>CM061031.1:43791241-43861121 GCA_030763125.1 Hippophae gyantsensis
TCAAAGCCTTGGTTGCTGAAAATCGGTAGTCCATCTCCATATATCTATTTTTTGAATTATACAATTAATAAAATATGTCCTTTGATTGTTTTCTACTTTCTTAAGTGAAATAAAAGAAGAAGATATTTTGATCTTCAAGTCTTTTGTTTTCTTTAAATTTTGGGGCCATTGTTTTTGTCTTTTGATTTCATTTCATAGTTTTCTTTAAATTCTTTGTATCTTTTTCTTGTTCCTGTTTTCTACGTTCAACCTAACTTTTTTCTTGAAAAAATCAAGAGAAAGCTATTGTAGTTCACTGTTTAGATGAAAATGAAGTTTTTAATTGATTTGCAATTTTAATTGTTATACCTTTTAATTTGTGATTCGAAATGACTGTTATAATATATCAAATTAAATTTCGTTTCGATTCCTACAAACACACCAATTCAATAGTTTAGTTCCTCTTTTCTTTGAACCAAAGTTCCATCTTTTACACTATTTAACGATGTATTAAAGTTTGGTCACACCATATTGTGTTGTGTTCTTTTCATGTTCTTTAGGATTCGAATTTGTTCATCTTAACCACGTACTTAGTAATTCAATCTTTCTTAATCCTTTGATTACCGGGTTTCCTATGTTCTCCGATAAAAAGGATCCGCATCATTTGGTATCAAAGCCTTGGTTGCTGAAAATCGGTAGTCCATCTCCATATATCTCTTTTTTGAATTGTACAATTAATAAAATATGTCCTTTGATTGTTTTCTACTTTCTTAAGTGAAATAAAAGAAGAAGATATTTTGATCTTCAAGTCTTTTGTTTTCTTTAAATTTTGGGGCCATTGTTTTTGTCTTTTGATTTCATTTCATAGTTTTCTTTAAATTCTTTGTATCTTTTTCTTGTTCCTGTTTTCAACGTTCAACCTAACTTTTTTCTTGAAGGAAACTAGAGAAAGCTATTGTAGTTGACTGTTTTGAAGAAAAGGAAGTTTTTAATTGATTTGTAACTTTAAATTGTTGTAGCTTTTAATTTGTGATTCGAAATGCCTATTATAATATATCAAATTAATGCTCGTTTCAATTCCTACAAACACACCAATTCAATAGTTTAGTTCCTCTTTTTTTTGAACCAAAGTTCCATCTTTTACACTATTTAACGATGTATTAAAGTTTGGTCACACCTTATTGTGTTGTGTTCTTTTCTTGTTCTTTAGGATTCGAATTTGTTCATCTTAACCACGTACTTAGTAATTCAATCTTTCTTAATCCTTTGATTACCGAGTTTCCTATGTTCTCCGATAAAAAGGATCCGCATCATTTGGTATCAAAGCCTTGGTTGCTGAAAATCGGTAGTCCATCTCCATATATCTATTTTTTGAATTATACAATTAATAAAATATGTCCTTTGATTGTTTTCTACTTTCTTAAGTGAAATAAAAGAAGAAGATATTTTGATCTTCAAGTCTTTTGTTTTCTTTAAATTTTGGGGCCATTGTTTTTGTCTTTTGATTTCATTTCATAGTTTTCTTTAAATTCTTTGTATCTTTTTCTTGTTCCTGTTTTCTACGTTCAACCTAACTTTTTCTTGAAAAAAACAAGAGAAAGCTATTGTAGTTCACTGTTTAGATGAAAATGAAGTTTTTAATTGATTTGCAATTTTAATTGTTATACCTTTTAATTTGTGATTCGAAATGACTGTTATAATATATCAAATTAAAGTTCGTTTCAATTCCTACAAACACACCAATTCAATAGTTTAGTTCCTCTTTTCTTTGAACCAAAGTTCCATCTTTTACACTATTTAACGATGTATTAAAGTTTGGTCACACCATATTGTGTTGTGTTCTTTTCTTGTTCTTTAGGATTCGAATTTGTTCATCTTCACCACGTACTTAGTAATTCAATCTTTCTTAATCGTTTTATTACCGGGTTTCCTAAATTCTCCGATAAAAAGGATCCGCATCATTTGGTATCAAAGCCTTGGTTGCTGAAAATCGGTAGTCCATCTCCATATATCTATTTTTTGAATTGTACAATTAATAAAATATGTCCTTTGATTGTTTTCTACTTCCTAAAGTGAAATAAAAGAAGAAGATTTGTTGATCTTCAAGTCTTGTGTTTTCTTTAAGTTTTGGGGTCATTGTTTTTGTCTTTTGATTTCATTTCATAGTTTTCTTTAAATTCTTTGTATCTTTTTCTTGTTCCTGTTTTCAACGTTCAACCTAACTTTTTTCTTGAAGGAAACTAGAGAAAGCTATTGTAGTTGACTGTTTTGAAGAAAAGGAAGTTTTTAATTGATTTGTAACTTTAAATTGTTGTAGCTTTTAATTTGTGATTCGAAATGCCTATTATAATATATCAAATTAATGCTCGTTTCAATTCCTACAAACATACCAATTCAATAGTTTAGTTCCTCTCTTTTTTTACCCAAAGTTCCATCTTTTACACTATTTAACGATGTATTAAAGTTTGGTCACACCATATTGTGTTGTGTTCTTTTCATGTTCTTTAGGATTCGAATTTGTTCATCTTAACCACGTACTTAGTAATTCAATCTTTCTTAATCCTTTGATTACCGGGTTTCCAATGTTCTCCGATAAAAAGGATCCGCATCATTTGGTATCAAAGCCTTGGTTGCTGAAAATCGGTAGTCCATCTCCATATATCTATTTTTTGAATTATACAATTAATAAAATATGTCCTTTGATTGTTTTCTACTTTCTTAAGTGAAATAAAAGAAGAAGATATTTTGATCTTCAAGTCTTTTGTTTTCTTTAAATTTTGGGGCCATTGTTTTTGTCTTTTGATTTCATTTCATAGTTTTCTTTAAATTCTTTGTATCTTTTTCTTGTTCCTGTTTTCAACGTTCAACCAAACTTTTTTCTTGAAGGAAACTAGAGAAAGCTATTGTAGTTGACTGTTTTGAAGAAAAGGAAGTTTTTAATTGATTTGTAACTTTAAATTGTTGTAGCTTTTAATTTGTGATTCGAAATGCCTATTATAATATATCAAATTAATGCTCGTTTCAATTCTTACAACACACCAATTCAATAGTTTAGTTCCTCTTTTTTTTGAACCAAAGTTCCATCTTTTACACTATTTAACGATGTATTAAAGTTTGGTCACACCTTATTGTGTTGTGTTCCTTTCTTGTTCTTTAGGATTCGAATTTTTTCATCTTCACCACGTACTTAGTAATTCAATCTTTCTTAATCGTTTTATTACCGGGTTTCCTATGCTCTCTGATAAAAAGGATCCGCATCATTTGGTATCAAAGCCTTGGTTGCAGAAAATCGGTAGTCCATCTCCATATATCTATTTTTTGAATTGTACAATTAATAAAATATGTCCTTTGATTGTTTTCTACTTCCTAAAGTGAAATAAAAGAAGAAGATTTGTTGATCTTCAAGTCTTGTGTTTTCGTTAAGTTTTGGGGTCCTTGTTTTTCTCTTTTGATTTCATTTCATAGTTTTCTTTAAATTCTTTGTATCTTTTTCTTGTTCCTGTTTTCAACGTTCAACCAAACTTTTTTCTTGAAGGAAACTAGAGAAAGCTATTGTAGTTGACTGTTTTGAAGAAAAGGAAGTTTTTAATTGATTTGTAACTTTAAATTGTTGTAGCTTTTAATTTGTGATTCGAAATGCCTATTATAATATATCAAATTAATGCTCGTTTCAATTCCTACAAACACACCAATTCAATAGTTTAGTTCCTCTTTTCTTTGAACCAAAGTTCCATCTTTTACACTATTTAACGATGTATTAAAGTTTGGTCACACCATATTGTGTTGTGTTCTTTTCATGTTCTTTAGGATTCGAATTTGTTCATCTTAACCACGTACTTAGTAATTCAATCTTTCTTAATCCTTTGATTACCGGGTTTCCTATGTTCTCCGATAAAAAGGATCCGCATCATTTGGTATCAAAGCCTTGGTTGCTGAAAATCGGTAGTCCATCTCCATATATCTCTTTTTTGAATTGTACAATTAATAAAATATGTCCTTTGATTGTTTTCTACTTTCTTAAGTGAAATAAAAGAAGAAGATATTTTGATCTTCAAGTCTTTTGTTTTCTTTAAATTTTGGGGCCATTGTTTTTGTCTTTTGATTTCATTTCATAGTTTTCTTTAAATTCTTTGTATCTTTTTCTTGTTCCTGTTTTCAACGTTCAACCTAACTTTTTTGTTGAAAGAAACTTGGAAAGCTATTGTAGTTGACTGTTTTGAAGAAAAGGAAGTTTTTAATTGATTTGTAACTTTAAATTGTTGTAGCTTTTAGTTTGTAATTCGAAATGCCTATATATCAAATTAATGCTCGTTTCGACTCCTACAAACACACCAATTCAATAGTTTAGTTCCTCTGGTTTGAACCAAAGTTCCATCTTTTACACTATTTAACGATGTATTAAAGTTTGGTCACACCATATTGTGTTGTGTTCTTTTCATGTTCTTTAGGATTCGAATTTGTTCATCTTAACCACGTACTTAGTAATTCAATCTTTCTTAATCCTTTGATTACCGGGTTTCCTATGTTCTCCGATAAAAAGGATCCGCATCATTTGGTATCAAAGCCTTGGTTGTTGAAAATCGGTAGTCCATCTCCATATATCTATTTTTTGAATTGTACAATTAATAAAATATGTCCTTTGATTGTTTTCTACTTTCTTAAGTGAAATAAAAGAAGAAGATATGTTGATCTTCAAGTCTTGTGTTTTCTTTAAGTTTTGGGGTCCTTGTTTTTGTCTTTTGATTTCATTTCATAGTTTTCTTTAAATTCTTTGTATCTTTTTCTTGTTCCTGTTTTCAACGTTCAACCTAACTTTTTTCTTGAAGGAAACTAGAGAAAGCTATTGTAGTTGACTGTTTTGAAGAAAAGGAAGTTTTTAATTGATTTATAACTTTAAATTGTTGTAGCTTTTAATTTGTAATTCGAAATGCCTATTATAATATATCAAATTAATGCTCGTTTCAATTCCTACAAACATACCAATTCAATAGTTTAGTTCCTCTTTTTTTTGACCCAAAGTTCCATCTTTTACACTATTTAACGATGTATTAAAGTTTGGTCACACCTTATGGTGTTGTGTTCTTTTCTTGTTCTTTAGGATTCGAATTTTTTCATCTTCACCACGTACTTAGTAATTCAATCTTTCTTAATCGTTTTATTACCGGGTTTCCTATGTTCTCTAATAAAAAGGATCCGCATCATTTGGTATCAAAGCCTTGGTTTTTTGAAAATCGGTAGTTCATCTCCATATATCTCTTTTTTGAAATGTACAATTAATAAAATATGACCTTTGATTGTTTTCTAATTTCTTAAGTGGAATAAAAGAAGAAGATATTTTGATCTTCAAGTCTTTTGTTTTCTTTAAATTTTGGGGTCCTTGTTTTTCTCTTTTGATTTCATTTCATAGTTTTCTTTAAATTCTTTGTATCTTTTTCGTGTTCCTGTTTAAAACGTTCAACTAAACTATTTTCTTGAAGGAAACTAGAGAAAGCTATTGTAGTTGACTGTTTTGAAGAAAAGGAAGTTTTTAATTGATTTATAACTTTAAATTGTTGTAGCTTTTAATTTGTAATTCGAAATGCCTATTATAATATATCAAATTAATGCTCGTTTCGATTCCTACAAACACACCAATTCAATAGTTTAGTTCCTCTTTTCTTTGAACCAAAGTTCCATCTTTTACACTATTTAACGATGTATTAAAGTTTGGTCACACCATATTGTGTTGTGTTCTTTTCATGTTCTTTAGGATTCGAATTTGTTCATCTTAACCACGTACTTAGTAATTCAATCTTTCTTAATCCTTTGATTACCGGGTTTCCTATGTTCTCCGATAAAAAGGATCCGCATCATTTGGTATCAAAGCCTTGGTTGCAGAAAATCGGTAGTCCATCTCCATATATCTATTTTTTGAATTATACAATTAATAAAATATGTCCTTTGATTGTTTTCTACTTTCTTAAGTGAAATAAAAGAAGAAGATATTTTGATCTTCAAGTCTTTTGTTTTCTTTAAATTTTGGGGCCATTGTTTTTGTCTTTTGATTTCATTTCATAGTTTTCTTTAAATTCTTTGTATCTTTTTCTTGTTCCTGTTTTCTACGTTCAACCTAACTTTTTTCTTGAAAAAAACAAGAGAAAGCTATTGTTGTTCACTGTTTAGATGAAAATGAAATTTTTAATTGATTTGCAATTTTAATTGTTATACCTTTTAATTTGTGATTCGAAATGACTGTTATAATATATCAAATTAAAGTTCGTTTCAATTCCTACAAACACACCAATTCAATAGTTTAGTTCCTCTTTTCTTTGAACCAAAGTTCCATCTTTTACACTATTTAACGATGTATTAAAGTTTGGTCACACCATATTGTGTTGTGTTCTTTTCATGTTCTTTAGGATTCGAATTTGTTCATCTTAACCACGTACTTAGTAATTCAATCTTTCTTAATCCTTTGATTACCGGGTTTCCTATGTTCTCCGATAAAAAGGATCCGCATCATTTGGTATCAAAGCCTTGGTTGCTGAAAATCGGTAGTCCATCTCCATATATCTATTTTTTGAATTGTACAATTAATAAAATATGTCCTTTGATTGTTTTCTACTTTCTTAAGTGAAATAAAAGAAGAAGATATTTTGATCTTCAAGTCTTTTGTTTTCTTTAAATTTTGGGGCCATTGTTTTTGTCTTTTGATTTCATTTCATAGTTTTCTTTAAATTCTTTGTATCTTTTTCTTGTTCCTGTTTTCTACGTTCAACCTAACTTCTTTCTTGAAAAGAACAAGAGAAAGCTATTGTAGTTCACTGTTTAGATGAAAATGAAGTTTTTAATTGATTTGCAATTTTAATTGTTATACCTTTTAATTTGTGATTCGAAATGACTGTTATAATATATCAAATTAAAGTTCGTTTCCATTCCTACAAACACACCAATTCAATAGTTTAGTTCCTCTTTTCTTTGAACCAAAGTTCCATCTTTTACACTATTTAACGATGTATTAAAGTTTGGTCACACCATATTGTGTTGTGTTCTTTTCATGTTCTTTAGGATTCGAATTTGTTCATCTTAACCACGTACTTAGTAATTCAATCTTTCTTAATCCTTTGATTACCGGGTTTCCAATGTTCTCCGATAAAAAGGATCCGCATCATTTGGTATCAAAGCCTTGGTTGTTGAAAATCGGTAGTCCATCTCCATATATCTATTTTTTGAATTATACAATTAATAAAATATGTCCTTTGATTGTTTTCTACTTTCTTAAGTGAAATAAAAGAAGAAGATATTTTGATCTTCAAGTCTTTTGTTTTCTTTAAATTTTGGGGCCATTGTTTTTGTCTTTTGATTTCATTTCATAGTTTTCTTTAAATTCTTTGTATCTTTTTCTTGTTCCTGTTTTCTACGTTCAACCTAACTTTTTCTTGAAAAAAACAAGAGAAAGCTATTGTAGTTCACTGTTTAGATGAAAATGAAGTTTTTAATTGATTTGCAATTTTAATTGTTATACCTTTTAATTTGTGATTCGAAATGACTGTTATAATATATCAAATTAAAGTTCGTTTCAATTCCTACAAACACACCAATTCAATAGTTTAGTTCCTCTTTTCTTTGAACCAAAGTTCCATCTTTTACACTATTTAACGATGTATTAAAGTTTGGTCACACCATATTGTGTTGTGTTCTTTTCATGTTCTTTAGGATTCGAATTTGTTCATCTTAACCACGTACTTAGTAATTCAATCTTTCTTAATCCTTTGATTACCGGGTTTCCAATGTTCTCCGATAAAAAGGATCCGCATCATTTGGTATCAAAGCCTTGGTTGCTGAAAATCGGTAGTCCATCTCCATATATCTATTTTTTGAATTATACAATTAATAAAATATGTCCTTTGATTGTTTTCTACTTTCTTAAGTGAAATAAAAGAAGAAGATATTTTGATCTTCAAGTCTTTTGTTTTCTTTAAATTTTGGGGCCATTGTTTTTGTCTTTTGATTTCATTTCATAGTTTTCTTTAAATTCTTTGTATCTTTTTCTTGTTCCTGTTTTCTACGTTCAACCTAACTTTTTTCTTGAAAAAAACAAGAGAAAGCTATTGTAGTTCACTGTTTAGATGAAAATGAAGTTTTTAATTGATTTGCAATTTTAATTGTTATACCTTTTAATTTGTGATTCGAAATGACTGTTATAATATATCAAATTAAAGTTCGTTTCAATTCCTACAAACACACCAATTCAATAGTTTAGTTCCTCTTTTCTTTGAACCAAAGTTCCATCTTTTACACTATTTAACGATGTATTAAAGTTTGGTCACACCATATTGTGTTGTGTTCTTTTCATGTTCTTTAGGATTCGAATTTGTTCATCTTAACCACGTACTTAGTAATTCAATCTTTCTTAATCCTTTGATTACCGGGTTTCCTATGTTCTCCGATAAAAAGGATCCGCATCATTTGGTATCAAAGCCTTGGTTGTGAATATCGGTAGTCCATCTCCATATATCTCATTTTTGAATTGTACAATTAATAAAATATGTCCTTTGATTGTTTTCTACTTTCTTAAGTGAAATAAAAGAAGAAGATATTTTGATCTTCAAGTCTTTTGTTTTCTTTAAATTTTGGGGCCATTGTTTTTGTCTTTTGATTTCATTTCATAGTTTTCTTTAAATTCTTTGTATCTTTTTCTTGTTCCTGTTTTCTACGTTCAACCTAACTTTTTTCTTGAAAAAACAAGAGAAAGCTATTGTAGTTCACTGTTTAGATGAAAATGAAGTTTTTAATTGATTTGCAATTTTAATTGTTATACCTTTTAATTTGTGATTCGAAATGACTGTTATAATATATCAAATTAAAGTTCGTTTTGGATTCCTACAAACACACCAATTCAATAGTTTAGTTCCTCTTTTCTTTGAACCAAAGTTCCATCTTTTACACTATTTAACGATGTATTAAAGTTTGGTCACACCATATTGTGTTGTGTTCTTTTCATGTTCTTTAGGATTCGAATTTGTTCATCTTAACCACGTACTTAGTAATTCAATCTTTCTTAATCCTTTGATTACCGGGTTTCCAATGTTCTCCGATAAAAAGGATCCGCATCATTTGGTATCAAAGCCTTGGTTGCTGAAAATCGGTAGTCCATCTCCATATATCTATTTTTTGAATTATACAATTAATAAAATATGTCCTTTGATTGTTTTCTACTTTCTTAAGTGAAATAAAAGAAGAAGATATTTTGATCTTCAAGTCTTTTGTTTTCTTTAAATTTTGGGGCCATTGTTTTTGTCTTTTGATTTCATTTCATAGTTTTCTTTAAATTCTTTGTATCTTTTTCTTGTTCCTGTTTTCTACGTTCAACCTAACTTTTTTCTTGAAAAAAACAAGAGAAAGCTATTGTAGTTCACTGTTTAGATGAAAATGAAGTTTTTAATTGATTTGCAATTTTAATTGTTATACCTTTTAATTTGTGATTCGAAATGACTGTTATAATATATCAAATTAAATTTCATTTCAATTCCTACAAACACACCAATTCAATAGTTTAGTTCCTCTTTTCTTTGAACCAAAGTTCCATCTTTTACACTATTTAACGATGTATTAAAGTTTGGTCACACCATATTGTGTTGTGTTCTTTTCATGTTCTTTAGGATTCGAATTTGTTCATCTTAACCACGTACTTAGTAATTCAATCTTTCTTAATCCTTTGATTACCGGGTTTCCTATGTTCTCCGATAAAAAGGATCCGCATCATTTGGTATCAAAGCCTTGGTTGCTTTAAATCGGTAGTCCATCTCCATATATCTATTTTTTGAATTATACAATTAATAAAATATGTCCTTTGATTGTTTTCTACTTTCTTAAGTGAAATAAAAGAAGAAGATATTTTGATCTTCAAGTCTTTTGTTTTCTTTAAATTTTGGGGCCATTGTTTTTGTCTTTTGATTTCATTTCATAGTTTTCTTTAAATTCTTTGTATCTTTTTCTTGTTCCTGTTTTCTACGTTCAACCTAACTTTTTCTTGAAAAAAACAAGAGAAAGCTATTGTAGTTCACTGTTTAGATGAAAATGAAGTTTTTAATTGATTTGCAATTTTAATTGTTATACCTTTTAATTTGTGATTCGAAATGACTGTTATAATATATCAAATTAAAGTTCGTTTCAATTCCTACAAACACACCAATTCAATAGTTTAGTTCCTCTTTTCTTTGAACCAAAGTTCCATCTTTTACACTATTTAACGATGTATTAAAGTTTGGTCACACCATATTGTGTTGTGTTCTTTTCATGTTCTTTAGGATTCGAATTTGTTCATCTTAACCACGTACTTAGTAATTCAATCTTTCTTAATCCTTTGATTACCGGGTTTCCTATGTTCTCCGATAAAAAGGATCCGCATCATTTGGTATCAAAGCCTTGGTTGCTGAAAATCGGTAGTCCATCTCCATATATCTCTTTTTTGAATTGTACAATTAATAAAATATGTCCTTTGATTGTTTTCTACTTTCTTAAGTGAAATAAAAGAAGAAGATATTTTGATCTTCAAGTCTTTTGTTTTCTTTAAATTTTGGGGCCATTGTTTTTGTCTTTTGATTTCATTTCATAGTTTTCTTTAAATTCTTTGTATCTTTTTCTTGTTCCTGTTTTCTACGTTCAACCTAACTTTTTTCTTGAAAAAAACAAGAGAAAGCTATTGTAGTTCACTGTTTAGATGAAAATGAAGTTTTTAATTGATTTGCAATTTTAATTGTTATACCTTTTAATTTGTGATTCGAAATGACTGTTATAATATATCAAATTAAAGTTCGTTTCAATTCCTACAAACACACCAATTCAATAGTTTAGTTCCTCTTTTCTTTGAACCAAAGTTCCATCTTTTACACTATTTAACGATGTATTAAAGTTTGGTCACACCATATTGTGTTGTGTTCTTTTCATGTTCTTTAGGATTCGAATTTGTTCATCTTAACCACGTACTTAGTAATTCAATCTTTCTTAATCCTTTGATTACCGGGTTTCCAATGTTCTCCGATAAAAAGGATCCGCATCATTTGGTATCAAAGCCTTGGTTGCTGAAAATCGGTAGTCCATCTCCATATATCTATTTTTTGAATTATACAATTAATAAAATATGTCCTTTGATTGTTTTCTACTTTCTTAAGTGAAATAAAAGAAGAAGATATTTTGATCTTCAAGTCTTTTGTTTTCTTTAAATTTTGGGGCCATTGTTTTTGTCTTTTGATTTCATTTCATAGTTTTCTTTAAATTCTTTGTATCTTTTTCTTGTTCCTGTTTTCTACGTTCAACCTAACTTTTTCTTGAAAAAAACAAGAGAAAGCTATTGTAGTTCACTGTTTAGATGAAAATGAAGTTTTTAATTGATTTGCAATTTTAATTGTTATACCTTTTAATTTGTGATTCGAAATGACTGTTATAATATATCAAATTAAAGTTCGTTTTGATTCCTACAAACACACCAATTCAATAGTTTAGTTCCTCTTTTCTTTGAACCAAAGTTCCATCTTTTACACTATTTAACGATGTATTAAAGTTTGGTCACACCATATTGTGTTGTGTTCTTTTCATGTTCTTTAGGATTCGAATTTGTTCATCTTAACCACGTACTTAGTAATTCAATCTTTCTTAATCCTTTGATTACCGGGTTTCCTATGTTCTCCGATAAAAAGGATCCGCATCATTTGGTATCAAAGCCTTGGTTGCTGAAAATCGGTAGGCCATCTCCATATATCTCTTTTTTGAATTGTACAATTAATAAAATATGTCCTTTGATTGTTTTCTACTTTCTTAAGTGAAATAAAAGAAGAAGATATTTTGATCTTCAAGTCTTTTGTTTTCTTTAAATTTTGGGGCCATTGTTTTTGTCTTTTGATTTCATTTCATAGTTTTCTTTAAATTCTTTGTATCTTTTTCTTGTTCCTGTTTTCTACGTTCAACCTAACGTTTTTCTTGAAAAAACCAAGAGAAAGCTATTGTAGTTCATTGTTTAGATGAAAATGAAGTTTTTAATTGATTTGCAATTTTAATTGTTATACCTTTTAATTTGTGATTCGAAATGACTGTTATAATATATCAAATTAAAGTTCGTTTCAATTCCTACAAACACACCAATTCAATAGTTTAGTTCCTCTTTTCTTTGAACCAAAGTTCCATCTTTTACACTATTTAACGATGTATTAAAGTTTGGTCACACCATATTGTGTTGTGTTCTTTTCATGTTCTTTAGGATTCGAATTTGTTCATCTTAACCACGTACTTAGTAATTCAATCTTTCTTAATCCTTTGATTACCGGGTTTCCTATGTTCTCCGATAAAAAGGATCCGCATCATTTGGTATCAAAGCCTTGGTTGCCGAAAATCGGTAGTCCATCTCCATATATCTCTTTTTTGAATTGTACAATTAATAAAATATGTCCTTTGATTGTTTTCTACTTTCTTAAGTGAAATAAAAGAAGAAGATATTTTGATCTTCAAGTCTTTTGTTTTCTTTAAATTTTGGGGCCATTGTTTTTGTCTTTTGATTTCATTTCATAGTTTTCTTTAAATTCTTTGTATCTTTTTCTTGTTCCTGTTTTCTACGTTCAACCTAACTTTTTCTTGAAAAAACAAGAGAAAGCTATTGTAGTTCACTGTTTAGATGAAAATGAAGTTTTTAATTGATTTGCAATTTTAATTGTTATACCTTTTAATTTGTGATTCGAAATGACTGTTATAATATATCAAATTAAATTTCGTTTCGATTCCTACAAACACACCAATTCAATAGTTTAGTTC
The DNA here is from genome assembly GCA_030763125.1 of Hippophae gyantsensis. Classification (NCBI taxonomy): domain Eukaryota; kingdom Viridiplantae; phylum Streptophyta; class Magnoliopsida; order Rosales; family Elaeagnaceae; genus Hippophae; species Hippophae gyantsensis. Next base: position 43,804,004 of record CM061031.1, read on the forward strand.
CTCTTTTCTTTGAACCAAAGTTCCATCTTTTACACTATTTAACGATGTATTAAAGTTTGGTCACACCATATTGTGTTGTGTTCTTTTCATGTTCTTTAGGATTCGAATTTGTTCATCTTAACCACGTACTTAGTAATTCAATCTTTCTTAATCCTTTGATTACCGGGTTTCCTATGTTCTCCGATAAAAAGGATCCGCATCATTTGGTATCAAAGCCTTGGTTGCCGAAAATCGGTAGTCCATCTCCATATATCTCTTTTTTGAATTGTACAATTAATAAAATATGTCCTTTGATTGTTTTCTACTTTCTTAAGTGAAATAAAAGAAGAAGATATTTTGATCTTCAAGTCTTTTGTTTTCTTTAAATTTTGGGGCCATTGTTTTTGTCTTTTGATTTCATTTCATAGTTTTCTTTAAATTCTTTGTATCTTTTTCTTGTTCCTGTTTTCTACGTTCAACCTAACTTTTTCTTGAAAAATACAAGAGAAAGCTATTGTAGTTCACTGTTTAGATGAAAATGAAGTTTTTAATTGATTTGCAATTTTAATTGTTATACCTTTTAATTTGTGATTCGAAATGACTGTTATAATATATCAAATTAAACTTTGTCAGGATTCCTACAAACACACCAATTCAATAGTTTAGTTCCTCTTTTCTTTGAACCAAAGTTCCATCTTTTACACTATTTAACGATGTATTAAAGTTTGGTCACACCATATTGTGTTGTGTTCTTTTCATGTTCTTTAGGATTCGAATTTGTTCATCTTAACCACGTACTTAGTAATTCAATCTTTCTTAATCCTTTGATTACCGGGTTTCCTATGTTCTCCGATAAAAAGGATCCGCATCATTTGGTATCAAAGCCTTGGTTGCTGAAAATCGGTAGTCCATCTCCATATATCTATTTTTTGAATTGTACAATTAATAAAATATGTCCTTTGATTGTTTTCTACTTTCTTAAGTGAAATAAAAGAAGAAGATATTTTGATCTTCAAGTCTTTTGTTTTCTTTAAATTTTGGGGCCATTGTTTTTGTCTTTTGATTTCATTTCATAGTTTTCTTTAAATTCTTTGTATCTTTTTCTTGTTCCTGTTTTCTACGTTCAACCTAACTTTTTTCTGAAAAAACAAGAGAAAGCTATTGTAGTTCACTGTTTAGATGAAAATGAAGTTTTTAATTGATTTGCAATTTTAATTGTTGTAGCTTTTAATTTGTGATTCGAAATGCCTATTATAATATATCAAATTAATGCTCGTTTCAATTCCTACAAACACACCAATTCAATAGTTTAGTTCCTCTTTTTTTTGAACCAAAGTTCCATCTTTTACACTATTTAACGATGTATTAAAGTTTGGTCACACCTTATTGTGTTGTGTTCTTTTCTTGTTCTTTAGGATTCGAATATGTTCATCTTAACCACGTACTTAGTAATTCAATCTTTCTTAATCGTTTGATTACCGTGTTTCCTATGCTCTCTGATAAAAAGGATCCGCATCATTTGGTATCAAAGCCTTGGTTGCTGAAAATCGGTAGTCCATCTCCATATATCTATTTTTTGAATTGTACAATTAATAAAATATGTCCTTTGATTGTTTTCTACTTCCTAAAGTGAAATAAAAGAAGAAGATTTGTTGATCTTCAAGTCTTGTGTTTTCTTTAAGTTTTGGGGTCATTGTTTTTGTCTTTTGATTTCATTTCATAGTTTTCTTTAAATTCTTTGTATCTTTTTCTTGTTCATGTTTTCTATGTTCAACCTAACTTTTTTCTTGAAAAAAACTAGAGAAAGCTATTGTAGTTCACTCTTTAGAAGAAAAGAAAGGTTTTAATTGATTTGTAACTTTAAATTGTTATACCTTTTAATTTGTGATATGAAATGACTGTTATAATATATCAAATTAAATCTCGTTTCGATTCCTACAAACACACCAATTCAATAGTTTAGTTCCTCTTTTCTTTGAACCAAAGTTCCATCTTTTACACTATTTAACGATGTATTAAAGTTTGGTCACACCATATTGTGTTGTGTTCTTTTCATGTTCTTTAGGATTCGAATTTTTTCATCTTCACCACGTACTTAGTAATTCAATCTTTCTTAATCGTTTTATTACCGGGTTTCCTATGCTCTCTGATAAAAAGGATCCGCATCATTTGGTATCAAAGCCTTGGTTGCAGAAAATCGATAGTCCATCTCCATATATCTATTTTTTGAATTGTACAATTAATAAAATATGTCCTTTGATTGTTTTCTACTTCCTAAAGTGAAATAAAAGAAGAAGATATTTTGATCTTCAAGTCTTTTGTTTTCTTTAAATTTTGGGGCCATTGTTTTTGTCTTTTGATTTCATTTCATAGTTTTCTTTAAATTCTTTGTATCTTTTTCTTGTTCCTGTTTTCTACGTTCAACCTAACCTTTTTCTTGAAAAAACAAGAGAAAGCTATTGTAGTTCACTGTTTAGATGAAAATGAAGTTTTTAATTGATTTGCAATTTTAATTGTTATACCTTTTAATTTGTGATTCGAAATGACTGTTATAATATATCAAATTAAAGTTCGTTTCGATTCCTACAAACACACCAATTCAATAGTTTAGTTCCTCTTTTCTTTGAACCAAAGTTCCATCTTTTACACTATTTAACGATGTATTAAAGTTTGGTCACACCATATTGTGTTGTGTTCTTTTCATGTTCTTTAGGATTCGAATTTGTTCATCTTAACCACGTACTTAGTAATTCAATCTTTCTTAATCCTTTGATTACCGGGTTTCCTATGTTCTCCGATAAAAAGGATCCGCATCATTTGGTATCAAAGCCTTGGTTGCTGAAAATCGGTAGGCCATCTCCATATATCTCTTTTTTGAATTGTACAATTAATAAAATATGTCCTTTGATTGTTTTCTACTTTCTTAAGTGAAATAAAAGAAGAAGATATTTTGATCTTCAAGTCTTTTGTTTTCTTTAAATTTTGGGGCCATTGTTTTTGTCTTTTGATTTCATTTCATAGTTTTCTTTAAATTCTTTGTATCTTTTTCTTGTTCCTGTTTTCTACGTTCAACCTAACTTTTTTCTTGAAAAAAACAAGAGAAAGCTATTGTAGTTCACTGTTTAGATGAAAATGAAGTTTTTAATTGATTTGCAATTTTAATTGTTATACCTTTTAATTTGTGATTCGAAATGACTGTTATAATATATCAAATTAAAGTTCGTTTCGATTCCTACAAACACACCAATTCAATAGTTTAGTTCCTCTTTTCTTTGAACCAAAGTTCCATCTTTTACACTATTTAACGATGTATTAAAGTTTGGTCACACCATATTGTGTTGTGTTCTTTTCATGTTCTTTAGGATTCGAATTTGTTCATCTTAACCACGTACTTAGTAATTCAATCTTTCTTAATCCTTTGATTACCGGGTTTCCTATGTTCTCCGATAAAAAGGATCCGCATCATTTGGTATCAAAGCCTTGGTTGCTGAAAATCGGTAGTCCATCTCCATATATCTCTTTTTTGAATTGTACAATTAATAAAATATGTCCTTTGATTGTTTTCTACTTTCTTAAGTGAAATAAAAGAAGAAGATATTTTGATCTTCAAGTCTTTTGTTTTCTTTAAATTTTGGGGCCATTGTTTTTGTCTTTTGATTTCATTTCATAGTTTTCTTTAAATTCTTTGTATCTTTTTCTTGTTCCTGTTTTCTACGTTCAACCTAACTTTTTTCTTGAAAAAAACAAGAGAAAGCTATTGTAGTTCACTGTTTAGATGAAAATGAAGTTTTTAATTGATTTGCAATTTTAATTGTTATACCTTTTAATTTGTGATTCGAAATGACTGTTATAATATATCAAATTAAAGTTCGTTTCGATTCCTACAAACACACCAATTCAATAGTTTAGTTCCTCTTTTCTTTGAACCAAAGTTCCATCTTTTACACTATTTAACGATGTATTAAAGTTTGGTCACACCATATTGTGTTGTGTTCTTTTCATGTTCTTTAGGATTCGAATTTGTTCATCTTAACCACGTACTTAGTAATTCAATCTTTCTTAATCCTTTGATTACCGGGTTTCCAATGTTCTCCGATAAAAAGGATCCGCATCATTTGGTATCAAAGCCTTGGTTGCTGAAAATCGGTAGTCCATCTCCATATATCTATTTTTTGAATTATACAATTAATAAAATATGTCCTTTGATTGTTTTCTACTTTCTTAAGTGAAATAAAAGAAGAAGATATTTTGATCTTCAAGTCTTTTGTTTTCTTTAAATTTTGGGGCCATTGTTTTTGTCTTTTGATTTCATTTCATAGTTTTCTTTAAATTCTTTGTATCTTTTTCTTGTTCCTGTTTTCTACGTTCAACCTAACTTTTTCTTGAAAAAAACAAGAGAAAGCTATTGTAGTTCACTGTTTAGATGAAAATGAAGTTTTTAATTGATTTGCAATTTTAATTGTTATACCTTTTAATTTGTGATTCGAAATGACTGTTATAATATATCAAATTAAAGTTCGTTTCGATTCCTACAAACACACCAATTCAATAGTTTAGTTCCTCTTTTCTTTGAACCAAAGTTCCATCTTTTACACTATTTAACGATGTATTAAAGTTTGGTCACACCATATTGTGTTGTGTTCTTTTCATGTTCTTTAGGATTCGAATTTGTTCATCTTAACCACGTACTTAGTAATTCAATCTTTCTTAATCCTTTGATTACCGGGTTTCCAATGTTCTCCGATAAAAAGGATCCGCATCATTTGGTATCAAAGCCTTGGTTGCTGAAAATCGGTAGTCCATCTCCATATATCTATTTTTTGAATTATACAATTAATAAAATATGTCCTTTGATTGTTTTCTACTTTCTTAAGTGAAATAAAAGAAGAAGATATTTTGATCTTCAAGTCTTTTGTTTTCTTTAAATTTTGGGGCCATTGTTTTTGTCTTTTGATTTCATTTCATAGTTTTCTTTAAATTCTTTGTATCTTTTTCTTGTTCCTGTTTTCTACGTTCAACCTAACTTTTTTTTTTGAAAAAACAAGAGAAAGCTATTGTAGTTCACTGTTTAGATGAAAATGAAGTTTTTAATTGATTTGCAATTTTAATTGTTATACCTTTTAATTTGTGATTCGAAATGACTGTTATAATATATCAAATTAAATTTGTTTTCGATTCCTACAAACACACCAATTCAATAGTTTAGTTCCTCTTTTCTTTGAACCAAAGTTCCATCTTTTACACTATTTAACGATGTATTAAAGTTTGGTCACACCATATTGTGTTGTGTTCTTTTCATGTTCTTTAGGATTCGAATTTGTTCATCTTAACCACGTACTTAGTAATTCAATCTTTCTTAATCCTTTGATTACCGGGTTTCCTATGTTCTCCGATAAAAAGGATCCGCATCATTTGGTATCAAAGCCTTGGTTGCTGAAAATCGGTAGTCCATCTCCATATATCTCTTTTTTGAATTGTACAATTAATAAAATATGTCCTTTGATTGTTTTCTACTTTCTTAAGTGAAATAAAAGAAGAAGATATTTTGATCTTCAAGTCTTTTGTTTTCTTTAAATTTTGGGGCCATTGTTTTTGTCTTTTGATTTCATTTCATAGTTTTCTTTAAATTCTTTGTATCTTTTTCTTGTTCCTGTTTTCTACGTTCAACCTAACTTTTTTCTTGAAAAAAACAAGAGAAAGCTATTGTAGTTCACTGTTTAGATGAAAATGAAGTTTTTAATTGATTTGCAATTTTAATTGTTATACCTTTTAATTTGTGATTCGAAATGACTGTTATAATATATCAAATTAAAGTTCGTTTCGATTCCTACAAACACACCAATTCAATAGTTTAGTTCCTCTTTTCTTTGAACCAAAGTTCCATCTTTTACACTATTTAACGATGTATTAAAGTTTGGTCACACCATATTGTGTTGTGTTCTTTTCATGTTCTTTAGGATTCGAATTTGTTCTTCTTAACCACGTACTTAGTAATTCAATCTTTCTTAATCCTTTGATTACTGGGTCTCCTATGTTCTCCGATAAAAAGGATCCGCATCATTTGGTATCAAAGCCTTGGTTGCAGAAAATCGGTAGGCCATCTCCATATATCTCTTTTTTGAATTGTACAATTAATAAAATATGTCCTTTGATTGTTTTCTACTTTCTTAATTGAAATAAAAGAAGAAGATATTTTGATCTTCAAGTCTTTTGTTTTCTTTATATTTTGGGGCCATTGTTTTTGTCTTTTGATTTCATTTCATAGTTTTCTTTAAATTCTTTGTATCTTTTTCTTGTTCCTGTTTTCTACGTTCAACCTAACTTTTTTCTTGAAAAAACCAAGAGAAAGCTATTGTAGTTCACTGTTTAGAAGAAAATGAAGTTTTTAATTGATTTGCAATTTTAATTGTTATACCTTTTAATTTGTGATTCGAAATGACTGTTATAATATATCAAATTAAAGTTCGTTTCGATTCCTACAAACACACCAATTCAATAGTTTAGTTCCTCTTTTCTTTGAACCAAAGTTCCATCTTTTACACTATTTAACGATGTATTAAAGTTTGGTCACACCATATTGTGTTGTGTTCTTTTCATGTTCTTTAGGATTCGAATTTGTTCATCTTAACCACGTACTTAGTAATTCAATCTTTCTTAATCCTTTGATTACCGGGTTTCCTATGTTCTCCGATAAAAAGGATCCGCATCATTTGGTATCAAAGCCTTGGTTGCTGAAAATCGGTAGTCCATCTCCATATATCTCTTTTTTGAATTGTACAATTAATAAAATATGTCCTTTGATTGTTTTCTACTTTCTTAAGTGAAATAAAAGAAGAAGATATTTTGATCTTCAAGTCTTTTGTTTTCTTTAAATTTTGGGGCCATTGTTTTTGTCTTTTGATTTCATTTCATAGTTTTCTTTAAATTCTTTGTATCTTTTTCTTGTTCCTGTTTTCTACGTTCAACCTAACTTTTTTTTGAAAAAACAAGAGAAAGCTATTGTAGTTCACTGTTTAGATGAAAATGAAGTTTTTAATTGATTTGCAATTTTAATTGTTATACCTTTTAATTTGTGATTCGAAATGACTGTTATAATATATCAAATTAAAGTTCGTTTCGATTCCTACAAACACACCAATTCAATAGTTTAGTTCCTCTTTTCTTTGAACCAAAGTTCCATCTTTTACACTATTTAACGATGTATTAAAGTTTGGTCACACCATATTGTGTTGTGTTCTTTTCATGTTCTTTAGGATTCGAATTTGTTCATCTTAACCACGTACTTAGTAATTCAATCTTTCTTAATCCTTTGATTACCGGGTTTCCTATGTTCTCCGATAAAAAGGATCCGCATCATTTGGTATCAAAGCCTTGGTTGCTGAAAATCGGTAGTCCATCTCCATATATCTCTTTTTTGAATTGTACAATTAATAAAATATGTCCTTTGATTGTTTTCTACTTTCTTAAGTGAAATAAAAGAAGAAGATATTTTGATCTTCAAGTCTTTTGTTTTCTTTAAATTTTGGGGCCATTGTTTTTGTCTTTTGATTTCATTTCATAGTTTTCTTTAAATTCTTTGTATCTTTTTCTTGTTCCTGTTTTCTACGTTCAACCTAACTTTTTTCTTGAAAAAACAAGAGAAAGCTATTGTAGTTCACTGTTTAGATGAAAATGAAGTTTTTAATTGATTTGCAATTTTAATTGTTATACCTTTTAATTTGTGATTCGAAATGACTGTTATAATATATCAAATTAAAGTTCGTTTCGATTCCTACAAACACACCAATTCAATAGTTTAGTTCCTCTTTTCTTTGAACCAAAGTTCCATCTTTTACACTATTTAACGATGTATTAAAGTTTGGTCACACCATATTGTGTTGTGTTCTTTTCATGTTCTTTAGGATTCGAATTTGTTCATCTTAACCACGTACTTAGTAATTCAATCTTTCTTAATCCTTTGATTACCGGGTTTCCTATGTTCTCCGATAAAAAGGATCCGCATCATTTGGTATCAAAGCCTTGGTTGCTGAAAATCGGTAGTCCATCTCCATATATCTCTTTTTTGAATTGTACAATTAATAAAATATGTCCTTTGATTGTTTTCTACTTTCTTAAGTGAAATAAAAGAAGAAGATATTTTGATCTTCAAGTCTTTTGTTTTCTTTAAATTTTGGGGCCATTGTTTTTGTCTTTTGATTTCATTTCATAGTTTTCTTTAAATTCTTTGTATCTTTTTCTTGTTCCTGTTTTCTACGTTCAACCTAACTTTTTCTTGAAAAAACAAGAGAAAGCTATTGTAGTTCACTGTTTAGATGAAAATGAAGTTTTTAATTGATTTGCAATTTTAATTGTTATACCTTTTAATTTGTGATTCGAAATGACTGTTATAATATATCAAATTAAAGTTCGTTTCGATTCCTACAAACACACCAATTCAATAGTTTAGTTCCTCTTTTCTTTGAACCAAAGTTCCATCTTTTACACTATTTAACGATGTATTAAAGTTTGGTCACACCATATTGTGTTGTGTTCTTTTCATGTTCTTTAGGATTCGAATTTGTTCATCTTAACCACGTACTTAGTAATTCAATCTTTCTTAATCCTTTGATTACCGGGTTTCCTATGTTCTCCGATAAAAAGGATCCGCATCATTTGGTATCAAAGCCTTGGTTGCTGAAAATCGGTAGTCCATCTCCATATATCTCTTTTTTGAATTGTACAATTAATAAAATATGTCCTTTGATTGTTTTCTACTTTCTTAAGTGAAATAAAAGAAGAAGATATTTTGATCTTCAAGTCTTTTGTTTTCTTTAAATTTTGGGGCCATTGTTTTTGTCTTTTGATTTCATTTCATAGTTTTCTTTAAATTCTTTGTATCTTTTTCTTGTTCCTGTTTTCTACGTTCAACCTAACTTTTTTCTTGAAAAAACAAGAGAAAGCTATTGTAGTTCACTGTTTAGATGAAAATGAAGTTTTTAATTGATTTGCAATTTTAATTGTTATACCTTTTAATTTGTGATTCGAAATGACTGTTATAATATATCAAATTAAAGTTCGTTTCGATTCCTACAAACACACCAATTCAATAGTTTAGTTCCTCTTTTCTTTGAACCAAAGTTCCATCTTTTACACTATTTAACGATGTATTAAAGTTTGGTCACACCATATTGTGTTGTGTTCTTTTCATGTTCTTTAGGATTCGAATTTGTTCATCTTAACCACGTACTTAGTAATTCAATCTTTCTTAATCCTTTGATTACCGGGTTTCCTATGTTCTCCGATAAAAAGGATCCGCATCATTTGGTATCAAAGCCTTGGTTGCTGAAAATCGGTAGTCCATCTCCATATATCTCTTTTTTGAATTGTACAATTAATAAAATATGTCCTTTGATTGTTTTCTACTTTCTTAAGTGAAATAAAAGAAGAAGATATTTTGATCTTCAAGTCTTTTGTTTTCTTTAAATTTTGGGGCCATTGTTTTTGTCTTTTGATTTCATTTCATAGTTTTCTTTAAATTCTTTGTATCTTTTTCTTGTTCCTGTTTTCTACGTTCAACCTAACTTTTTTTTTGAAAAAGTCAAGAGAAAGCTATTGTAGTTCACTGTTTAGATGAAAATGAAGTTTTTAATTGATTTGCAATTTTAATTGTTATACCTTTTAATTTGTGATTCGAAATGACTGTTATAATATATCAAATTAAAGTTCGTTTCGATTCCTACAAACACACCAATTCAATAGTTTAGTTCCTCTTTTCTTTGAACCAAAGTTCCATCTTTTACACTATTTAACGATGTATTAAAGTTTGGTCACACCATATTGTGTTGTGTTCTTTTCATGTTCTTTAGGATTCGAATTTGTTCATCTTAACCACGTACTTAGTAATTCAATCTTTCTTAATCCTTTGATTACCGGGTTTCCTATGTTCTCCGATAAAAAGGATCCGCATTATTTGGTATCAAAGCCTTGGTTGCTAAAAATCGGTAGTCCATCTCCATATATCTCTTTTTTGAATTGTACAATTAATAAAATATGTCCTTTGATTGTTTTCTACTTTCTTAAGTGAAATAAAAGAAGAAGATATTTTGATCTTCAAGTCTTTTGTTTTCTTTAAATTTTGGGGCCATTGTTTTTGTCTTTTGATTTCATTTCATAGTTTTCTTTAAATTCTTTGTATCTTTTTCTTGTTCCTATTTTCTACGTTCAACCTAACTTTTTTCTGAAAAAAACAAGAGAAAGCTATTGTAGTTCACTGTTTAGATGAAAATGAAGTTTTTAATTGATTTGCAATTTTAATTGTTATACCTTTTAATTTGTGATTCGAAATGACTGTTATAATATATCAAATTAAAGTTCGTTTCGATTCCTACAAACACACCAATTCAATAGTTTAGTTCCTCTTTTCTTTGAACCAAAGTTCCATCTTTTACACTATTTAACGATGTATTAAAGTTTGGTCACACCATATTGTGTTGTGTTCTTTTCATGTTCTTTAGGATTCGAATTTGTTCATCTTAACCACGTACTTAGTAATTCAATCTTTCTTAATCCTTTGATTACAGGGTCTCCTATGTTCTCCGATAAAAAGGATCCGCATCATTTCGTATCAAAACCTTGGTTGCTAAAAATCGGTAGTCCATCTCCATATATCTATTTTTTGAATTATACAATTAATAAAATATGTCCTTTGATTGTTTTCTACTTTCTTAAGTGAAATAAAAGAAGAAGATATTTTGATCTTCAAGTCTTTTGTTTTCTTTAAATTTTGGGGCCATTGTTTTTGTCTTTTGATTTCATTTCATAGTTTTCTTTAAATTCTTTGTATCTTTTTCTTGTTCCTGTTTTCTACGTTCAACCTAACTTTTTCTTGAAAAAAACAAGAGAAAGCTATTGTAGTTCACTGTTTAGATGAAAATGAAGTTTTTAATTGATTTGCAATTTTAATTGTTATACCTTTTAATTTGTGATTCGAAATGACTGTTATAATATATCAAATTAAAGTTCGTTTCGATTCCTACAAACACACCAATTCAATAGTTTAGTTCCTCTTTTCTTTGAACCAAAGTTCCATCTTTTACACTATTTAACGATGTATTAAAGTTTGGTCACACCATATTGTGTTGTGTTCTTTTCATGTTCTTTAGGATTCGAATTTGTTCATCTTAACCACGTACTTAGTAATTCAATCTTTCTTAATCCTTTGATTACCGGGTTTCCTATGTTCTCCGATAAAAAGGATCCGCATCATTTGGTATCAAAGCCTTGGTTGCTGAAAATCGGTAGTCCATCTCCATATATCTCTTTTTTGAATTGTACAATTAATAAAATATGTCCTTTGATTGTTTTCTACTTTCTTAAGTGAAATAAAAGAAGAAGATATTTTGATCTTCAAGTCTTTTGTTTTCTTTAAATTTTGGGGCCATTGTTTTTGTCTTTTGATTTCATTTCATAGTTTTCTTTAAATTCTTTGTATCTTTTTCTTGTTCCTGTTTTCTACGTTCAACCTAACTTTCTCTTGAAAAATTCAAGAGAAAGCTATTGTAGTTCACTGTTTAGATGAAAATGAAGTTTTTAATTGATTTGCAATTTTAATTGTTATACCTTTTAATTTGTGATTCGAAATGACTGTTATAATATATCAAATTAAAGTTCGTTTCGATTCCTACAAACACACCAATTCAATAGTTTAGTTCCTCTTTTCTTTGAACCAAAGTTCCATCTTTTACACTATTTAACGATGTATTAAAGTTTGGTCACACCATATTGTGTTGTGTTCTTTTCATGTTCTTTAGGATTCGAATTTGTTCATCTTAACCACGTACTTAGTAATTCAATCTTTCTTAATCCTTTGATTACCGGGTTTCCTATGTTCTCCGATAAAAAGGATCCGCATCATTTGGTATCAAAGCCTTGGTTGCTGAAAATCGGTAGGCCATCTCCATATATCTCTTTTTTGAATTGTACAATTAATAAAATATGTCCTTTGATTGTTTTCTACTTTCTTAAGTGAAATAAAAGAAGAAGATATTTTGATCTTCAAGTCTTTTGTTTTCTTTAAATTTTGGGGCCATTGTTTTTGTCTTTTGATTTCATTTCATAGTTTTCTTTAAATTCTTTGTATCTTTTTCTTGTTCCTGTTTTCTACGTTCAACCTAACGTTTTTCTTGAAAAAACCAAGAGAAAGCTATTGTAGTTCACTGTTTAGATGAAAATGAAGTTTTTAATTGATTTGCAATTTTAATTGTTATACCTTTTAATTTGTGATTCGAAATGACTGTTATAATATATCAAATTAAAGTTCGTTTCGATTCCTACAAACACACCAATTCAATAGTTTAGTTCCTCTTTTCTTTGAACCAAAGTTCCATCTTTTACACTATTTAACGATGTATTAAAGTTTGGTCACACCATATTGTGTTGTGTTCTTTTCATGTTCTTTAGGATTCGAATTTGTTCATCTTAACCACGTACTTAGTAATTCAATCTTTCTTAATCCTTTGATTACCGGGTTTCCTATGTTCTCCGATAAAAAGGATCCGCATCATTTGGTATCAAAGCCTTGGTTGCTGAAAATCGGTAGTCCATCTCCATATATCTATTTTTTGAATTATACAATTAATAAAATATGTCCTTTGATTGTTTTCTACTTTCTTAAGTGAAATAAAAGAAGAAGATATTTTGATCTTCAAGTCTTTTGTTTTCTTTAAATTTTGGGGCCATTGTTTTTGTCTTTTGATTTCATTTCATAGTTTTCTTTAAATTCTTTGTATCTTTTTCTTGTTCCTGTTTTCTACGTTCAACCTAACTTTTTCTTGAAAAAAACAAGAGAAAGCTATTGTAGTTCACTGTTTAGATGAAAATGAAGTTTTTAATTGATTTGCAATTTTAATTGTTATACCTTTTAATTTGTGATTCGAAATGACTGTTATAATATATCAAATTAAAGTTCGTTTTGATTCCTACAAACACACCAATTCAATAGTTTAGTTCCTCTTTTCTTTGAACCAAAGTTCCATCTTTTACACTATTTAACGATGTATTAAAGTTTGGTCACACCATATTGTGTTGTGTTCTTTTCATGTTCTTTAGGATTCGAATTTGTTCATCTTAACCACGTACTTAGTAATTCAATCTTTCTTAATCCTTTGATTACCGGGTTTCCAATGTTCTCCGATAAAAAGGATCCGCATCATTTGGTATCAAAGCCTTGGTTGCTGAAAATCGGTAGTCCATCTCCATATATCTATTTTTTGAATTATACAATTAATAAAATATGTCCTTTGATTGTTTTCTACTTTCTTAAGTGAAATAAAAGAAGAAGATATTTTGATCTTCAAGTCTTTTGTTTTCTTTAAATTTTGGGGCCATTGTTTTTGTCTTTTGATTTCATTTCATAGTTTTCTTTAAATTCTTTGTATCTTTTTCTTGTTCCTGTTTTCTACGTTCAACCTAACTTTTTTCTTGAAAAAACAAGAGAAAGCTATTGTAGTTCACTGTTTAGATGAAAATGAAGTTTTTAATTGATTTGCAATTTTAATTGTTATACCTTTTAATTTGTGATTCGAAATGACTGTTATAATATATCAAATTAAAGTTCGTTTCGATTCCTACAAACACACCAATTCAATAGTTTAGTTCCTCTTTTCTTTGAACCAAAGTTCCATCTTTTACACTATTTAACGATGTATTAAAGTTTGGTCACACCATATTGTGTTGTGTTCTTTTCATGTTCTTTAGGATTCGAATTTGTTCATCTTAACCACGTACTTAGTAATTCAATCTTTCTTAATCCTTTGATTACCGGGTTTCCTATGTTCTCCGATAAAAAGGATCCGCATCATTTGGTATCAAAGCCTTGGTTGCTGAAAATCGGTAGTCCATCTCCATATATCTCTTTTTTGAATTGTACAATTAATAAAATATGTCCTTTGATTGTTTTCTACTTTCTTAAGTGAAATAAAAGAAGAAGATATTTTGATCTTCAAGTCTTTTGTTTTCTTTAAATTTTGGGGCCATTGTTTTTGTCTTTTGATTTCATTTCATAGTTTTCTTTAAATTCTTTGTATCTTTTTCTTGTTCCTGTTTTCTACGTTCAACCTAACTTTTTTCTTGAAAAAAACAAGAGAAAGCTATTGTAGTTCACTGTTTAGATGAAAATGAAGTTTTTAATTGATTTGCAATTTTAATTGTTATACCTTTTAATTTGTGATTCGAAATGACTGTTATAATATATCAAATTAAATTTCATTTTGATTCCTACAAACACACCAATTCAATAGTTTAGTTCCTCTTTTCTTTGAACCAAAGTTCCATCTTTTACACTATTTAACGATGTATTAAAGTTTGGTCACACCATATTGTGTTGTGTTCTTTTCATGTTCTTTAGGATTCGAATTTGTTCATCTTAACCACGTACTTAGTAATTCAATCTTTCTTAATCCTTTGATTACCGGGTTTCCTATGTTCTCCGATAAAAAGGATCCGCATCATTTGGTATCAAAGCCTTGGTTGCTGAAAATCGGTAGTCCATCTCCATATATCTCTTTTTTGAATTGTACAATTAATAAAATATGTCCTTTGATTGTTTTCTACTTTCTTAAGTGAAATAAAAGAAGAAGATATTTTGATCTTCAAGTCTTTTGTTTTCTTTAAATTTTGGGGCCATTGTTTTTGTCTTTTGATTTCATTTCATAGTTTTCTTTAAATTCTTTGTATCTTTTTCTTGTTCCTGTTTTCTACGTTCAACCTAACTTTTTCTTGAAAAAAACAAGAGAAAGCTATTGTAGTTCACTGTTTAGATGAAAATGAAGTTTTTAATTGATTTGCAATTTTAATTGTTATACCTTTTAATTTGTGATTCGAAATGACTGTTATAATATATCAAATTAAAGTTCGTTCGATTCCTACAAACACACCAATTCAATAGTTTAGTTCCTCTTTTCTTTGAACCAAAGTTCCATCTTTTACACTATTTAACGATGTATTAAAGTTTGGTCACACCATATTGTGTTGTGTTCTTTTCATGTTCTTTAGGATTCGAATTTGTTCATCTTAACCACGTACTTAGTAATTCAATCTTTCTTAATCCTTTGATTACCGGGTTTCCTATGTTCTCCGATAAAAAGGATCCGCATCATTTGGTATCAAAGCCTTGGCATATATCTATTTTTTGAATTGTACAATTAATAAAATATGTCCTTTGATTGTTTTCTACTTTCTTAAGTGAAATAAAAGAAGAAGATATTTTGATCTTCAAGTCTTTTGTTTTCTTTAAATTTTGGGGCCATTGTTTTTGTCTTTTGATTTCATTTCATAGTTTTCTTTAAATTCTTTGTATCTTTTTCTTGTTCCTGTTTTCTACGTTCAACCTAACTTTTTTCTTGAAAAAACAAGAGAAAGCTATTGTAGTTCACTGTTTAGATGAAAATGAAGTTTTTAATTGATTTGCAATTTTAATTGTTATACCTTTTAATTTGTGATTCGAAATGACTGTTATAATATATCAAATTAAAGTTCGTTTCGATTCCTACAAACACACCAATTCAATAGTTTAGTTCCTCTTTTCTTTGAACCAAAGTTCCATCTTTTACACTATTTAACGATGTATTAAAGTTTGGTCACACCATATTGTGTTGTGTTCTTTTCATGTTCTTTAGGATTCGAATTTGTTCATCTTAACCACGTACTTAGTAATTCAATCTTTCTTAATCCTTTGATTACCGGGTTTCCTATGTTCTCCGATAAAAAGGATCCGCATCATTTGGTATCAAAGCCTTGGTTGCTGAAAATCGGTAGTCCATCTCCATATATCTATTTTTTGAATTATACAATTAATAAAATATGTCCTTTGATTGTTTTCTACTTTCTTAAGTGAAATAAAAGAAGAAGATATTTTGATCTTCAAGTCTTTTGTTTTCTTTAAATTTTGGGGCCATTGTTTTTGTCTTTTGATTTCATTTCATAGTTTTCTTTAAATTCTTTGTATCTTTTTCTTGTTCCTGTTTTCTACGTTCAACCTAACTTTTTCTTGAAAAAACAAGAGAAAGCTATTGTAGTTCACTGTTTAGATGAAAATGAAGTTTTTAATTGATTTGCAATTTTAATTGTTATACCTTTTAATTTGTGATTCGAACTGACTCTTCTAATATATCAAATTAAAGTTCGTTGATTCCTACAAACACACCAATTCAATAGTTTAGTTCCTCTTTTCTTTGAACCAAAGTTCCATCTTTTACACTATTTAACGATGTATTAAAGTTTGGTCACACCATATTGTGTTGTGTTCTTTTCATGTTCTTTAGGATTCGAATTTGTTCATCTTAACCACGTACTTAGTAATTCAATCTTTCTTAATCCTTTGATTACCGGGTTTCCAATGTTCTCCGATAAAAAGGATCCGCATCATTTGGTATCAAAGCCTTGGTTGCTGAAAATCGGTAGTCCATCTCCATATATCTATTTTTTGAATTATACAATTAATAAAATATGTCCTTTGATTGTTTTCTACTTTCTTAAGTGAAATAAAAGAAGAAGATATTTTGATCTTCAAGTCTTTTGTTTTCTTTAAATTTTGGGGCCATTGTTTTTGTCTTTTGATTTCATTTCATAGTTTTCTTTAAATTCTTTGTATCTTTTTCTTGTTCCTGTTTTCTACGTTCAACCTAACTTTTTTCTTGAAAAAACAAGAGAAAGCTATTGTAGTTCACTGTTTAGATGAAAATGAAGTTTTTAATTGATTTGCAATTTTAATTGTTATACCTTTTAATTTGTGATTCGAAATGACTGTTATAATATATCAAATTAAAGTTCGTTTCGATTCCTACAAACACACCAATTCAATAGTTTAGTTCCTCTTTTCTTTGAACCAAAGTTCCATCTTTTACACTATTTAACGATGTATTAAAGTTTGGTCACACCATATTGTGTTGTGTTCTTTTCATGTTCTTTAGGATTCGAATTTGTTCATCTTAACCACGTACTTAGTAATTCAATCTTTCTTAATCCTTTGATTACCGGGTTTCCTATGTTCTCCGATAAAAAGGATCCGCATCATTTGGTATCAAAGCCTTGGTTGCTGAAAATCGGTAGTCCATCTCCATATATCTCTTTTTTGAATTGTACAATTAATAAAATATGTCCTTTGATTGTTTTCTACTTTCTTAAGTGAAATAAAAGAAGAAGATATTTTGATCTTCAAGTCTTTTGTTTTCTTTAAATTTTGGGGCCATTGTTTTTGTCTTTTGATTTCATTTCATAGTTTTCTTTAAATTCTTTGTATCTTTTTCTTGTTCCTGTTTTCTACGTTCAACCTAACTTTTTTCTTGAAAGAACCTTGGATAGCTATTGTAGTTCACTGTTTAGATGAAAATGAAGTTTTTAATTGATTTGCAATTTTAATTGTTATACCTTTTAATTTGTGATTCGAAATGACTGTTATAATATATCAAATTAAAGTTCGTTTCGATTCCTACAAACACACCAATTCAATAGTTTAGTTCCTCTTTTCTTTGAACCAAAGTTCCATCTTTTACACTATTTAACGATGTATTAAAGTTTGGTCACACCATATTGTGTTGTGTTCTTTTCATGTTCTTTAGGATTCGAATTTGTTCATCTTAACCACGTACTTAGTAATTCAATCTTTCTTAATCCTTTGATTACCGGGTTTCCTATGTTCTCTGATAAAAAGGATCCGCATCTTTTGGTATCAAAGCCTTGGTTGCTGAAAATCGGTAGTCCATCTCCATATATCTATTTTTTGAATTGTACAATTAATAAAATATGTCCTTTGATTGTTTTCTACTTCCTAAAGTGAAATAAAAGAAGAAGATTTGTTGATCTTCAAGTCTTGTGTTTTCTTTAAGTTTTGGGGTCATTGTTTTTGTCTTTTGATTTCATTTCATAGTTTTCTTTAAATTCTTTGTATCTTTTTCTTGTTCCTGTTTTCTACGTTCAACCTAACTTTTTCTTGAAAAAAACAAGAGAAAGCTATTGTAGTTCACTGTTTAGATGAAAATGAAGTTTTTAATTGATTTGCAATTTTAATTGTTATACCTTTTAATTTGTGATTCGAAATGACTGTTATAATATATCAAATTAAATTTCGTTTGGATTCCTACAAACACACCAATTCAATAGTTTAGTTCCTCTTTTCTTTGAACCAAAGTTCCATCTTTTACACTATTTAACGATGTATTAAAGTTTGGTCACACCATATTGTGTTGTGTTCTTTTCATGTTCTTTAGGATTCGAATTTGTTCATCTTAACCACGTACTTAGTAATTCAATCTTTCTTAATCCTTTGATTACCGGGTTTCCTATGTTCTCCGATAAAAAGGATCCGCATCATTTGGTATCAAAGCCTTGGTTGCTGAAAATCGGTAGTCCATCTCCATATATCTCTTTTTTGAATTGTACAATTAATAAAATATGTCCTTTGATTGTTTTCTACTTTCTTAAGTGAAATAAAAGAAGAAGATATTTTGATCTTCAAGTCTTTTGTTTTCTTTAAATTTTGGGGCCATTGTTTTTGTCTTTTGATTTCATTTCATAGTTTTCTTTAAATTCTTTGTATCTTTTTCTTGTTCCTGTTTTCTACGTTCAACCTAACTTTTTCTTGAAAAAACAAGAGAAAGCTATTGTAGTTCACTGTTTAGATGAAAATGAAGTTTTTAATTGATTTGCAATTTTAATTGTTATACCTTTTAATTTGTGATTCGAAATGACTGTTATAATATATCAAATTAAAGTTCGTTTCGATTCCTACAAACACACCAATTCAATAGTTTAGTTCCTCTTTTCTTTGAACCAAAGTTCCATCTTTTACACTATTTAACGATGTATTAAAGTTTGGTCACACCATATTGTGTTGTGTTCTTTTCATGTTCTTTAGGATTCGAATTTGTTCATCTTAACCACGTACTTAGTAATTCAATCTTTCTTAATCCTTTGATTACCGGTTTCCTATGTTCTCCGATAAAAAGGATCCGCATCATTTGGTATCAAAGCCTTGGTTGCTGAAAATCGGTAGTCCATCTCCATATATCTATTTTTTGAATTATACAATTAATAAAATATGTCCTTTGATTGTTTTCTACTTTCTTAAGTGAAATAAAAGAAGAAGATATTTTGATCTTCAAGTCTTTTGTTTTCTTTAAATTTTGGGGCCATTGTTTTTGTCTTTTGATTTCATTTCATAGTTTTCTTTAAATTCTTTGTATCTTTTTCTTGTTCCTGTTTTCTACGTTCAACCTAACTTTTTCTTGAAAAAACAAGAGAAAGCTATTGTAGTTCACTGTTTAGATGAAAATGAAGTTTTTAATTGATTTGCAATTTTAATTGTTATACCTTTTAATTTGTGATTCGAAATGACTGTTATAATATATCAAATTAAAGTTCGTTTCGATTCCTACAAACACACCAATTCAATAGTTTAGTTCCTCTTTTCTTTGAACCAAAGTTCCATCTTTTACACTATTTAACGATGTATTAAAGTTTGGTCACACCATATTGTGTTGTGTTCTTTTCATGTTCTTTAGGATTCGAATTTGTTCATCTTAACCACGTACTTAGTAATTCAATCTTTCTTAATCCTTTGATTACCGGGTTTCCTATGTTCTCCGATAAAAAGGATCCGCATCATTTGGTATCAAAGCCTTGGTTGCTGAAAATCGGTAGTCCATCTCCATATATCTCTTTTTTGAATTGTACAATTAATAAAATATGTCCTTTGATTGTTTTCTACTTTCTTAAGTGAAATAAAAGAAGAAGATATTTTGATCTTCAAGTCTTTTGTTTTCTTTAAATTTTGGGGCCATTGTTTTTGTCTTTTGATTTCATTTCATAGTTTTCTTTAAATTCTTTGTATCTTTTTCTTGTTCCTGTTTTCTACGTTCAACCTAACTTTTTCTTGAAAAAAACAAGAGAAAGCTATTGTAGTTCACTGTTTAGATGAAAATGAAGTTTTTAATTGATTTGCAATTTTAATTGTTATACCTTTTAATTTGTGATTCGAAATGACATAATATATCAAATTAAAGTTGGTTTTCGATTCCTACAAACACACCAATTCAATAGTTTAGTTCCTCTTTTCTTTGAACCAAAGTTCCATCTTTTACACTATTTAACGATGTATTAAAGTTTGGTCACACCATATTGTGTTGTGTTCTTTTCATGTTCTTTAGGATTCGAATTTGTTCATCTTAACCACGTACTTAGTAATTCAATCTTTCTTAATCCTTTGATTACCGGGTTTCCTATGTTCTCCGATAAAAAGGATCCGCATCATTTGGTATCAAAGCCTTGGTTGCTGAAAATCGGTAGTCCATCTCCATATATCTATTTTTTGAATTATACAATTAATAAAATATGTCCTTTGATTGTTTTCTACTTTCTTAAGTGAAATAAAAGAAGAAGATATTTTGATCTTCAAGTCTTTTGTTTTCTTTAAATTTTGGGGCCATTGTTTTTGTCTTTTGATTTCATTTCATAGTTTTCTTTAAATTCTTTGTATCTTTTTCTTGTTCCTGTTTTCTACGTTCAACCTAACTTTTTCTTGAAAAAACAAGAGAAAGCTATTGTAGTTCACTGTTTAGATGAAAATGAAGTTTTTAATTGATTTGCAATTTTAATTGTTATACCTTTTAATTTGTGATTCGAAATGACTGTTATAATATATCAAATTAAAGTTCGTTTCGATTCCTACAAACACACCAATTCAATAGTTTAGTTCCTCTTTTCTTTGAACCAAAGTTCCATCTTTTACACTATTTAACGATGTATTAAAGTTTGGTCACACCATATTGTGTTGTGTTCTTTTCATGTTCTTTAGGATTCGAATTTGTTCATCTTAACCACGTACTTAGTAATTCAATCTTTCTTAATCCTTTGATTACCGGTTTCCTATGTTCTCCGATAAAAAGGATCCGCATCATTTGGTATCAAAGCCTTGGTTGCTGAAAATCGGTAGTCCATCTCCATATATCTCTTTTTTGAATTGTACAATTAATAAAATATGTCCTTTGATTGTTTTCTACTTTCTTAAGTGAAATAAAAGAAGAAGATATTTTGATCTTCAAGTCTTTTGTTTTCTTTAAATTTTGGGGCCATTGTTTTTGTCTTTTGATTTCATTTCATAGTTTTCTTTAAATTCTTTGTATCTTTTTCTTGTTCCTGTTTTCTACGTTCAACCTAACTTTTTTCTTGAAAAAAACAAGAGAAAGCTATTGTAGTTCACTGTTTAGATGAAAATGAAGTTTTTAATTGATTTGCAATTTTAATTGTTATACCTTTTAATTTGTGATTCGAAATGACTGTTATAATATATCAAATTAAAGTTCGTTTCGATTCCTACAAACACACCAATTCAATAGTTTAGTTCCTCTTTTCTTTGAACCAAAGTTCCATCTTTTACACTATTTAACGATGTATTAAAGTTTGGTCACACCATATTGTGTTGTGTTCTTTTCATGTTCTTTAGGATTCAAATTTGTTCATCTTAACCACGTACTTAGTAATTCAATCTTTCTTAATCCTTTGATTACCGGGTCTCCTATGTTCTCCGATAAAAAGGATCCGCATCATTTGGTATCAAAGCCTTGGTTGCTAAAAATCGGTAGTCCATCTCCATATATCTCTTTTTTGAATTGTACAATTAATAAAATATGTCCTTTGATTGTTTTCTACTTTCTTAAGTGAAATAAAAGAAGAAGATATTTTGATCTTCAAGTCTTTTGTTTTCTTTAAATTTTGGGGCCATTGTTTTTGTCTTTTGATTTCATTTCATAGTTTTCTTTAAATTCTTTGTATCTTTTTCTTGTTCCTGTTTTCTACGTTCAACCTAACTTTTTCTTGAAAAAACAAGAGAAAGCTATTGTAGTTCACTGTTTAGATGAAAATGAAGTTTTTAATTGATTTGCAATTTTAATTGTTATACCTTTTAATTTGTGATTCGAAATGACTGTTATAATATATCAAATTAAAGTTCGTTTTGATTCCTACAAACTCACCAATTCAATAGTTTCGTTCCTCTTTTCTTTGAACCAAAGTTCCATCTTTTACACTATTTAACGATGTATTAAAGTTTGGTCACACCATATTGTGTTGTGTTCTTTTCATGTTCTTTAGGATTCAAATTTGTTCATCTTAACCACGTACTTAGTAATTCAATCTTTCTTAATCCTTTGATTACCGGGTTTCCTATGTTCTCCGATAAAAAGGATCCGCATCATTTGGTATCAAAGCCTTGGTTGCTGAAAATCGGTAGTCCATCTCCATATATCTCTTTTTTGAATTGTACAATTAATAAAATATGTCCTTTGATTGTTTTCTACTTTCTTAAGTGAAATAAAAGAAGAAGATATTTTGATCTTCAAGTCTTTTGTTTTCTTTAAATTTTGGGGCCATTGTTTTTGTCTTTTGATTTCATTTCATAGTTTTCTTTAAATTCTTTGTATCTTTTTCTTGTTCCTGTTTTCTACGTTCAACCTAACTCTTTTCTTGAAAAAAACAAGAGAAAGCTATTATAGTGCACTGTTTAGATGAAAATGAAGTTTTTAATTGATTTGCAATTTTAATTGTTATACCTTTTAATTTGTGATTCGAAATGACTGTTATAATATATCAAATTAAAGTTCGTTCGATTCCTACAAACACACCAATTCAATAGTTTAGTTCCTCTTTTCTTTGAACCAAAGTTCCATCTTTTACACTATTTAACGATGTATTAAAGTTTGGTCACACCATATTGTGTTGTGTTCTTTTCATGTTCTTTAGGATTCAAATTTGTTCATCTTAACCACGTACTTAGTAATTCAATCTTTCTTAATCCTTTGATTACCGGTTTCCTATGTTCTCCGATAAAAAGGATCCGCATCATTTGGTATCAAAGCCTTGGTTGCTGAAAATCGGTAGTCCATCTCCATATATCTCTTTTTTGAATTGTACAATTAATAAAATATGTCCTTTGATTGTTTTCTACTTTCTTAAGTGAAATAAAAGAAGAAGATATTTTGATCTTCAAGTCTTTTGTTTTCTTTAAATTTTGGGGCCATTGTTTTTGTCTTTTGATTTCATTTCATAGTTTTCTTTAAATTCTTTGTATCTTTTTCTTGTTCCTGTTTTCTACGTTCAACCTAACTTTTTTCTTGAAAAAAAAAGAGAAAGCTATTATAGTTCACTGTTTAGATGAAAATGAAGTTTTTAATTGATTTGCAATTTTAATTGTTATACCTTTTAATTTGTGATTCGAAATGACTATTATAATATATCAAATTAAAGTTCGTTTCGATTCCTACAAACATACCTATTCAATAGTTTAGTTCCTCTCTTTTTTTACCCAAAGTTCCATCTTTTACATTATTTAACGATGTATTAAAGTTTGGTCACACCTTATTGTGTTGTGTTCTTTTCTTGTTCTTTAGGATTCAAATATGTTCATCTTAACCACGTACTTAGTAATTCAATCTTTCTTAATCGTTTGATTACCATGTTTCCTATGCTCTCTGATAAAAAGGATCCGCATCATTTGGTATCAAAGCCTTGGTTGCAGAAAATCGGTATTCCATCTCCGTATATCTATTTTTTGAATTGTACAATTACTAAAATATGCCCTTTGATTGTTTTATACTTCCTAAAGTGAAATCAAAGAAGAAGATATTTTGATCTTCAAGTCTTTTGTTTTCTTTAAATTTTGGGGCCATTGTTTTTGTCTTTTGATTTCATTTCATAGTTTTCTTTAAATTCTTTGTATCTTTTTCTTGTTCCTGTTTTCTACGTTCAACCTAACTTTTTCTGAAAAAAACAAGAGAAAGCTATTGTAGTTCACTGTTTAGATGAAAATGAAGTTTTTAATTGATTTGCAATTTTAATTGTTATACCTTTTAATTTGTGATTCGAAATGACTGTTATAATATATCAAATTAAAGTTCGTTTCGATTCCTACAAACTCACCAATTCAATAGTTTCGTTCCTCTTTTCTTTGAACCAAAGTTCCATCTTTTACACTATTTAACGATGTATTAAAGTTTGGTCACACCATATTGTGTTGTGTTCTTTTCATGCTCTTTAGGATTCCAATTTGTTCATCTAAACCACGTACTTAGTAATTCAATCTTTCTTAATCCTTTGATTACCGGGTCTCCTATGTTCTCCGATAAAAAGGATCCGCATCATTTGGTATCAAAACCTTGGTTGCTAAAAATCGGTAGTCCATCTCCATATATCTCTTTTTTGAATTGTACAATTAATAAAATATGTCCTTTGATTGTTTTCTACTTTCTTAAGTGAAATAAAAGAAGAAGATATTTTGATCTTCAAGTCTTTTGTTTTCTTTAAATTTTGGGGCCATTGTTTTTGTCTTTTGATTTCATTTCATAGTTTTCTTTAAATTCTTTGTATCTTTTTCTTGTTCCTGTTTTCTACGTTCAACCTAACTTTTTTCTTGAAAAAAACAAGAGAAAGCTATTGTAGTTCACTGTTTAGATGAAAATGAAGTTTTTAATTGATTTGCAATTTTAATTGTTATACCTTTTAATTTGTGATTCGAAATGACTGTTATAATATATCAAATTAAAGTTCGTTTTGATTCCTACAAACTCACCAATTCAATAGTTTCGTTCCTCTTTTCTTTGAACCAAAGTTCCATCTTTTACACTATTTAACGATGTATTAAAGTTTGGTCACACCATATTGTGTTGTGTTCTTTTCATGCTCTTTAGGATTCCAATTTGTTCATCTTAACCACGTACTTAGTAATTCAATCTTTCTTAATCCTTTGATTACCGGGTCTCCTATGTTCTCCGATAAAAAGGATCCGCATCATTTGGTATCAAAGCCTTGGTTGCTAAAAATCGGTAGTCCATCTCCATATATCTATTTTTTGAATTGTACAATTAATAAAATATGTCCTTTGATTGTTTTCTACTTTCTTAAGTGAAATAAAAGAAGAAGATATTTTGATCTTCAAGTCTTTTGTTTTCTTTAAATTTTGGGGCCATTGTTTTTGTCTTTTGATTTCATTTCATAGTTTTCTTTAAATTCTTTGTATCTTTTTCTTGTTCCTGTTTTCTACGTTCAACCTAACTTCTTTCTTGAAGGAAACAAGAGAAAGCTATTGTAGTTCATTGTTTAGATGAAAATGAAGTTTTTAATTGATTTGCAATTTTAATTGTTATACCTTTTAATTTGTGATTCGAAATGACTGTTATAATATATCAAATTAAAGTTCGTTTCGATTCCTACAAACACACCAATTCAATAGTTTAGTTCCTCTTTTCTTTGAACCAAAGTTCCATCTTTTACACTATTTAACGATGTATTAAAGTTTGGTCACACCATATTGTGTTGTGTTCTTTTCATGTTCTTTAGGATTCAAATTTGTTCATCTTAACCACGTACTTAGTAATTCAATCTTTCTTAATCCTTTGATTACCGGGTTTCCTATGTTCTCCGATAAAAAGGATCCGCATCATTTGGTATCAAAGCCTTGGTTGCCGAAAATCGGTAGTCCATCTCCATATATCTCTTTTTTGAATTGTACAATTAATAAAATATGTCCTTTGATTGTTTTCTACTTTCTTAAGTGAAATAAAAGAAGAAGATATTTTGATCTTCAAGTCTTTTGTTTTCTTTAAATTTTGGGGCCATTGTTTTTGTCTTTTGATTTCATTTCATAGTTTTCTTTAAATTCTTTGTATCTTTTTCTTGTTCCTGTTTTCTACGTTCAACCCAACTTTTTCTTGAAAAAAACAAGAGAAAGCTATTGTAGTTCACTGTTTAGATGAAAATGAAGTTTTTAATTGATTTGCAATTTTAATTGTTATACCTTTTAATTTGTGATTCGAAATGACTGTTATAATATATCAAATTAAAGTTCGTTTCGATTCCTACAAACACACCAATTCAATAGTTTCGTTCCTCTTTTCTTTGAACCAAAGTTCCATCTTTTACACTATTTAACGATGTATTAAAGTTTGGTCACACCATATTGTGTTGTGTTCTTTTCATGTTCTTTAGGATTCGAATTTGTTCATCTTAACCACGTACTTAGTAATTCAATCTTTCTTAATCCTTTGATTACCGGGTCTCCTATGTTCTCCGATAAAAAGGATCCGCATCATTTGGTATCAAAGCCTTGGTTGCTGAAAATCGGTAGTCCATCTCCATATATCTATTTTTTGAATTGTACAATTAATAAAATATGTCCTTTGATTGTTTTCTACTTTCTTAAGTGAAATAAAAGAAGAAGATATTTTGATCTTCAAGTCTTTTGTTTTCTTTAAATTTTGGGGCCATTGTTTTTGTCTTTTGTTTTCATTTCATAGTTTTCTTTAAATTCTTTGTATCTTTTTCTTGTTCCTGTTTTCTACGTTCAACCTAACTTTTTTCTGAAAAAAACAAGAGAAAGCTATTGTAGTTCACTGTTTAGATGAAAATGAAGTTTTTAATTGATTTGCAATTTTAATTGTTATACCTTTTAATTTGTGATTCGAAATGACTGTTATAATATATCAAATTAAAGTTCGTTTCGATTCCTACAAACTCACCAATTCAATAGTTTCGTTCCTCTTTTCTTTGAACCAAAGTTCCATCTTTTACACTATTTAACGATGTATTAAAGTTTGGTCACACCATATTGTGTTGTGTTCTTTTCATGTTCTTTAGGATTCAAATTTGTTCATCTTAACCACGTACTTAGTAATTCAATCTTTCTTAATCCTTTGATTACCGGGTTTCCAATGTTCTCCGATAAAAAGGATCCGCATCATTTGGTATCAAAGCCTTGGTTGCTGAAAATCGGTAGTCCATCTCCATATATCTATTTTTTGAATTATACAATTAATAAAATATGTCCTTTGATTGTTTTCTACTTTCTTAAGTGAAATAAAAGAAGAAGATATTTTGATCTTCAAGTCTTTTGTTTTCTTTAAATTTTGGGGCCATTGTTTTTGTCTTTTGATTTCATTTCATAGTTTTCTTTAAATTCTTTGTATCTTTTTCTTGTTCCTGTTTTCTACGTTCAACCTAACTTTTTCTGAAAAAAACAAGAGAAAGCTATTGTAGTTCACTGTTTAGATGAAAATGAAGTTTTTAATTGATTTGCAATTTTAATTGTTATACCTTTTAATTTGTGATTCGAAATGACTGTTATAATATATCAAATTAAAGTTCGTTTCGATTCCTACAAACTCACCAATTCAATAGTTTCGTTCCACTTTTCTTTGAACCAAAGTTCCATCTTTTACACTATTTAACGATGTATTAAAGTTTGGTCACACCATATTGTGTTGTGTTCTTTTCATGCTCTTTAGGATTCCAATTTGTTCATCTAAACCACGTACTTAGTAATTCAATCTTTCTTAATCCTTTGATTACCGGGTCTCCTATGTTCTCCGATAAAAAGGATCCGCATCATTTCGTATCAAAACCTTGGTTGCTAAAAATCGGTAGTCCATCTCCATATATCTCTTTTTTGAATTGTACAATTAATAAAATATGTCCTTTGATTGTTTTCTACTTTCTTAAGTGAAATAAAAGAAGAAGATATTTTGATCTTCAAGTCTTTTGTTTTCTTTATATTTTGGGGCCATTGTTTTTGTCTTTTGATTTCATTTCATAGTTTTCTTTAAATTCTTTGTATCTTTTTCTTGTTCCTGTTTTCTACGTTCAACCTAACTTTTTTCTTGAAAAAAACAAGAGAAAGCTATTGTAGTTCACTGTTTAGATGAAAATGAAGTTTTTAATTGATTTGCAATTTTAATTGTTATACCTTTTAATTTGTGATTCGAAATGACTGTTATAATATATCAAATTAAAGTTCGTTTCGATTCCTACAAACTCACCAATTCAATAGTTTCGTTCCTCTTTTCTTTGAACCAAAGTTCCATCTTTTACACTATTTAACGATGTATTAAAGTTTGGTCACACCATATTGTGTTGTGTTCTTTTCATGTTCTTTAGGATTCAAATTTGTTCATCTTAACCACGTACTTAGTAATTCAATCTTTCTTAATCCTTTGATTACCGGGTTTCCAATGTTCTCCGATAAAAAGGATCCGCATCATTTGGTATCAAAGCCTTGGTTGCTGAAAATCGGTAGTCCATCTCCATATATCTATTTTTTGAATTATACAATTAATAAAATATGTCCTTTGATTGTTTTCTACTTTCTTAAGTGAAATAAAAGAAGAAGATATTTTGATCTTCAAGTCTTTTGTTTTCTTTAAATTTTGGGGCCATTGTTTTTGTCTTTTGATTTCATTTCATAGTTTTCTTTAAATTCTTTGTATCTTTTTCTTGTTCCTGTTTTCTACGTTCAACCTAACTTTCTCTTGAAAAAATCAAGAGAAAGCTATTGTAGTTCATTGTTTAGATGAAAATGAAGTTTTTAATTGATTTGCAATTTTAATTGTTATACCTTTTAATTTGTGATTCGAAATGACTGTTATAATATATCAAATTAAAGTTCGTTTCGATTCCTACAAACTCACCAATTCAATAGTTTCGTTCCTCTTTTCTTTGAACCAAAGTTCCATCTTTTACACTATTTAACGATGTATTAAAGTTTGGTCACACCATATTGTGTTGTGTTCTTTTCATGCTCTTTAGGATTCCAATTTGTTCATCTAAACCACGTACTTAGTAATTCAATCTTTCTTAATCCTTTGATTACCGGGTCTCCTATGTTCTCCGATAAAAAGGATCCGCATCATTTGGTATCAAAGCCTTGGTTGCTGAAAATCGGTAGGCCATCTCCATATATCTCTTTTTTGAATTGTACAATTAATAAAATATGTCCTTTGATTGTTTTCTACTTTCTTAAGTGAAATAAAAGAAGAAGATATTTTGATCTTCAAGTCTTTTGTTTTCTTTAAATTTTGGGGCCATTGTTTTTGTCTTTTGATTTCATTTCATAGTTTTCTTTAAATTCTTTGTATCTTTTTCTTGTTCCTGTTTTCTACGTTCAACCTAACTTTTTTCTGAAAAAAACAAGAGAAAGCTATTGTAGTTCACTGTTTAGATGAAAATGAAGTTTTTAATTGATTTGCAATTTTAATTGTTATACCTTTTAATTTGTGATTCGAAATGACTGTTATAATATATCAAATTAAATTTGGTTCGATTCCTACAAACACACCAATTCAATAGTTTCGTTCCTCTTTTCTTTGAACCAAAGTTCCATCTTTTACACTATTTAACGATGTATTAAAGTTTGGTCACACCATATTGTGTTGTGTTCTTTTCATGTTCTTTAGGATTCAAATTTGTTCATCTTAACCACGTACTTAGTAATTCAATCTTTCTTAATCCTTTGATTACCGGGTTTCCTATGTTCTCCGATAAAAAGGATCCGCATCATTTGGTATCAAAGCCTTGGTTGCTGAAAATCGGTAGTCCATCTCCATATATCTCTTTTTTGAATTGTACAATTAATAAAATATGTCCTTTGATTGTTTTCTACTTTCTTAAGTGAAATAAAAGAAGAAGATATTTTGATCTTCAAGTCTTTTGTTTTCTTTAAATTTTGGGGCCATTGTTTTTGTCTTTTGATTTCATTTCATAGTTTTCTTTAAATTCTTTGTATCTTTTTCTTGTTCCTGTTTTCTACGTTCAACCTAACTTTTTCTTGAAAAAAACAAGAGAAAGCTATTGTAGTTCACTGTTTAGATGAAAATGAAGTTTTTAATTGATTTGCAATTTTAATTGTTATACCTTTTAATTTGTGATTCGAAATGACTGTTATAATATATCAAATTAAAGTTCGTTTCGATTCCTACAAACACACCAATTCAATAGTTTCGTTCCACTTTTCTTTGAACCAAAGTTCCATCTTTTACACTATTTAACGATGTATTAAAGTTTGGTCACACCATATTGTGTTGTGTTCTTTTCATGCTCTTTAGGATTCCAATTTGTTCATCTAAACCACGTACTTAGTAATTCAATCTTTCTTAATCCTTTGATTACCGGGTCTCCTATGTTCTCCGATAAAAAGGATCCGCATCATTTGGTATCAAAGCCTTGGTTGCTGAAAATCGGTAGTCCATCTCCATATATCTATTTTTTGAATTATACAATTAATAAAATATGTCCTTTGATTGTTTTCTACTTTCTTAAGTGAAATAAAAGAAGAAGATATTTTGATCTTCAAGTCTTTTGTTTTCTTTAAATTTTGGGGCCATTGTTTTTGTCTTTTGATTTCATTTCATAGTTTTCTTTAAATTCTTTGTATCTTTTTCTTGTTCCTGTTTTCTACGTTCAACCTAACTTTTTTCTTGAAAAAAACAAGAGAAAGCTATTGTAGTTCACTGTTTAGATGAAAATGAAGTTTTTAATTGATTTGCAATTTTAATTGTTATACCTTTTAATTTGTGATTCGAAATGACTGTTATAATATATCAAATTAAAGTTCGTTTCGATTCCTACAAACACACCAATTCAATAGTTTCGTTCTTCTTTTCTTTGAACCAAAGTTCCATCTTTTACACTATTTAACGATGTATTAAAGTTTGGTCACACCATATTGTGTTGTGTTCTTTTCATGTTCTTTAGGATTCGAATTTGTTCATCTTAACCACGTACTTAGTAATTCAATCTTTCTTAATCCTTTGATTACCGGGTCTCCTATGTTCTCCGATAAAAAGGATCCGCATCATTTGGTATCAAAGCCTTGGTTGCTGAAAATCGGTAGTCCATCTCCATATATCTCTTTTTTGAATTGTACAATTAATAAAATATGTCCTTTGATTGTTTTCTACTTTCTTAAGTGAAATAAAAGAAGAAGATATTTTGATCTTCAAGTCTTTTGTTTTCTTTAAATTTTGGGGCCATTGTTTTTGTCTTTTGATTTCATTTCATAGTTTTCTTTAAATTCTTTGTATCTTTTTCTTGTTCCTGTTTTCTACGTTCAACCTAACTTTTTCTGAAAAAAACAAGAGAAAGCTATTGTAGTTCACTGTTTAGATGAAAATGAAGTTTTTAATTGATTTGCAATTTTAATTGTTATACCTTTTAATTTGTGATTCGAAATGACTGTTATAATATATCAAATTCACGTGCATTCCGATTCCTACAAACTCACCAATTCAATAGTTTCGTTCCTCTTTTCTTTGAACCAAAGTTCCATCTTTTACACTATTTAACGATGTATTAAAGTTTGGTCACACCATATTGTGTTGTGTTCTTTTCATGTTCTTTAGGATTCAAATTTGTTCATCTTAACCACGTACTTAGTAATTCAATCTTTCTTAATCCTTTGATTACCGGGTTTCCAATGTTCTCCGATAAAAAGGATCCGCATCATTTGGTATCAAAGCCTTGGTTGCTGAAAATCGGTAGTCCATCTCCATATATCTATTTTTTGAATTATACAATTAATAAAATATGTCCTTTGATTGTTTTCTACTTTCTTAAGTGAAATAAAAGAAGAAGATATTTTGATCTTCAAGTCTTTTGTTTTCTTTAAATTTTGGGGCCATTGTTTTTGTCTTTTGATTTCATTTCATAGTTTTCTTTAAATTCTTTGTATCTTTTTCTTGTTCCTGTTTTCTACGTTCAACCTAACTTTTTCTTGAAAAAAACAAGAGAAAGCTATTGTAGTTCACTGTTTAGATGAAAATGAAGTTTTTAATTGATTTGCAATTTTAATTGTTATACCTTTTAATTTGTGATTCGAAATGACTGTTATAATATATCAAATTAAATTTCGTTTCGATTCCTACAAACACACCAATTCAATAGTTTAGTTCCTCTTTTCTTTGAACCAAAGTTCCATCTTTTACACTATTTAACGATGTATTAAAGTTTGGTCACACCATATTGTGTTGTGTTCTTTTCATGTTCTTTAGGATTCAAATTTGTTCATCTTAACCACGTACTTAGTAATTCAATCTTTCTTAATCCTTTGATTACCGGGTTTCCAATGTTCTCCGATAAAAAGGATCCGCATCATTTGGTATCAAAGCCTTGGTTGCTGAAAATCGGTAGTCCATCTCCATATATCTATTTTTTGAATTATACAATTAATAAAATATGTCCTTTGATTGTTTTCTACTTTCTTAAGTGAAATAAAAGAAGAAGATATTTTGATCTTCAAGTCTTTTGTTTTCTTTAAATTTTGGGGCCATTGTTTTTGTCTTTTGATTTCATTTCATAGTTTTCTTTAAATTCTTTGTATCTTTTTCTTGTTCCTGTTTTCTACGTTCAACCTAACTTTTTTCTTGAAAAAAACAAGAGAAAGCTATTGTAGTTCACTGTTTAGATGAAAATGAAGTTTTTAATTGATTTGCAATTTTAATTGTTATACCTTTTAATTTGTGATTCGAAATGACTGTTATAATATATCAAATTAAAGTTCGTTTCGATTCCTACAAACACACCAATTCAATAGTTTAGTTCCTCTTTTCTTTGAACCAAAGTTCCATCTTTTACACTATTTAACGATGTATTAAAGTTTGGTCACACCATATTGTGTTGTGTTCTTTTCATGTTCTTTAGGATTCAAATTTGTTCATCTTAACCACGTACTTAGTAATTCAATCTTTCTTAATCCTTTGATTACCGGGTCTCCTATGTTCTCCGATAAAAAGGATCCGCATCATTTGGTATCAAAGCCTTGGTTGTAGAAAATCGGTAGTCCATCTCCATATATCTCTTTTTTGAATTGTACAATTAATAAAATATGTCCTTTGATTGTTTTCTACTTTCTTAAGTGAAATAAAAGAAGAAGATATTTTGATCTTCAAGTCTTTTGTTTTCTTTAAATTTTGGGGCCATTGTTTTTGTCTTTTGATTTCATTTCATAGTTTTCTTTAAATTCTTTGTATCTTTTTCTTGTTCCTGTTTTCTACGTTCAACCTAACTTTTTTCTTGAAAAAAACAAGAGAAAGCTATTGTAGTTCATTGTTTAGATGAAAATGAAGTTTTTAATTGATTTGCAATTTTAATTGTTATACCTTTTAATTTGTGATTCGAAATGACTGTTATAATATATCAAATTAAAGTTCGTTTCGATTCCTACAAACACACCAATTCAATAGTTTAGTTCCTCTTTTCTTTGAACCAAAGTTCCATCTTTTACACTATTTAACGATGTATTAAAGTTTGGTCACACCATATTGTGTTGTGTTCTTTTCATGTTCTTTAGGATTCAAATTTGTTCATCTTAACCACGTACTTAGTAATTCAATCTTTCTTAATCCTTTGATTACCGGGTTTCCAATGTTCTCCGATAAAAAGGATCCGCATCATTTGGTATCAAAGCCTTGGTTGCTGAAAATCGGTAGTCCATCTCCATATATCTATTTTTTGAATTATACAATTAATAAAATATGTCCTTTGATTGTTTTCTACTTTCTTAAGTGAAATAAAAGAAGAAGATATTTTGATCTTCAAGTCTTTTGTTTTCTTTAAATTTTGGGGCCATTGTTTTTGTCTTTTGATTTCATTTCATAGTTTTCTTTAAATTCTTTGTATCTTTTTCTTGTTCCTGTTTTCTACGTTCAACCTAACTTTTTTCTTGAAAACAACAAGAGAAAGCTATTGTAGTTCATTGTTTAGATGAAAATGAAGTTTTTAATTGATTTGCAATTTTAATTGTTATACCTTTTAATTTGTGATTCGAAATGACTGTTATAATATATCAAATTAAAGTTCGTTTCGATTCCTACAAACACACCAATTCAATAGTTTCGTTCCTCTTTTCTTTGAACCAAAGTTCCATCTTTTACACTATTTAACGATGTATTAAAGTTTGGTCACACCATATTGTGTTGTGTTCTTTTCATGTTCTTTAGGATTCGAATTTGTTCATCTTAACCACGTACTTAGTAATTCAATCTTTCTTAATCCTTTGATTACCGGGTTTCCTATGTTCTCCGATAAAAAGGATCCGCATCATTTGGTATCAAAGCCTTGGTTGCTGAAAATCGGTAGTCCATCTCCATATATCTATTTTTTGAATTGTACAATTAATAAAATATGTCCTTTGATTGTTTTCTACTTTCTTAAGTGAAATAAAAGAAGAAGATATTTTGATCTTCAAGTCTTTTGTTTTCTTTAAATTTTGGGGCCATTGTTTTTGTCTTTTGATTTCATTTCATAGTTTTCTTGAAATTCTTTGTATCTTTTTCTTGTTCCTGTTTTCTACGTTCAACCTAACTTTTTTTTTTGAAAAAAACAAGAGAAAGCTATTGTAGTTCACTGTTTAGATGAAAATGAAGTTTTTAATTGATTTGCAATTTTAATTGTTATACCTTTTAATTTGTGATTCGAAATGACTGTTATAATATATCAAATTAAATTTCGTTTCGATTCCTACAAACACACCAATTCAATAGTTTAGTTCCTCTTTTCTTTGAACCAAAGTTCCATCTTTTACACTATTTAACGATGTATTAAAGTTTGGTCACACCATATTGTGTTGTGTTCTTTTCATGTTCTTTAGGATTCGAATTTGTTCATCTTAACCACGTACTTAGTAATTCAATCTTTCTTAATCCTTTGATTACCGGGTTTCCTATGTTCTCCGATAAAAAGGATCCGCATCATTTGGTATCAAAGCCTTGGTTGATGAAAATCGGTAGTCCATCTCCATATATCTATTTTTTGAATTTTACAATTAATAAAATATGTCCTTTGATTGTTTTCTACTTTCTTAAGTGAAATAAAAGAAGAAGATATTTTGATCTTCAAGTCTTTTGTTTTCTTTAAATTTTGGGGCCATTGTTTTTGTCTTTTGATTTCATTTCATAGTTTTCTTTAAATTCTTTGTATCTTTTTCTTGTTCCTGTTTTCTACGTTCAACCTAACTTTTTCTTGAAAAACACAAGAGAAAGCTATTGTAGTTCATTGTTTAGATGAAAATGAAGTTTTTAATTGATTTGCAATTTTAATTGTTATACCTTTTAATTTGTGATTCGAAATGACTGTTATAATATATCAAATTAAAGTTCGTTTCGATTCCTACAAACACACCAATTCAATAGTTTAGTTCCTCTTTTCTTTGAACCAAAGTTCCATCTTTTACACTATTTAACGATGTATTAAAGTTTGGTCACACCATATTGTGTTGTGTTCTTTTCATGTTCTTTAGGATTCAAATTTGTTCATCTTAACCACGTACTTAGTAATTCAATCTTTCTTAATCCTTTGATTACCGGGTTTCCTATGTTCTCCGATAAAAAGGATCCGCATCATTTGGTATCAAAGCCTTGGTTGCTGAAAATCGGTAGTCCATCTCCATATATCTCTTTTTTGAATTTTACAATTAATAAAATATGTCCTTTGATTGTTTTCTACTTTCTTAAGTGAAATAAAAGAAGAAGATATTTTGATCTTCAAGTCTTTTGTTTTCTTTAAATTTTGGGGCCATTGTTTTTGTCTTTTGATTTCATTTCATAGTTTTCTTTAAATTCTTTGTATCTTTTTCTTGTTCCTGTTTTCTACGTTCAACCTAACTTTTTTCTTGAAAAAAACAAGAGAAAGCTATTGTAGTTCACTGTTTAGAAGAAAATGAAGTTTTTAATTGATTTGCAATTTTAATTGTTATACCTTTTAATTTGTGATTCGAAATGACTGTTATAATATA
Source organism: Hippophae gyantsensis (assembly GCA_030763125.1). NCBI lineage: Eukaryota > Viridiplantae > Streptophyta > Magnoliopsida > Rosales > Elaeagnaceae > Hippophae > Hippophae gyantsensis. The sequence goes on from CM061031.1 coordinate 43,839,564, forward strand.
TCAAATTAAAACTCGTTTCGATTCCTACAAATATTCCAATTCAATAGTTTAGTTCCTCTCTCTTTTGAAACAAAGTTAAATCTTTTACACTATTTAACGATGTATTAAAGTTTGGTCACACCATATTGTGTTGTTTTCTGTTCTTGTTCTTTAGTATTCGAATTTGTTCATCTCAACCACGTACTTAGTAATTCAATCTTTCTTAATCCTTTGAGTACCAGGGCTCCTATGTTCTCCGATAAAAAAGATCCACATTATTTGGTATCACAGCCTTTGTTGCTGAAAATCGGTTATCCATCTCTATATGTCTATTTTTTGAATTTTAGAATTAATAAAATATGTCCTTTGATTGTTTTCTACTTTCTTAAGTGAAATAAAAGAAGAAGATATTTTGATCTTCAAGTCTTTTGTTTTCTTTAAATTTTGGGGCCATTGTTTTTGTCTTTTGATTTCATTTCATAGTTTTCTTTAAATTCTTTGTATCTTTTTCTTGTTCCTGTTTTCTACGTTCAACCTAACTTTTTTCTTGAAAAAAACAAGAGAAAGCTATTGTAGTTCACTGTTTAGATGAAAATGAAGTTTTTAATTGATTTGCAATTTTAATTGTTATACCTTTTAATTTGTGATTCGAAATGACTGTTATAATATATCAAATTAAAGTTCGTTTCGATTCCTACAAACTCACCAATTCAATAGTTTCGTTCCACTTTTCTTTGAACCAAAGTTCCATCTTTTACACTATTTAACGATGTATTAAAGTTTGGTCACACCATATTGTGTTGTGTTCTTTTCATGCTCTTTAGGATTCCAATTTGTTCATCTAAACCACGTACTTAGTAATTCAATCTTTCTTAATCCTTTGATTACCGGGTCTCCTATGTTCTCCGATAAAAAGGATCCGCATCATTTGGTATCAAAGCCTTGGTTGCTGAAAATCGGTAGTCCATCTCCATATATCTCTTTTTTGAATTGTACAATTAATAAAATATGTCCTTTGATTGTTTTCTACTTTCTTAAGTGAAATAAAAGAAGAAGATATTTTGATCTTCAAGTCTTTTGTTTTCTTTAAATTTTGGGGCCATTGTTTTTGTCTTTTGATTTCATTTCATAGTTTTCTTTAAATTCTTTGTATCTTTTTCTTGTTCCTGTTTTCTACGTTCAACCTAACTTTTTTCTTGAAAAAACAAGAGAAAGCTATTGTAGTTCATTGTTTAGATGAAAATGAAGTTTTTAATTGATTTGCAATTTTAATTGTTATACCTTTTAATTTGTGATTCGAAATGACTGTTATAATATATCAAATTAAAGTTCGTTTCGATTCCTACAAACACACCAATTCAATAGTTTAGTTCCTCTTTTCTTTGAACCAAAGTTCCATCTTTTACACTATTTAACGATGTATTAAAGTTTGGTCACACCATATTGTGTTGTGTTCTTTTCATGTTCTTTAGGATTCAAATTTGTTCATCTTAACCACGTACTTAGTAATTCAATCTTTCTTAATCCTTTGATTACCGGGTTTCCTATGTTCTCCGATAAAAGGGATCCACATCATTTGGTATCAAAGCCTTGGTTGCTGAAAATAGGTAATCCATCTCCATATATCTATTTTTTGAATTTTATTGTTAATAAAATGTGTCCTTTGATTGTTTTCTACTTTCTTAAGTGAAATAAAAGAAGAAGATATTTTGATCTTCAAGTCTTTTGTTTTCTTTAAATTTTGGGGCCATTGTTTTTGTCTTTTGATTTCATTTCATAGTTTTCTTTAAATTCTTTGTATCTTTTTCTTGTTCCTCTTTTCTATGTTCGACCTAACCTTTTTCGTGAAAACAACTAGAGAAAGCTATTGTAGTTCACTCTTTAGAAGAAAAGAAAGGTTTTAATTGATTTGTAACTTTAAATTGTTATACCTTTTAATTTGTGATATGAAATGACTATTATAATATATCAAATTAAATCTCGTTTCGATTCCTACAAACACACCAATTCAATAGTTTAGTTCCTCTTTTCTTTGAACCAAAGTTCCATCTTTTACACTATTTAACGATGTATTAAAGTTTGGTCACACCATATTGTGTTGTGTTCTTTTCATGCTCTTTAGGATTCCAATTTGTTCATCTTAACCACGTACTTAGTAATTCAATCTTTCTTAATCCTTTGCGTACCAGGGCTCCTATGTTCTCCGATAGAAGGGATCCACATCATTTGGTATCAAAGCCTTGGTTGCTGAAAATAGGTAATCCATCTCCATATATCTATTTTTTGAATTTTACAATTAATAAAATATGTCCTTTGATTGTTTTCTACTTTCTTAAGTGAAATAAAAGAAGAAGATATTTTGATCTTCAAGTCTTTTGTTTTCTTTAAATTTTGGGGCCATTGTTTTTGTCTTTTGATTTCATTTCATAGTTTTCTTTAAATTCTTTGTATCTTTTTCTTGTTCCTGTTTTCTACGTTCAACCCAACTTTTTCTTGAAAAAAACAAGAGAAAGCTATTGTAGTTCATTGTTTAGATGAAAATGAAGTTTTTAATTGATTTGCAATTTTAATTGTTATACCTTTTAATTTGTGATTCGAAATGACTGTTATAATATATCAAATTAAAGTTCGTTTCGATTCCTACAAACACACCAATTCAATAGTTTAGTTCCTCTTTTCTTTGAACCAAAGTTCCATCTTTTACACTATTTAACGATGTATTAAAGTTTGGTCACACCATATTGTGTTGTGTTCTTTTCATGTTCTTTAGGATTCGAATTTGTTCATCTTAACCACGTACTTAGTAATTCAATCTTTCTTAATCCTTTGCGTACCAGGGCTCCTATGTTCTCCGATAGAAGGGATCCACATCATTTGGTATCAAAGCCTTGGTTGCTGAAAATAGGTAATCCATCTCCATATATCTATTTTTTGAATTTTATACTTAATAAAATATGTCCTTTGATGGTTTTCTACTTTCTAAAGTGAAATAATAGAAGATATGTTGATCTTCAAGTCTTGTGTTTTCTTTAAATTTTGAGGTTATTGTTTTTGTCTTTTGATTTCATTTCAAAATATTTTTTAATTCTATGTATCTTTTTCTTGTTCTAGTTTTATACGTTCAACCTAACTATTTTCTTTTAAAAAACTAGAGAAAGCTGTTGTAGTTCCTTGTTTAGAAGAAAAGGAAGTTTTTAATTGATTTGTAACTTTAAATTGTTATACCTTTTAATTTGTGATATGAAATGACTATTATAATATATCAAATTAAATCTCGTTTCGATTCCTACACACAAACCAAATCAATAGTTTAGTTCCTCTCTTTTTTGAACCAAAGTTGCATCTTTTACACCATTTAACGATGTATTAAAGTTTGGTCACACCTTATTGTGTTCTTTTCTTTTCTTGTTCTTTAGGATTCGAATTTATTCATCTTAAGCACGTACTTAGTAATTCAATCTTTCTTAATCCTTTGAGAACCAGGGCTCCTATGTTCTCCGATAAAAAAGATCCACATTATTTGGTATCACAGCCTTTGTTTGTGAAAATCGGTAATCCATCTCTATATATCTATTTTTTGAATTTTAGAATTAATAAAATATGTCCTTTGATTCTTTTCTACTTTCTAAAGTGAAATAAAAGAAGATATGTTCATCTTCAAGTCTTTTGTTTTCTTTAAATTTTGGGGCCATTGTTTTTGTCTTTTGATTTCATTTCATAGTTTTTTTAAATTCTTTGTATCTTTTTCTTGTTCCTGTTTTCTACGTTCAACCTAACTTTTTTCTTGAAAAAAACAAGAGAAAGCTATTGTATTCACTGTTTAGATGAAAATGAATTTTTAATTGATTCGTAACTTTAAATTGTTGTAGCTTTTAATTTGTAATTCGAAATGCCTATTATAATATATCAAATTAAAGTTCGTTTCGATTCCTACAAACATACCAATTCAATAGTTTAGTTCCTCTTTTTTTTAACCAAAGTTCCATATTTTACACTATTTAACGATGTATTAAAGTTTGGTCACACCATATTGTGTTGTTTTCTCTTCTTGTTCTTTAGGATTCGAATTTGTTCATCTTAACCATGTACTTAGTAATTCAATCTTTCATAATCATTTGCGTACCAGGGCTCCTATGTTCTTCGATAAAAGGGATCCGCATCATTTGGTATCAAAGGCTTGGTTGCTGAAAATAGGTAATCCATCTCCATATATCTATTTTTTGAATTTTATACTTAATAAAATATGTCCTTTGATGGTTTTCTACTTTCTAAAGTGAAATAATAGAAGATATGTTGATCTTCAAGTCTTGTGTTTTCTTTAAATTTTTGGGTCATTGTTTTTGTCTTTTGATTTCATTTCAAAGTTTTCTTTAAATTCTTTGTATCTTTTTCTTGTTCCTGTTTTCAACGTTCAACCTAACTTTTTTCTTGAAAGAAACTTGGAAAGCTATTGTAGTTGACTGTTTTGAAGAAAAGGAAGTTTTTAATTGATTTGTAACTTTAAATTGTTGTAGCTTTTAATTTGTGATTCGAAATGCCTATTATAATATATCAAATTAATGCTCGTTTCAATTCCTACAAACATACCAATTCAATAGTTTAGTTCCTCTTTTTTTTGAACCAAAGTTCCATCTTTTACACTATTTAACGATGTATTAAAGTTTGGTCACACCTTATTGTGTTGTGTTCCTTTCTTGTTCTTTAGGATTCGAATTTTTTCATCTTCACCACGTACTTAGTAATTCAATCTTTCTTAATCGTTTTATTACCGGGTTTCCTATGTTCTCTGATAAAAAGGATCCGCATCTTTTGGTATCAAAGCCTTGGTTGCTGAAAATCGGTAGTCCATCTCCATATATCTATTTTTTGAATTGTACAATTAATAAAATATGTCCTTTGATTGTTTTCTACTTCCTAAAGTGAAATAAAAGAAGAAGATTTGTTGATCTTCAAGTCTTGTGTTTTCTTTAAATTTTGGGGTCTTTATTTTTGTCTTTTGATTTCATTTCAAAGTTTTTTTAATTCTTTGTATCTTTTTCTTGTTCCTGTTTTCTACGTTCAATCTAAATTTTTTCTTGAAAAAAACTAGAGAAAGCTATTGTAGTTCACGGTTTAGAAGAAAAGGAAGTTTTTAATTGAATTGCAACTTTAAAATGTTATACCTTTTAATTTGTGATTCAAAATGACTGTTATAATATATCAAATTAAAGATCGTTTCGATTCCTACAAACACACCAATTCAATAGTTTAGTTCTTTTTTTTAACCAAAATTTCGTCCTTTACACTACTTAACGATGTATTATATATTGGTCACCCCTTATTGTGTTCTTCTCTGTTCTTGTTCTTTAGTATTCGAATTTGTTCATCTTAACCACGTACTTAGTAATTCAATCTTTCTTAATCCTATGAGTACTGGGTTTCCTATGTTCTATGATAAAAAGGATCCGCATCATTTGGTATCAAAGCCTTGGTTGCTCAAAATAGTTAATCCATCTCCGTATATCTATTTTTTTAATTTTAGAGTTAATAAAATATATCCTTTCATTGTTTTCTACTCTCTAAAGTAAAAAAAATGAGATATTTTGATCTTCAAGTCTTGTGTTTTCTTTAAATTTTGAGGTTATTGTTTTTGTCTTTTGATTTCATTTCAAATTTTTTTTTAATTCTATGTATCTTTTTCTTGTTCCAGTTTTCTACGTTCAACCTAACTTTTTTCTTTTAAAAAACTAGAGAAAGCTATTGTAGTTCCTTGTTTAGAAGAAAAGGAAGTTTTTAATTGAATTGCAACTTTAAACTGTTATACCTTCTAATTTTTTATTCGAAATGACTGTAATAAAATATCAAATTAAAACTCGTTTCGATGCCTACAAACACACCAATTCAATAGTTTAGTTCCTCTTTTTTTAACCAAAATTCCATCGTTTACACTACTTAACGATGTATTAAATTATGGTCACACCTTATTGTGTTGTTTTCTATTCTTGTTCTTTAGGATTCGAATTTGTTTATCTTAATTACGTACTTAGTAATTCAATCTTTCTTAATCCTTTGAGTACCAGGATTCCTATGTTCTCCGATAAAAGGGATCCGCATCATTTGGTATCAAAGCCTTGGTTGCTCAAAATAGGTAATCCATCTCCATATATCTATTTTTTGAATTTTAGAGTTAATAAAATAAGTCCTTTGATTGTTTTCTACTTTCTAAAGTGAAAAAAAATATTTTTTTTCATCTTCAAGTCTTGTGTTTTCTTTAAATTTTGGGGTCTTTATTTTTGTCTTTTGATTTCATTTCAAAGTTTTTTTAATTCTTTGTATCTTTTTCTTGTTCCTATTTTCTACGTTCAACCTAATTGTTTTCTTGAAAAAAAAACTAGAGAAAGCTATTTTAGTTCACTATTTAGAAGAAAAAGAGCTTTTTAATTGAATTGCAACTTTATTTTTGTTATACCTTTTTAATTTGTGATTCGAAATTGCTATTATAATATGTCAAATTAAAGCTCGTTTTGATACCTACAAACACACCAATTGAATAGTTTAGGTCCTCTTTTTTTTATAACCAAAATTCCATCGTTTACACTACTTAACGATGTATTAAAGTTTGGTCACACCTTATTGTGTTGTTTTCTATTCTTGTTCTTTAGGATTCAAATTTGTTCATCCTAACCACGTACTTAGTAATACAATCTTTCTTAACCCTTTGAGTACCAGGGATCCTATGTTTTCTAATAAACAGGATCCGCAACATTGGGTATCAAAGCCTTGGTTTCTGAAAATAGGTAATCCATCGCCATATATCTATTTTTTGAATTTTATAGTTAATAAAATATGTCCTTTGATTGTTTTCTACTTTCTAAAGTGAAAAAAAATATTTTTTTTCATCTTCAAGTCTTGTGTTTTCTTTAAATTTTAGGGTCTTTATTTTTGTCTTTTGATTTCATTTCAAAGTTTTTTTTTAATTCTTTGTATCTTTTTCTTGTTCCTGTTTTCTACGTTCAACCTAATTTTTTCTTGAAAAAAACTAGAGAAAGCTATTGTAGTTCACGGTTTAGAAGAAAAGGAAGTTTTTAATTGAATTGCAACTTTAAATTGTTATACCTTCTAATTTTTTATTCGAAATGACTGTAATAAAATATCAAATTAAAACTCGTTTCGATGCCTACAAACACACCAATTCAATAGTTTAGTTCCTCTTTTTTTAACCAAAATTGCATCGTTTACACTACTTAACGATGTATTAAAGTTTGGTCACACCTTATTGTGTTGTTTTCTATTCTTGTTCTTTAGGATTCAAATTTGTTCATCCTAACCAAGTACTTAATAATACAATCTTCCTTAACCCTTTGAGTACCAGGGCTCCTATGTTCTCCTATAAAAGGGATATGCATCATTTGGTATCAAAGCCTTGGTTGCTGAAAATAGGTAATCCATCGCCATATATCTATTTTTTGAATTTTAGAGTTAATAAAATATGTCCTTTGATTGTTTTCTACTTTCTAAAGTGATAAAAAGAAGATATTTGGATCTTCAAGTCTTGTGTTTTCTTTCAATTTTTGGGTCATTGTTTTTGTCATTTGATTTCATTTCATAGTTTTCTTTAAATTATTTCTATCTTTTTCTTGTTCCTATTTTCTACGTTCAACCTAACTTTTTTCTTGAAAAAAAACTAGAGAAAGTGATTTTAGTTCACTGTTTAGAAGAAAAAGAAGTTTTTCATTGAATTGCAACTTTATTTTTGTTATACCTTTTTAATTTGTGATTCGAAATGGCTGTTATAATATGTCAAATTAAAGCTCGTTTTGATTCCTACAAACACACCAATTCAATAGTTTAGGTCCTCTTTTTGTTTTAACCAAAATTCCATCGTTTACACTACTTAACGATGTATTAAAGTTTGGTCACACCTTATTGTGTTGTTTTCTATTCTTGTTCTTTAGGATTCAAATTTGTTCATCCTAACCACGTACTTAGTAATACAATCTTTCTTAACCCTTTGAGTACCAGGGCTCCTATGTTCTCTAATAAATGGGATACGCATCATTGGGTATCAAAGCCTTGGTTTCTGAAAATAGGTAATCCATCGCCATATATCTATTTTTTGAATTTTAAAGTTAATAAAATATGTCCTTTGATTGTTTTCTACTTTCTAAAGTGATAAAAAGAAGATATTTGGATCTTCAAGTCTTGTGTTTTCTTTCAATTTTTGGGTCATTGTTTTTGTCATTTGATTTCATTTCATAGTTTTCTTTAAATTATTTCTATCTTTTTCTTGTTCCTATTTTCTACGTTCAACCTAACTTTTTTCTTGAAAAAAAACTAGAGAAAGTGATTTTAGTTCACTGTTTAGAAGAAAAAGAAGTTTTTCATTGAATTACAACTTTAAATTGTTATACCTTTTAATTTGTGATTCGAAATGACTGTTATAATATATCAAATTAAAGCTCGTTCGATTCCTACAAAGACACCAATTCAATAGTTTAGTTCCTCTTTTTTTTAACCAAATTCCATCGTTTACACTACTTAACGATGTATTAAAGTTTGGTCACACCTTATTGTGTTGTTTTCTATTCTTGTTCTTTAGGATTCAAATTTGTTCATCCTAACCACGTACTTAGTAATACAATCTTTCTTAACCCTTTGAGTACCAGGGCTCCTATGTTCTCCGATAAAAGGGATATGCATCATTTGGTATCAAAGCCTTGGTTGCTGAAAATAGGTAATCCATCTCCATATATCTATTTTTTGAATTTTAGAGTTAATAAAATATGTCCTTTGATTGTTTTCTACTTTCTAAAGTGAAAAAAAGAAGATATTTGGATCTTCAAGTCTTGTGTTTTCTTTCAATTTTTGGGTCATTGTTTTTGTCATTTGATTTCATTTCATAGTTTTCTTTAAATTCTTTCTATCTTTTTCTTGTTCCTATTTTCTACGTTCAACCTAAATTTTTTCTTGAAAAATAACTAGAGAAAGTGATTTTAGTTCACTGTTTAGAAGGAAAAGAAGTTTTTCATTGAATTGCAACTTTATTTTTGTTATACCTTTTTAATTTGTGATTCGAAATGGCTGTTATAATATGTCAAATTAAAGCTCGTTTTGATTCCTACAAACACACCAATTCAATAGTTTAGGTCCTCTTTTTTTTTTAACCAAAATTCCATCGTTTACACTACTTAACTTTGTATTAAAGTTTGGTCACACCTTATTGTGTTGTTTTCTATTCTTGTTCTTTAGGATTCAAATTTGTTCATCTTAACCACGTACTTAGTAATACAATCTTTCTTAACCCTTTGAGTACCAGGGCTCCTATGTTCTCCGATAAAAGGGATATGCATCATTTGGTATCAAAGCCTTGGTTGCTGAAAATAGGTAATCCATCTCCATATATCTATTTTTTGAATTTTAGAGTTAATAAAATATCTCCTTTGATTGTTTTCTACTTTCCAAAGTGAAAAAAAGAAGATATTTGGATCTTCAAGTCTTGGGTTTTCTTTAAATTTTGCGGTCATTGTTTTTGTCATTTGATTTCATTCCATAGTTTTCTTTAAATTCTTTGTATCTTTTTCTTTTTCCAATTTTCTACGTTCAACCTAACGTTTTTCTTGAAAAAAGGTAGAGAAAGCTATTTTCGTTCATTGTTTAGAAGAAAAGTAAGCTTTTAATTGAATTGCACCTTTAAAATGTTATACCTTTTAATATATGATTCGAAATGACTATTCTAATATATCAAATTAAAGCTCGTTTCAATTCCTACAAACACACCAATTCAATAGTTTAGTTCCTCTTTTTTTTTAACCAAAATTTCATCGTTTACACTACTTAACTTTGTATTAAAGTTTGGTCACACCTTATTGTGTTGTTTTCTATTCTTGTTCTTTAGGATTCAAATTTGTTCATCTTAACCACATACTTAGTAATACAATATTTCTTAACCCTTTGAGTACCAGGGCTCCTATGTTCTCCGATAAAAGGGATATGCATCATTTGGTATCAAAGCCTTGGTTGCTGAAAATAGGTAATCCATATCCATATATCTATTTTTTGAATTTTAGAGTTAATAAAATATCTCCTTTGATTGTTTTCTACTTTCCAAAGTGAAAAAAAGAAGTTATTTGGATCTTCAAGTCTTGGGTTTTCTTTAAATTTTGGGGTCATTGTTTTTGTCATTTGATTTCATTTCATAGTTTTCTTTAAATTCTTTGTATCTTTTTCTTTTTCCAATTTTCTACGTTCAACATATCTTTTTTCTTGAAAAAACGTAGAGAAAGTTATTTTCGTTCATTGTTTAGAAGAAAAGTAAGTTTTTAATTGAATTGCAACTTTAAATTGTTATACCTTTTAATTTGTGATTCGAAATGACTATTATAATATATCAAATTAAAGCTCGTTTCAATTCCTACAAACACACCAATTCAATAGTTTAGTTCCTCTTTTTTTTAACCAAAATTCCATCGTTTACACTACTTAACTTTGTATTAAAGTTTGGTCACACCTTATTGTGTTGTTTTCTATTCTTGTTCTTTAGGATTCAAATTTGTTCATCTTAACCACGTACTTAGTAATACAATCTTTCTTAACCCTTTGAGTACCCGGGCTCCTATGTTCTCCGATAAAAGGGATATGCATCATTTCGTATCAAAGCCTCGGTTGCTGAAAATAGGTAATCCATCTGCATATATCTGTTTTTTGAATTTTAGAGTTTATAAAATATCTACTTTGATTGTTTTCTACTTTCCAAAGTGAAAAAAAGAAGATATTTGGATCTTCAAGTCTTGGGTTTTCTTTAAATTTTGCGGTCATTGTTTTTGTCATTTGATTTCATTCCATAGTTTTCTTTAAATTCTTTGTATCTTTTTCTTTTTCCAATTTTCTACGTTCAACCTAACTTTTTTCTTGAAAAAAGGTAGAGAAAGTTATTTTCGTTCATTGTTTAGAAGAAAAGTAAGTTTTTAATTGAATTGCAACTTTAAATTGTTATACCTTTTAATTTGTGATTCGAAATGACTATTATAATATATCAAATTAAAGCTCGTTTCAATTCCTACAAACACACCAATTCAATAGTTTAGTTCCTCTTTTTTTTAACCAAAATTCCATCGTTTACACTACTTAACTTTGTATTAAAGTTTGGTCACACCTTATTGTGTTGTTTTCTATTCTTGTTCTTTAGGATTCAAAATTGTTCATCTTAACCACATACTTAGTAATACAATCTTTCTTAACCCCTTGAGTACCAGGGCTCCTATGTTCTCCGATAAAAGGGATATGCATCATTTGGTATCAAAGCCTTGGTTGCTGAAAATAGGTAATCCATCTCCATATATCTATTTTTTGAATTTTAGAGTTAATAAAATATCTCCTTTGATTGTTTTCTACTTTCCAAAGTGAAAAAAAGAAGATATTTGGATCTTCAAGTCTTGGGTTTTCTTTAAATTTTGCGGTCATTGTTTTTGTCATTTGATTTCATTCCATAGTTTTCTTTAAATTCTTTGTATCTTTTTCTTTTTCCAATTTTCTACGTTCAACCTAACTTTTTTCTTGAAAAAACGTAGAGAAAGTTATTTTCGTTCATTGTTTAGAAGAAAAGTAAGTTTTTAATTGAATTGCAACTTTAAATTGTTATACCTTTTAATTTGTGATTCGAAATGACTATTATAATATATCAAATTAAAGCTCGTTTCAATTCCTACAAACACACCAATTCAATAGTTTAGTTCCTCTTTTTTTTAACCAAAATTCCATCGTTTACACTACTTAACTTTGTATTAAAGTTTGGTCACACCTTATTGTGTTGTTTTCTATTCTTGTTCTTTAGGATTCAAATTTGTTCATCTTAACCACGTACTTAGTAATACAATCTTTCTTAACCCTTTGAGTACCCGGGCTCCTATGTTCTCCGATAAAAGGGATATGCATCATTTGGTATCAAAGCCTTGGTTGCTGAAAATAGGTAATCCATCTGCATATATCTATTTTTTGAATTTTAGAGTTTATAAAATATCTCCTTTGATTGTTTTCTACTTTCCAAAGTGAAAAAAGAAGATATTTGGATCTTCAAGTCTTGGGTTTTCTTTAAATTTTGCGGTCATTGTTTTTGTCATTTGATTTCATTTCATAGTTTTCTTTAAATTCTTTGTATCTTTTTCTTTTTCCAATTTTCTACGTTCAACCTAACTTTTTTCTTGAAAAAAGGTAGAGAAAGTTATTTTCGTTCATTGTTTAGAAGAAAAGTAAGTTTTTAATTGAATTGCAACTTTAAATTGTTATACCTTTTAATTTGTGATTCGAAATGACTATTATAATATATCAAATTAAAGCTCGTTTCAATTCCTACAAACACACCAATTCAATAGTTTAGTTCCTCTTTTTTTTAACCAAAATTCCATCGTTTACACTACTTAACTTTGTATTAAAGTTTGGTCACACCTTATTGTGTTGTTTTCTATTCTTGTTCTTTAGGATTCAAATTTGTTCATCTTAACCACATACTTAGTAATACAATCTTTCTTAACCCTTTGAGTACCAGGGCTCCTATGTTCTCCGATAAAAGGGATATGCATCATTTGGTATCAAAGCCTTGGTTGCTGAAAATAGGTAATCCATCTCCATATGTCTATTTTTTGAATTTTAGAGTTAATAAAATATCTCCTTTGATTGTTTTCTACTTTCTAAAGTGAAAAAAAGAAGATATTTGGATCTTCAAGTCTTGGGTTTTCTTTAAATTTTGCGGTCATTGTTTTTGTCATTTGATTTCATTTCATAGTTTTCTTTAAATTCTTTGTATCTTTTTCTTTTTCCAATTTTCTACGTTCAACCTAACTTTTTTCTTGAAAAAAACTAGAGAAAGCTATTGTAGTTCACTCTTTAGAAGAAAAGGAAGTGTTTAATTGAATTGCAACTTTAAATTGTTATACCTTTTAATTTGTGATTCGAAATGACTATTATAATATATCAAATTAAAGCTCGTTTCAATTCCTACAAACACACCAATTCAATAGTTTAGTTCCTCTTTTTTTTAACCAAAATTCCATCGTTTACACTACTTAACTTTGTATTAAAGTTTGGTCACACCTTATTGTGTTGTTTTCTATTCTTGTTCTTTAGGATTCAAATTTGTTCATCTTAACCACGTACTTAGTAATACAATCTTTCTTAACCCTTTGAGTACCCGGGCTCCTATGTTCTCCGATAAAAGGGATATGCATCATTTGGTATCAAAGCCTTGGTTGCTGAAAATAGGTAATCCATCTCCATATATCTATTTTTTGAATTTTAGAGTTAATAAAATATCTCCTTTGATTGTTTTCTACTTTCCAAAGTGAAAAAAAGAAGATATTTGGATCTTCAAGTCTTGGGTTTTCTTTAAATTTTGGGGTCATTGTTTTTGTCATTTGATTTCATTTCATAGTTTTCTTTAAATTCTTTGTATCTTTTTCTTTTTCCAATTTTCTACGTTCAACCTAACTTTTTTCTTGAAAAAAAGTACAGAAAGTTATTTTCGTTCATTGTTTAGAAGAAAAGTAAGTTTTTAATTGAATTGCAACTTTAAATTGTTATACCTTTTAATTTGTGATTCGAAATGACTATTATAATATATCAAATTAAAGCTCGTTTCAATTCCTACAAACACACCAATTCAATAGTTTAGTTCCTCTTTTTTTTAACCAAAATTCCATCGTTTACACTACTTAACTTTGTATTAAAGTTTGGTCACACCTTATTGTGTTGTTTTCTATTCTTGTTCTTTAGGATTCAAATTTGTTCATCTTAACCACGTACTTAGTAATACAATCTTTCTTAACCCTTTGAGTACCAGGGCTCCTATGTTCTCCGATAAAAGGGATATGCATCATTTGGTATCAAAGCCTTGGTTGCTGAAAATAGGTAATCCATCTCCATATATCTATTTTTTGAATTTTAGAGTTAATAAAATATCTCCTTTGATTGTTTTCTACTTTCCAAAGTGAAAAAAAGAAGATATTTGGATCTTCAAGTCTTGGGTTTTCTTTAAATTTTGCGGTCATTGTTTTTGTCATTTGATTTCATTTCATAGTTTTCTTTAAATTCTTTGTATCTTTTTCTTTTTCCAATTTTCTACGTTCAACCTAACTTTTTTCTTGAAAAAAGGTAGAGAAAGTTATTTTCGTTCATTGTTTAGAAGAAAAGTAAGTTTTTAATTGAATTGCAACTTTAAATTGTTATACCTTTTAATTTGTGATTCGAAATGACTATTATAATATATCAAATTAAAGCTCGTTTCAATTCCTACAAACACACCAATTCAATAGTTTAGTTCCTCTTTTTTTTAACCAAAATTCCATCGTTTACACTACTTAACTTTGTATTAAAGTTTGGTCACACCTTATTGTGTTGTTTTCTATTCTTGTTCTTTAGGATTCAAATTTGTTCATCTTAACCACATACTTCACAATTCAAACTTTCTAATTCCTAGACAAAGTGCAGTTCGCAGTTTAAAATAAAAAAGAAGTTTTTAATTGCGGTAGCGACTTTAACCTGTTATAACTTTTAATTCGTGCATCGAAACGACTATGATAATATATCAAATCGAAGCTCGTTTCGATTCTGCTAAACGTATTGAAGTAATAATTTAGTTCTTGTCGTTTTTGAACCAAAAGTCCTTCTTTTACACCATTTACCGACGTATTAAAGTTTTCTCACACCTTATTGTGTTGACTTCTATTCTTGTGCTTTAGGACTCTAATTTTTTTCATCTTAACCACGTACTTCGCAATTCAAACTTTCTAATTCCTTTGAGTTCGTCGGTTTCTAGGTTCAATGCGAAAATGATCTGCAACATTTGGTATCAAAGCCCTTGTTGCCTAAAATAGGTTACCCATCTTCATATATCTACTTTTGAATTTTTGATTTAATAAAATATGTCGTTTGATTGTTTTACCCTTCTTAACTCTAAACTCACAAAAAAAGAAGGAAATGTTGTTCTACAAGTCTTGTGATTTCTTTAAATTTTGTTGTCAACAACTTTGTCTTTCGATTTCATGTCATAGTATTCTTTAAATTATCTATCTTTTGCTTGTTCCTTGTTATATGAGTTGAACCTGATCTTTTTCTTGAAAAAAAAACTAGAGAAAGCTATTTTAGTTCACTATTTAGAAGAAAAAGAAGTTTTTAATTGCGGTAGCGACTTTAACCTGTTATAACTTTTAATTCGTGCATCGAAACGACTATGATAATATATCGAATCGAAGCTCGTTTCGATTCTGCTAAACGTATTGAAGTAATAATTTAGTTCTTGTCGTTTTTGAACCAAAAGTCCTTCTCTTACACCATTTACCGACGTATTAAAGTTTTCTCACACCTTATTGTGTTGACTTCTGATGAGTGCCCAAAAAGCACTAAAATAACCATGATTTTATGTACATTAATTGATTAAAAATACATATATTTATATGTTTTATCATATATTTATATAAATTTGTCTTTTTCGGAATCACGGGTATTTTTATTGTTTTTCAGGTATTTTGGCTTAAAAACGCAATTTAAAGACTCAAAGAGGAATACTTGAAGCAATACATCACAAATATATTAATAAATAAGTGGGAAAAGGTCAACAAACATGGAAAAATTGGACAAAATGGGTCGAAAAGGTCAAAAATGTCAAAAAGACGGAAATCGCGCCCATTGCGCTACAAGCCTTCAGTAGCGCCATGCCGCGCGCTCACATGACTGGCCTGCCCGTCCGCGCGCGCCTCATCGCGCGGGCACGCGTTCACGCGCGCCGAGGCGCGCGCAACAATGCCAGCGCGCATCAGCTCTCCGCGCGCCCAACGCCTTTTCGCCCCATTTTTCACGTGCGGCCGCCTGACGTCATGCGACGTCATTAATGACATCAGCAATTCCAATACGCGTTTTTACATTTTTTAATATTTTTTAACATTTTTTTACTCATTTTTTCTCTCCATACTCACCTATAAATATTCCTTTTACCTTAACTTCAAAACACACCTTCAAAACACAGTACTCTCTTCTTTCTTTCTCTCATCTCTTAGTTTTTGAGTTTTCTTAGTTTCTCTCTTAGTTTCTAAGCTTTTCTTTGTTTTTCTCTTAGTTTTTAGTTCAATTCTCTTAGGTTTAGAGTTCTTCCTTTTTGAGAGGAACTTGTAATGTTTTTGTAATAATTTAGATTTTTGATTCAATAAATGGGAGTGCAAATTCCGCTTGGAGGTTTTCCACTACGGGAATAGCGTCGAAGTTCAGAAGGATTTTATTTAATTTACAGCTATTTTTATGCTTTATTCTTAGATGGTGTATTCTACTTGTCTGTGGTTAAATTTAACTATCTTTGTTGTTTAGTAAATATGATGTAATAATGACGTTGTTATGCTTGCGAAATATTAAATAGTTAAAAAACTCTAAAATAAATTGATTTTATTTTTATTCAAGATTTTATATTAAGAATGTTAGAGAGAAATATATTATTTTTCATTACAAACTTAAATCCTAAAACTAGATTTTAAGGTTTAGTTATCCTGGTCTAATTTAGAGTAGTGCTCTTTTATTTGTTGGTACAATCGCTAGGTAGTTAGAGTGAAGCTCTATTTCAAAAGTTTTTATAAGAATTATTATCTCAAAATATATTGACAACATATTTTCAATAGTGGTTTTAAAACTTGAAAGTTAGTACTCGGATAACTAAATTCTTAGGTTTAATTTGGACACCTTGAATAAAGTTTAAATCGTCTAACCCCACCAAAGGTGGCATTTAAATGGTTCATTTTCAATCTCTTAGAAAAAGGAATTAATTTAATTAATCAAATTAGTTATCAACCCCACCCATAGGTGTTAATTGATTTGTTTAGTTAACAAAGAATATCTAACCCCACCAAAGGTGGTATTCATATAAAAAGAGAGAATCAATAAATATCAATTCATATCTTTAATAACCTAAATAATATGAGCAAGCATAATTAACTTAGTTATTATATCCATAAATACTCCGCTAATATAAATAATAAAAATTTGCATGAATATTTATTGAATCAGATATATGTTTATTATTTATTGAATTTGTATATATGTTTATTAATTATTGAATTTGTATATATGTTTATTTATTTTATGTTATTAGATTAGGAACACAAAAACCAAACTATCGTGACAGGATGTTTAGGATTTAATTTCGTTTTTAAAAGTTTGAATAATAAATTAAAAACCACATACATTCCTTCCTTAGATCGACCTTGGGAGTATACTTATCATTTTCTACGAAATGATTCGTGCACTTGCGAGAGTTTTATAAATAGATAAAACCAAAGTAACGGCGAGGATCAGCGATGTCGGTTACGCCTGATCAAGTTTTTGGCGTAGTTCTTGGAAGGAATAGCGTTTTTAAATTATTTATCAAAATTTTAAAAACTTTTTGTGTTGTAAATAATTGTGATTTTTTTTTATTTTGATTAAAAAAAACAAAAATAAATTAAATTATTTTTTTGTTGTTTGTGAATAGTAAAATAAAAACAAAAATTTAATAAAAATTAAAATTAATTTTTTTTTCTCTCATAAAAACAAAAAAATAATAAATATATAATAATAAAATTTTTGCATTTTGAAATTTGTAGTAAAAAAAACAATAAATAAATAAAAATTAAAATAATTTGAAATAAAAAAAAACAAAAAATTCAAATTTCAAATTTCATAATAATAAAAAACAAGGAAAATTAAAAAAAATAAAATAAAACTTACCGCTCAAGAATAGTAAAAAAAGTAAAAATAAATAAAAAAATTAAAATTAAAAAATTAAAAAATTAAAAAAATTAAAAAAATTAAAAAAATTAAAAAAAATTAAAAAACAATAAATAAATAAATAAAAACTTAAATAAATTTTAAATAAAAAATAAAAAAAAATAAAAAAAATTATAAAATAAAATAAAAAATAAATAAAATAAAATAAAATAAAATAAAATAAAATAAAATAAATAAAATAATAAATAATAAATAAAATAAAATAAAATAAAAAAATAAAAAATAAAAAAAAAATAAATAAATAAAATAAATAAAAAAATAAATAAAAAATAAACAAAAAAAAAAAAAAATTTCAAATTTCAAATTTCAGAAAAATAAAAAAAAACAAGGAAAATTAAAAAAAATAAAATAAAATAAAACTTACCGTTCAAGAATAGTAAAAAAAAGTAAAAATAAATAAAATTAAGATTTAAAAAAAATAAAAAATAAAAATAAATAAAAAAATAAAAAAAAAATAAAAAAATAAAAAAAAAATAAAAAAATAAAAAAAAAAAAACAAAAAAAATAAAAAGAAAAATAATAATATAAAAAGAAAAAAATAATAATAATAGAAAAAAATAAAAAAAATATAAATTTTTTTTTTCTTTTTTAGGGTTTAACTAGTTTTGTTTAGTGCTTTGTATTAAATACCATGTAATTTTCTCTAAATTTTTTATTTTGTTGACAGGAGTTTTAAATTTACGTTTACAATAGTCTATGCGTGGTAGGAGATCCTTAGGAAACCCTCTTACACCATATGTAAATAATTTTCATAAATTTAAACAAGTGTCAACAAAACTCGATTCCATCCATGAAGCTGTTTTTGGCCCAAACATAGAAATAAGTCTTAATCCTTTACTACAACCAAAAGAAATGGAGGAAAACCAACATGTTAGGGAAACCACGATGAAGGAGTTTGCAAGACCGGTGATTGGCACGGCAACTGCCGCTATCCAGTTGGGTGAGGCTGCTCGGAATTATGACCTTAAAAATATTCATTTTTCTATGCTTCCTTCCTTTTATGGGCTACCTAATGAAGATTCTCTTTCCTTTATGAGAGATTTCTATGCTACGGTCCAAACATTCCCCCTCGGTATTCTAAACGAGGATCAACTTAGGATGAGATGTTTTCCCTACACTTTAAAGGATAAGGCCAAAGCTTGGTTGATGTCACTTCCCAGTGTTCTCGATGACATGGGGTAATATTTACAATAAATTCATGGGAAAATTCTCTTCCAACCAAAAAAATCAGAGTTGAGAACAAAGATTGCTACTTTTTCTCAGATGGAAGGAGAACCATTCCATGAAGCTTGGGATAGGTTCAAAATGTTTCTCACTCAATGTCCCCATCATAGCTTTCCCCTGCATTGCAGAACCAATTCTTTTACGATGGACTTACACAACAATGTCAGTTCATTGGCGACAACGCTGCAGGAGGAGCAATAGGAGAAAAGACGCCTCGAGACGTATAACCTCTTTGAGATCTTTGAGTGCTAATTCCCAACGTAAAAGCTCCCGAGTGAGAAAAGCCGGAGTTCATGAAATCGACTCCAAGTAATGAAGTTCAACAACAACTTGTTCAACCGACTAAGCAAGTTGCCACTTCTCGCTACACAAACCAACACCAATAATGAACAATATGGTTTGTATAGCAACGTGGGACATGGTATCAAGCCTGTCCATATCAAGGAGAAACAATCGGACTCGAACGAGGTTAATGTGTTGGGAGCATATCAACGTAAAACCAAGGTTTGATCCCAATTCAAATACCTATAATCCTGGGTGGAGAAATCATCCAAATTTCTCCTGGAGGGAAAACAAACCTCCTTTCACTCAAGGCTCAAACCAGCTCGGCCAGCAATTCCACCCACCTATTCCAGGAAGCGTTCCCAATAAAGCAACCTGGAGGACAACTTGAATTCTTTTATTCAAGTCTCGTAGGGATAACCAATCTAAAACCAATCAACGGTTGGACTCGTGGAAGCTTCTATCAAAAAGGTGGAAGTTCAAGTTGAACAGTTAGTTGAACATTTGCAAAAGAGCAAAGACTAATTTGATACTTAAATGAATTCAATGAAGAGGAGACATTGAGTTTTTCATTCTGCAATCTCCAAGCAACGTCTTACTAGAAGACGATAAAATTTTAGTCCTATATGGGAGGTCACCCATTGTTGTATTTTCCTTTGTTTTAGTTTGCGTGTAATAAAATTCAAATGAAATAAATTCGTTTGTTTTGAAAATTGTAGTCCATTAGTTAAAATTAAAATTAAAAAAAAAAAAAAATTTAGGTTCCTTGCACCTTTTTGCTTTATCAAATTATAAATATTTCTTAGAGATATCTACTATTGTTTTTTTTAAGAGCAAAATGTTGATACACAATAGGAGGAGGATCATTTTCAACTACAAACAACCATGGGAGATGCTGAAGATAGGCGGAAAAAGATGAAAGACTATACAATACCAATCATTGGCAATGTAACTTCCGGCATCCAATTACAAAAGGCTGCAAGGAATTATGAATTGAAAAAGATTCATTATTCTTTGTTGCCTTCCTTTACGGTATCCCTAATGAAGACCCTTTGCACTTCATTCGAGAATTCTATGCTATTGTCCAAACCTTTCTACTACATGCAATTAATGAAGATCAACTTAGGATGAGGTGTTTTCCTTACACCTCAAAGATAAAGCTTGGTCCTGGTTCATTACTCTACAATCGAGTTCTCTTAAAACTTGGGAGGCGGTCTATGAAATTTTTATGGGTAGGTTCTATTCCCATCAAAAGATCATTGATCTAAGGACAAAGATAGCAACATTTTCTCAAATGTATGAAGACCCCTTTCATGAAGCTCGGGAAAGATTCAAACGCCTTTTCATTCAATGCCAAAATCATAGCTTCCCATTACGGCTACAAAACCAATTCTTTTATGATGGATTGACACTACAGAGTCAATACATGGTTGATAATGTCTTTGGAGGTCTTTGTAGGAGAAAAGACCGCAGAGGAAACCTATAATCTTTATGGTTTGTTGGGTTCTAATTCCCAACAAAGAGGTGGTAGAAGGAAAGCAAGGGTCAATGAAGTTGGCTCGATAATGAGATAACCTTGCAACTTGTGAATTGACTAAACAAGTGCAATTCCTCACTACCCACCAAATTTCAAATCAAGAGGTATGTGAAGTGTGTTGTTCAATTGGGCATGGTACTCATAATTGTTCAAATACTTGTGATTCTAGTGTCGATGCCATAGAGGAAATTCAATCTTTTCAAAGGTATCATCCAAACACCTATAATCACCCAACCTACACCCAATATCCAACACTAAGGTCAGATAACAACCACCCTTACCCACCAATCCAAGCTTTTAAGCCAACCTTAGAAGATAGCTTGAATGCTTTTATTCAAGTTAGTCGTGACAACCAATTGATGACTAATCAAAGGTTGAACACCATGGAGGCTTTGGTAAAAAGGATTGAATCTAAAGTTGGGCATAAGGCTGAACAAATGCAAAAAGAAAGAACCAGAAAGTTGCCCAAATCAACTGCAGAACAAGCAAAGGATGTACGAACCCTTCAAGTGGTAAGGTAGTCAATACCGATTTACACGAAATCTCTAACAATCTACCTTGTAGTTCGGAGTAACAGAGAAGGCGATACTCTAATCTCGCAAAAAGAAGAAACAAGTGTTAAACTTAACAAGCCTTTCGAAAAACTCATTGGGGGTCATCCGACACCCCAAAATTCAAAAGACAACAGAACCACACCAGATGCAAGTACCTTTTCCCCATCGGTTAAGAGAGTCCAAACAAAATAAGCAATTCAATGCTCT
>CM061031.1:43861221-43918465 GCA_030763125.1 Hippophae gyantsensis
TATAAAGGTTGATTGTTTGGCATTTTCGTAGGTAATATATTCCATTTAAATATTTAGAGATTATAAGGAAATAAAATTTTATGTATTTATTTCCCCTACATTCTTTTGCAATAAGATATGAGAAATGTTTTAAGTTTTGTTCTCCACTTATTTTATTTTGCTTTTGTTTTCTCATTATTTTTATTCCTTTGTAAGGCTTCATTCCATCACAACCTAATTTATTTGAATTTTTTTTCCTCCCTCCTAAATGGAAAAGGTTATGGCTAGAGCATGTTTTAGACTTCATTTGTAAACATCTTGTTACTTAGCCAGAAATATTCCTATGATACATGAGTGATCGGGGCAGAACCGACATCGTCGATCCTGCCCGTTACTTTGGTTTTATGTATTTATAAAACTCTCGCAAGTGCACGAATCATTTCGTAGAAAATGATAAGTATACTCCCAAGGTCGATCTAAGGAAGGAATGTATGTGGTTTTTAATTTATTATTCAAACTTTTAAAAACGAAATTAAATCCTAAACATCCTGTCACGATATTTTGGGTTTTGTGTTTTTAATCTAATTACATAAAAATAAACATAGATTCAATAAACATTTATGCAAATTTTATCTGTTAAAACAGTGGAGTATTTATGGATATAATAATTAAGTTAATTATGCTTGCTCATATTATTTAGGTTATTAAAGATATGAATTGATATTTATTGATTCTCTCTTTTTTGTATGAATACCACCTTTGGTGGGGTTAGTATTCTTTGTTAACTAAACAAATCAATTAACACCTATGGGTGGGGTTGATAACTAATTTGGTTAATTAAATTAATTTCTTTTTCTAAGAGATTGAAAATGAACCATTTAAATGCCACCTTTGGTGGGGTTAGACACTTTAAACTTTATTCAAGGTGTCCAAATTAAACCTAAGAATTTAGTTATCCGAGTACTAACTTTCAAGTTTTAAAACCACTACTGAAAACATGTTGTCAATACATTTTCAGATAATAATTCTTATAAAAACTTTTGAAATAGAGCTTCACTCTAACTACTGGGCGATTGTACCATCAAATAAAAGAGCACTACTCTAAATCGACCGATAACTAAACCTTAAAATCTAATTTTCAGATTTAAGTTTGTAATGAAAAATAATATATTTCTCTCTAACATTCTTAATATAAAATCTTGAATAAAAATAAAATCAATTCATTTTAGAGATTTTTACCTATTTAATATTTCGCAAGCATAACAACGTTATTATTACATCATGTTTATAAACAGCTAGCAGAGTTAAATTTAATCACAGACAAATTAAATATAACATGTAAGAATAAAGCATAAAAAATAACTGTAAAGAAAATAAAATCCTTACAGAACTTCGATGCTATTCCCGTTGCTGGAAAACCTCCAAGCGGAATTTGCACTCCTATTTATTGAATCAAAAGCTAATATATTACAAAAACATAACTACTTCTTCCCAAAAAGGGAATAACTCTAAAACTAAGAGAAATTAACTAAAAACTAAGAAAAACTAAAAAAACCTAAAAATCTAAGAAAAGAGAGAAAGAAAGAAGAGAGAAGTGTGTTTTGAAGTTGTGTTTAGAAGTGAAGGGAAGGGGGGTATTTATAGGTGAGGATGGAGAGAAAAAATGAGTGAAAAAATGTTTAAAAAATGTGAAAACGCGTAGTGCAAATGCTGAGGTCATTGATGACGTCAGCATGACGTCATGGGGCGGCTGCACGTGAAAAATGGGGCGAATTGGGCGTCGGCGCGCGCGGAGGGCAGTTGGTCGCGCAGGGGCGCGCGCTGATGGCAGGCGCTGCGCCCACGGGCGCGCGCGGGCGCTGATGCACGCGGACGTGGGGCGTGCTGCGCGCGGGCCGAGCCGCGCGCGGCGGAGCTCGGGCTACATGGCGTACGCGGCGGCGCGATTTTCTCCTTTTTGACATTTTTGACCTTTTTGTCCCATTTTATCCAATTTTTCCACATTTATTGACCTTTTCCCATTTATTTATTAATATATGTGTGATGTATTGCTTCCAGTATTCCTCTTTGAGTCTTTAATTTACGTTTTTAAGCCAAAATACCTGAAAAACAATAAAAATAGCCGTGATTCCGAAAAAGATAAATTTATATAAATATATGATAAAATCATATAAATATATATATTTTTAATCAATTAATGTGCATAAAATCATGGTAATTTTAGTGCTTTTGAGCACTCATCACAACCCCCAACCAGCTTCTTGCTAGTCCCTTAGCAAGAGAAGCGATAAAAACTAAAAATTAAGCTTTCCTAAATCACTTCCGTAGATTGACACGGTTGCATTTAGCCTATGCAACAAGCCTTTAAACCCCTAGGTTGCCCTAGTGGACGAGTTTGAGTCTCGTGAGGGTTTTCAGTAATGATACCCACAAACATTGAACTAAATGTAAAAATTAAAAGAAATAATA
This sequence comes from Hippophae gyantsensis, assembly GCA_030763125.1. NCBI lineage: Eukaryota > Viridiplantae > Streptophyta > Magnoliopsida > Rosales > Elaeagnaceae > Hippophae > Hippophae gyantsensis. Next base: position 43,863,670 of record CM061031.1, read on the forward strand.
ACAACAATCAACTTAAAAACCAAAATTACAACAAAATCAAAAATTAACGTTTAAGAATAAAAGAAAACAACATATCACAAAAATGTCTCATACTTTTTAATCTCCTTTAAGATCATAATTAAAATCTCAAGCATAAGTTATTTTAATCTTTTTAAACAATCATGATTTATTATAATAATTAGTCGAAAATCATTTTCATATTTCATATCAAAAATGTATCAATTTAATTTCACCCAATTTCAGTGTCATAAATCCTAATTGCTTCGACTCTATTCCTCACAAGTCAATACTCTCAAAACACTGAATCCTATGGGTTCAAACACTCATACTAATTTATATGCGAAAGAGTTGATGTATAGAAATGAACTAATATGTTCGCATATGTATAAAGAAGAAAGGCTCAAAGTGTTATTTTGACGTTGATCTCATGGAAGGAATCAAATGTATAAATTATAAAGATATCATATATAAAATTATTTTCATGCATAAATCAAACTCATTAAGAAAAAATTTCAAGATATATGCCTTTTACAAATGAAGAAAGTGCAATGACTTTTTAGGGAATTACTTCCTATATCTTTCTTTTGTAATTAGCCTTTACTCACAATTTTGTAGGCAATGTGGGTCATAGTATGTAGATTATACTATATATTCTTTCTCTCTATATTTTTCTGAAGATATTTTTCAATATATATCATTTTTTGGAGATTCACCCTTTGTACAGATTGTACACATTTTTTTTTAGGATTTTGGTGAGTGGTTAATTTTGTGGCTTTTTTTTGTTTGATCTTGGTTTAGGTAACCCCAGATATGTCTCTCTTTTTTTTTTTTTTTTTTTGTAAATACTATGCACAAATGAGATAAAAAGCATATACTATCAATTTCTACTCAAATCATTTAATCTAAGCAAAAATAATAATAAAAAATATACGATACTCTATTAAGATGAGAAAAAATTCATACATTCAATATTAATGCCTATAGAGATCATCTAAGAATTTGAAGAAATAAAAAATGTGTTTGGAGTAGAAAAAATATATATTTCACTCTCAATAAGGGAAATTAGGCTCAAATTATATCTCACAAAGGTAGTCTCCACTAAAACAAATTTACAAACACCGATTTTGGGTTTAACATAATTTCTACATCTTATCAAGAAATACTAGTTATGACAAAAATTAACTAATTATCAAAAATAATTACATAATATTTCATGATATGTTTTCAAAAATTAATCTAACAAGACAAAAGACTTAACTATTTACTTAAATTTGATTTAAAGAAATGATAAATTTTTGTGAGAATTTTTTAATTCCAAAAATTACTAAATCACACAAGGAAAATAAAACCAAACACAAAAAATGAAGATGTGAACATAAAAAAAGAAAAATTAATAATATTTGTTTTTTTTTTTGAAATTTTTTTTAATTTTAAAATTGTTAAATATTTTTTTTTCTTTTCTAATTAAGCATGGTAACTTTTCACCAGCCCCAACCTAGAACTTACATTGTCCTCAATGTAACAATTGTAAATTAAAGATAAAGAGAATAGAGAAGAAAGATTACCTATTTGTTGAGAATGTGTAAGTAGTAATGGAGAAATGCAGTGCATTCATCATATTCATCATTAAAGTGTATACAGTACGCATTATTTGTGAACTTCTAACAACTCAACAAATATTTTTAGTTTTAACAATTTTAAAAATTATTCACATATAATTAAACTAAAATAAACAATAAAATTAAGTATATAAAACAAATAACAAAAAATTACCTAAAATGATGGGTTGCCTCCCATCCAGCGCTTAGTTTAACGTCTTAGCAAGACGTAACTTGGGGATTGCATTTTAAGTAAACTCAATGTCCCCACATCATTGAGTCAATCAAACCTATAGGTAAGACAAGATTGTCTACCTATACTTTTTCAGTCATGCCCTATTGATTTTCAAATTTTTCTGTACTTAAAACTAGGGACATGCTTGTGAGTTTCAGATCATCCACATCTAGGTACAAATCAAATAATAAAAGGCATCAAAACACAATTGTACCTAGATCAATCAAAACAACTAACTCCTTAGATTGTAATTAAAATTTTTAAAATTTTGGAGATAGTTTCAGATTTTTTTTTTGTTTTTTTGGTTTTTTTAATTATAATATCTAAGTTAAAATAACATAATCAGTATTAACCAAGACTGCTCCCAGGAAAGAATGGTGGGGCAAAGGCTCCTTAAAAACCATCCTCCTAGACAAAACTCCCTTAGATCTTTTGTAACATAGGCATGAGAAATTTTTTAAGTTTTGTTCTCCACTTATTATCTTTTCCTAATGGTTTCTCATTATTTTTATTCCTTTGTAAGGCTTCATTCCATCACAACGTAATTCATTTGAATTCTATTTGCCTCCTTCCTAAATGGAAAAATGTTGTGGCTAGAGCATGTTTTAGACTTCATTTGTAAACATCTTCTTACTTAGCCAGAAATATTCCCATGGTACATTAACACAATATTTTCGATTATATTTATTTGCTTCTTACTCTTAGAATGAGTTTGGAACCTAGATTCAATGCGAGAAAGGAAAAGACAAATTTAAATTCAATACCGTCTATGCGAACACAACCAAAATAATTCAAAAAGATAGTAAGAATATTGATGTGATAAAAGAATTAAAAATGAGAAATATTGATCTCTTATAAGAACATTAATAAACAAAATTTCTAAAGTTTGATTGTTTGGCATTTTCGGACGTAATATATTCCATTTAAATATTTAGTGATTATAAGGAAATAAAATTTGGAGTATTTATTTCCCCTACTATCTTTTGTAACATAGGCATGAGAAAATTTTTAAATTTTGTTCTCCACTTATTATCTTTTCCTAATGGTTTCTCATTATTTTTATTCCTTTGTAAGGCTTCATTCCATCACAACCTAATTCATTTGAATTTTGTTTGCCTCCCTCCTAAATGGAAAAGGTTATGGCTAGAGCATGTTTTAGACTTCATTTGTAAACATCTTGTTACTTAGCCAGAAATATTCCTATGGTACATGAGCAGAATATTCTCGATTATATTTATTTGCTTCTTACTCTTAGAATGAGTTTGGAACCAAGATTCTATGCGAGAAAGGAAAAAAGAAATTTAAATTCAATACCGTCCATGCGAACACAACCAAAATAATTCAAAAAGATAGTAAGAATATTGATGTGATAAAAGAATTAAAAATGAGAAATATTGATCTCTTATAAGAACATTAATAAACAAAATTTCTAAAGTTTGATTGTTTGGCATTTTCGGACGTAATATATTCCATTTAAATATTTAGTGATTATAAGGAAATAAAATTTGGAGTATTTATTTACCTACTATCTTTTGTAACATAGGCATGAGAAAATTTTTAAGTTTTGTTCTCCACTTATTATCTTTTCCTTATGGTTTCTCATTATTTTTATTCCTTTGTAAGGCTTCATTCCATCACAACCTAATTCATTTGAATTTTGTTTGCCTCCTTCCTAAATGGAAAAGGTTATGGCTAGAGCATGTTTTAGACTTCATTTGTAAACATCTTGTTACTTAGCCAGAAATATTCCTATGGTACATGAACAGAATATTCTCGATTATATTTATTTGCTTCTTAATCTTAGAATGAGTTTGGAACCAAGATTCCATGCGAGAACGGAAAAAACAAAGTTAAATTCAATACCGTCCATGCGAACACAACCCAAATAATTCAAAAAGATAGTGAGAATATTGATGAGATTAAAGAATTAAAAATGAGAAATATTGATCTCTTATAAGAACATTAATAAACAAAATTTATAAAGTTTGATTGTTTGGCATTTTCGGACGTAATATATTCCATTTAAATATTTAGAGATTATAAGGAAATAAAATTTGGAGTATTTATTTCCCCTACTATCTTTAGTGACATAGGCATGAGAAAATTTTTAAGTTTTGTTCTCCACTTATTATCTTTTCGTAATGGTTTCTCATTATTTTTATTCCTTTGTAAGGCTTCATTCCATCACAACCTAATTCATTTGAATTTTGTTTGCCTCCTTCCTAAATGGAAAAGGTTATGGCTAGAGCATGTTTTAGACTTCATTTGTAAACATCTTCTTACTTAGCCAGAAATATTCCTATGGTACATGAGCAGAATATTCTCGATTATATTTATTTGCTTCTTACTCTTAGAATGAGTTTGGAACCAAGATTCTATGCGAGAAAGGAAAAAAGAAATTTAAATTCAATACCGTCCATGCGAACACAACCAAAATAATTCAAAAAGATAGTAAGAATATTGATGTGATAAAAGAATTAAAAATGAGAAATATTGATCTCTTATAAGAACATTAATAAACAAAATTTCTAAAGTTTGATTGTTTGGCATTTTCGGACGTAATATATTCCATTTAAATATTTAGTGATTATAAGGAAATAAAATTTGGAGTATTTATTTCCCCTACTATCTTTTGTAACATAGGCATGAGAAAATTTTTAAGTTTTGTTCTCCACTTATTATCTTTTCCTTATGGTTTCTCATTATTTTTATTCCTTTGTAAGGCTTCATTCCATCACAACCTAATTCATTTGAATTTTGTTTGCCTCCCTCCTAAATGGAAAAGGTTATGGCTAGATCATGTTTTAGACTTCATTTGTAAACACCTTCTTACAAGCCGGAAATATTCCTATGGTACATGAACACAATATTTTCGATTATATTTATATGATTCTTACTCTTAGAATGCGTTTGGAACCAAGATTCTATGCGAGAATGGAAAAAACAAATTTAAATTCAATACCGTCCATGCGAACACAACCAAAATAATTCAAAAAGATAGTAAGAATATTGATGTGATAAAAGAATTAAAAATGAGAAATATTGATCTCTTATAAGAACATTAATAAACAAAATTTCTAAAGTTTGATTGTTTGGCATTTTCGGACGTAATATATTCCATTTAAATATTTAGTGATTATAAGGAAATAAAATTTGGAGTATATTTTCCCCTACTATCTTTTGTAACATAGGCATGAGAAAATTTTTAAGTTTTGTTCTCCACTTATTATCTTTTCCTTATGGTTTCTCATTATTTTTATTCCTTTGTAAGGCTTCATTCCATCACAACCTAATTCATTTGAATTTTGTTTGCCTCCCTCCTAAATGGAAAAGGTTATGGCTAGAGCATGTTTTAGACTTCATTTGTAAACATCTTGTTACTTAGCCAGAAATATTCCTATGGTACATGAGCAGAATATTCTCGATTATATTTATTTGCTTCTTACTCTTAGAATGAGTTTGGAACCAAGATTCCATGCGAGAAAGGAAAAAACAAAGTTAAATTCAATACCGTCCATGCGAACACAACCCAAATAATTCAAAAAGATAGTAAGAATATTGATGTGATAAAAGAATTAAAAATGAGAAATATTGATCTCTTATAAGAACATTAATAAACAAAATTTCTAAAGTTTGATTGTTTGGCATTTTCGGACGTAATATATTCCATTTAAATATTTAGTGATTATAAGGAAATAAAATTTGGAGTATTTATTTCCCCTACTATCTTTTGTAACATAGGCATGAGAAAATTTTTAAGTTTTGTTCTCCACTTATTATCTTTTCCTAATGGTTTCTCATTATTTTTATTCCTTTGTAAGGCTTCATTCCATCACAACCTAATTCATTTGAATTTTGTTTGCCTCCTTCCTAAATGGAAAAGGTTATGGCTAGAGCATGTTTTAGACTTCATTTGTAAACATCTTCTTACTTAGCCAGCAATATTCCTATGGTACATGAACACAATATTTTCGATTATATTTATATGCTTCTTACTCTTAGAATGAGTTTGGAACCAAGATTCTATGCGAGAAAGGAAAAAAAAATTTAATTCAATACCGTCCATGCGAACACAACCAAAATAATTCAAAAAGATAGTAAGAATATTGATGGGATAAAAGAATTAAAAATGAGAAATATTGATCTCTTATAAGAACATTAATAAACAAAATTTCTAAAGTTTGATTGTTTGGCATTTTCGGACGTAATATATTCCATTTAAATATTTAGTGATTATAAGGAAATAAAATTTGGAGTATTTATTTCCCCTACTATCTTTTGTAACATAGGCATGAGAAAATTTTTAAGTTTTGTTCTCCACTTATTATCTTTTCCTTATGGTTTCTCATTATTTTTATTCCTTTGTAAGGCTTCATTCCATCACAACTTAATTCATTTGAATTTTGTTTGCCTCCCTCCTAAATGGTAGAGGTTATGTCTAGAGTATGTTTTAGACTTCATTTGTAAACATCTTGTTACTTAGCCAAAAATATTCCTATGGTACATGAACACAATAATTTCGATTAGATTAATATGCTTCTTACTCTTAGAATGAGTTTGGAACCAAGATTCTATGCGAGAAAGGAAAAAACAAAGTTAAATTCAATACCGTCCATGCGAACACAACCCAAATAATTCAAAAAGATAGTAAGAATATTGATGTGATAAAAGAATTAAAAATGAGAAATATTGATCTCTTATAAGAACATTAATAAACAAAATTTCTAAAGTTTGATTGTTTGGCATTTTCGGACGTAATATATTCCATTTAAATATTTAGTGATTATAAGGAAATAAAATTTGGAGTATTTATTTCCCCTACTATCTTTTGTAACATAGGCATGAGAAAATTTTTAAGTTTTGTTCTCCACTTATTATCTTTTCCTTATGGTTTCTCATTATTTTTATTCCTTTGTAAGGCTTCATTCCATCACAACCTAATTCATTTGAATTTTGTTTGCCTCCTTCCTAAATGGAAAAGGTTATGGCTAGAGCATGTTTTAGACTTCATTTGTAAACATCTTCTTACTTAGCCAGAAATATTCCTATGGTACATGAACACAATATTTTCGATTATATTTATTTGCTTCTTACTCTTAGAATGAGTTTGGAACCAAGATTCTATGCGAGAAAGGAAAAAAGAAATTTAAATTCAATACCGTCCATGCGAACACAACCAAAATAATTCAAAAAGATAGTAAGAATATTGATGTGATAAAAGAATTAAAAATGAGAAATATTGATCTCTTATAAGAACATTAATAAACAAAATTTCTAAAGTTTGATTGTTTGGCATTTTCGGACGTAATATATTCCATTTAAATATTTAGTGATTATAAGGAAATAAAATTTGGAGTATATTTTCCCCTACTATCTTTTGTAACATAGGCATGAGAAAATTTTTAAGTTTTGTTCTCCACTTATTATCTTTTCCTTATGGTTTCTCATTATTTTTATTCCTTTGTAAGGCTTCATTCCATCACAACCTAATTCATTTGAATTTTGTTTGCCTCCTTCCTAAATGGAAAAGGTTATGGCTAGAGCATGTTTTAGACTTCATTTGTAAACATCTTGTTACTTAGCCAGAAATATTCCTATGGTACATGAGCAGAATATTCTCGATTATATTTATTTGCTTCTTACTCTTAGAATGAGTTTGGAACCAAGATTCTATGCGAGAAAGGAAAAAAAAATTTAATTCAATACCGTCCATGCGAACACAACCAAAATAATTCAAAAAGATAGTAAGAATATTGATGGGATAAAAGAATTAAAAATGAGAAATATTGATCTCTTATAAGAACATTAATAAACAAAATTTCTAAAGTTTGATTGTTTGGCATTTTCGGACGTAATATATTCCATTTAAATATTTAGTGATTATAAGGAAATAAAATTTGGAGTATTTATTTCCCCTACTATCTTTTGTAACATAGGCATGAGAAAATTTTTAAGTTTTGTTCTCCACTTATTATCTTTTCCTTATGGTTTCTCATTATTTTTATTCCTTTGTAAGGCTTCATTCCATCACAACCTAATTCATTTGAATTTTGTTTGCCTCCTTCCTAAATGGAAAAGGTTATGGCTAGAGCATGTTTTAGACTTCATTTGTAAACATCTTCTTACTTAGCCAGCAATATTCCTATGGTACATGAACACAATATTTTCGATTATATTTATATGCTTCTTACTCTTAGAATGAGTTTGGAACCAAGATTCTATGCGAGAAAGGAAAAAAGAAATTTAAATTCAATACCGTCCATGCGAACACAACCAAAATAATTCAAAAAGATAGTAAGAATATTGATGTGATAAAAGAATTAAAAATGAGAAATATTGATCTCTTATAAGAACATTAATAAACAAAATTTCTAAAGTTTGATTGTTTGGCATTTTCGGACGTAATATATTCCATTTAAATATTTAGTGATTATAAGGAAATAAAATTTGGAGTATTTATTTACCTACTATCTTTTGTAACATAGGCATGAGAAACTTTTTAAGTTTTGTTCTCCACTTATTATCTTTTCCTAATGGTTTCTCATTATTTTTATTCCTTTGTAAGGCTTCATTCCATCACAACCTAATTCATTTGAATTTTGTTTGCCTCCTTCCTAAATGGAAAAGGTTATGGCTAGAGCATGTTTTAGACTTCATTTGTAAACATCTTCTTACTTAGCCAGCAATATTCCTATGGTACATGAGCAGAATATTCTCGATTATATTTATTTGCTTCTTACTCTTAGAATGAGTTTGGAACCAAGATTCTATGCGAGAAAGGAAAAAAGAAATTTAAATTCAATACCGTCCATGCGAACACAACCAAAATAATTCAAAAAGATAGTAAGAATATTGATGTGATAAAAGAATTAAAAATGAGAAATATTGATCTCTTATAAGAACATTAATAAACAAAATTTCTAAAGTTTGATTGTTTGGCATTTTCGGACGTAATATATTCCATTTAAATATTTAGTGATTATAAGGAAATAAAATTTGGAGTATATTTTCCCCTACTATCTTTTGTAACATAGGCATGAGAAAATTTTTAAGTTTTGTTCTCCACTTATTATCTTTTCCTTATGGTTTCTCATTATTTTTATTCCTTTGTAAGGCTTCATTCCATCACAACCTAATTCATTTGACTTTTGTTTGCCTCCCTCCTAAATGGAAAAGGTTATGGCTAAAGCATGTTTTAGACTTCATTTGTAAACATCTTGTTACTTAGCCAGAAATATTCCTATGGTACATGAGCAGAATATTCTCGATTATATTTATTTGCTTCTTACTCTTAGAATGAGTTTGGAACCAAGATTCTATGCGAGAAAGGAAAAAAGAAATTTAAATTCAATACCGTCCATGCGAACACAACCAAAATAATTCAAAAAGATAGTAAGAATATTGATGTGATAAAAGAATTAAAAATGAGAAATATTGATCTCTTATAAGAACATTAATAAACAAAATTTCTAAAGTTTGATTGTTTGGCATTTTCGGACGTAATATATTCCATTTAAATATTTAGTTATTATAAGGTAATAAAATTTGGAGTATATTTTCCCCTACTATCTTTTGTAACATAGGCATGAGAAAATTTTTAAATTTTGTTGTCCACTTATTATCTTTTCCTAATGGTTTCTCATTATTTTTATTCCTTTGTAAGGCTTCATTCCATCACAACCTAATTCATTTGAATTTTGTTTGCCTCCTTCCTAAATGGAAAAGGTTATGGCTAGAGCATGTTTTAGACTTCATTTGTAAACATCTTCTTACTTAGCCAGAAATATTCCTATGGTACATGAGCAGAATATTCTCGATTATATTTATTTGCTTCTTACTCTTAGAATGAGTTTGGAACCAAGATTCTATGCGAGAAAGGAAAAAAGAAAGTTAAATTCAATACCGTCCATGCGAACACAACCCAAATAATTCAAAAAGATAGTAAGAATATTGATGTGATAAAAGAATTAAAAATGAGAAATATTGATCTCTTATAAGAACATTAATAAACAAAATTTCTAAAGTTTGATTGTTTGGCATTTTCGGACGTAATATATTCCATTTAAATATTTAGTGATTATAAGGAAATAAAATTTGGAGTATTTATTTCCCCTACTTTCTTTTGTAACATAGGCATGAGAAATTTCTTAAGTTTTGTTCTCCACTTATTATCTTTTCCTTATGGTTTCTCATTATTTATATTCCTTTGTAAGACTTCATTCCATCACAACCTAATTCATTTGAATTTTGTTTGCCTCCCTCCTTAATGGAAAAGGTTATGGCTAGAGCATGTTTTAGACTTCATTTGTAAACATCTTGTTACCTAGCCAGAAATATTCCTATGGTACATGAACACAATATTTCCGATTATATTTATTTGCTTCTTACTCTTAGAATGAGTTTGGAACCAAGATTCTATGCGAGAGAGGAAAAAACAAAGTTAAATTCTATACCGTCCATGCGAACACAACCCAAATAATTCAAAAAGATAGTAAGAATATTGATGTAATAAAAGAATTAAAAATGAGAAGTATTGATCTCTTATAAGAACATTAATAAACAAAATTTCTAAAGTTTGATTGTTTGGCATTTTCGGACGTAATATATTCCATTTAAATATTTAGTGATTATAAGGAAATAAAATTTGGAGTATTTATTTCCCCTACTATCTTTTGTAACATAGGCATGAGAAAATTTTTAAGTTTTGTTCTCCACTTATTATCTTTTCCTTATGGTTTCTCATTATTTTTATTCCTTTGTAAGGCTTCATTCCATCACAACCTAATTCATTTGAATTTTGTTTGCCTCCCTCCTAAATGGAAAAGGTTATGGCTAGAGCATGTTTTAGACTTCATTTGTAAACATCTTGTTACTTAGCCAGAAATATTCCTATGGTACATGAGCAGAATATTCTCGATTATATTTATTTGCTTCTTACTCTTAGAATGAGTTTGGAACCAAGATTCTATGCGAGAAAGGAAAAAACAAAGTTAAATTCAATACCGTCCATGCGAACACAACCCAAATAATTCAAAAAGATAGTAAGAATATTGATGTGATAAAAGAATTAAAAATGAGAAATATTGATCTCTTATAAGAACATTAATAAACAAAATTTCTAAAGTTTGATTGTTTGGCATTTTCGGACGTAATATATTCCATTTAAATATTTAGTGATTATAAGGAAATAAAATTTGGAGTATTTATTTACCTACTATCTTTTGTAACATAGGCATGAGAAAATTTTTAAGTTTTGTTCTCCACTTATTATCTTTTCCTTATGGTTTCTCATTATTTTTATTCCTTTGTAAGGCTTCATTCCATCACAACCTAATTCATTTGAATTTTGTTTGCCTCCCTCCTAAATGGAAAAGGTTATGGCTAGAGCATGTTTTAGACTTCATTTGTAAACATCTTGTTACTTAGCCAGAAATATTCCTATGGTACATGAGCAGAATATTCTCGATTATATTTATTTGCTTCTTACTCTTAGAATGAGTTTGGAACCAAGATTCTATGCGAGAAAGGAAAAAACAAAGTTAAATTCAATACCGTCCATGCGAACACAACCCAAATAATTCAAAAAGATAGTAAGAATATTGATGTGATAAAAGAATTAAAAATGAGAAATATTGATCTCTTATAAGAACATTAATAAACAAAATTTCTAAAGTTTGATTGTTTGGCATTTTCGGACGTAATATATTCCATTTAAATATTTAGTGATTATAAGGAAATAAAATTTGGAGTATTTATTTCCCCTACTATCTTTTGTAACATAGGCATGAGAAAATTTTTAAGTTTTGTTCTCCACTTATTATCTTTTCCTTATGGTTTCTCATTATTTTTATTCCTTTGTAAGGCTTCATTCCATCACAACCTAATTCATTTGACTTTTGTTTGCCTCCCTCCTAAATGGAAAAGGTTATGGCTAGAGCATGTTTTAGACTTCATTTGTAAACATCTTCTTACTTAGCCAGAAATATTCATATGGTACATGAGCAGAATATTCTTGATTATATTTATTTGCTTCTTACTCTTAGAATGAGTTTGGAACCAAGATTCCATGCGAGAAAGGAAAAAACAAAGTTAAATTCAATACCGTCCATGCGAACACAACCAAAATAATTCAAAAAGATAGTAAGAATATTGATGGGATAAAAGAATTAAAAATGAGAAGTATTGATCTCTTATAAGAACATTAATAAACAAAATTTCTAAAGTTTGATTGTTTGGCATTTTCAGACGTAATATATTCCATTTAAATATTACGTGATTATAAGGAAATAAAATTTGGAGTATTTATTTCCCCAAGATTCTTTTGTAACATAGGCATGATAAAAATTTTAAGTTTTGTTCTCCACTTATTTTCTTTTCCTTATGGTTTCTCATTATTTTTATTCCTTTGTAAGGCTTCATTCCATCACAACCTAATTCATTTGAATTTTGTTTGCCTCCCTCCTAAATGGAAAAGGTTATGGCTAGAGCATGTTTTAGATTTCATTTGTAAACATCTTGTTACTTAGCCAGAAATATTCCTATGGTACATGAGCAGAATATTCTCGATTATATTTATTTGCTTCTTACTCTTAGAATGAGTTTGGAACCAAGATTCTATGCGAGAAAGGAAAAAACAAAGTTAAATTCAATACCGTCCATGCGAACACAACCCAAATAATTCAAAAAGATAGTAAGAATATTGATGTGATAAAAGAATTAAAAATGAGAAATATTGATCTCTTATAAGAACATTAATAAACAAAATTTCTAAAGTTTGATTGTTTGGCATTTTCGGACGTAATATATTCCATTTAAATATTTAGAGATTATTAGGAAATAAAATTTGGAGTATATTTTCCCCTACTATCTTTTGTAACATAGGCATGAGAAAAGTTTTAAATTTTGTTGTCCACTTATTATCTTTTCCTAATGTTTTCTCATTATTTTTATTCCTTTGTAAGGCTTCATTCCATCACAACCTAATTCATTTGAATTTTGTTTGCCTCCTTCCTAAATGGAAAAGGTTATGGCTAGAGCATGTTTTAGACTTCATTTGTAAACATCTTCTTACTTAGCCAGAAATATTCCTATGGTACATGAGCAGAATATTCTCGATTATATTTATTTGCTTCTTACTCTTAGAATGAGTTTGGAACCAAGATTCTATGCGAGAAAGGAAAAAAGAAAGTTAAATTCAATACCGTCCATGCGAACACAACCCAAATAATTCAAAAAGATAGTAAGAATATTGATGTGATAAAAGAATTAAAAATGAGAAATATTGATCTCTTATAAGAACATTAATAAACAAAATTTCTAAAGTTTGATTGTTTGGCATGTTCGGACGTAATATATTCCATTTAAATATTTAGTGATTATAAGGAAATAAAATTTGGAGTATTTATTTCCCCTACTATCTTTAGTAACATAGGCATGAGAAAATTTTTAAATTTTGTTCTCCACTTATTATCTTTTCCTAATGGTTTCTCATTATTTTTATTCCTTTGTAAGGCTTCATTCCATCACAACCTAATTCATTTGAATTTTGTTTGCCTCCTTCCTAAATGGAAAAGGTTATGGCTAGAGCATGTTTTAGACTTCATTTGTAAACATCTTCTTACTTAGCCAGCAATATTCTTATGGTACATGAACAGAATATTCTCGATTATATTTATTTGCTTCTTACTCTTAGAATGAGTTTGGAACCAAGATTCTATGCGAGAAAGGAAAAAAGAAATTTAAATTCAATACCGTCCATGCGAACACAACCAAAATAATTCAAAAAGATAGTAAGAATATTGATGTGATAAAAGAATTAAAAATGAGAAATATTGATCTCTTATAAGAACATTAATAAACAAAATTTCTAAAGTTTGATTGTTTGGCATTTTCGGACGTAATATATTCCATTTAAATATTTAGTGATTATAAGGAAATAAAATTTGGAGTATTTATTTACCTACTATCTTTTGTAACATAGGCATGAGAAAATTTTTAAGTTTTGTTCTCCACTTATTATCTTTTCCTAATGGTTTCTCATTATTTTTATTCCTTTGTAAGGCTTCATTCCATCACAACCTAATTCATTTGAATTTTGTTTGCCTCCTTCCTAAATGGAAAAGGTTATGGCTAGAGCATGTTTTAGACTTCATTTGTAAACATCTTCTTACTTAGCCAGAAATATTCCTATGGTACATGAGCAGAATATTCTCGATTATATTTATTTGCTTCTTACTCTTAGAATGAGTTTGGAACCAAGATTCTATGCGAGAAAGGAAAAAAGAAAGTTAAATTCAATACCGTCCATGCGAACACAACCCAAATAATTCAAAAAGATAGTAAGAATATTGATGTGATAAAAGAATTAAAAATGAGAAATATTGATCTCTTATAAGAACATTAATAAACAAAATTTCTAAAGTTTGATTGTTTGGCATTTTCGGACGTAATATATTCCATTTAAATATTTAGTGATTATAAGGAAATAAAATTTGGAGTATATTTTCCCCTACTATCTTTTGTAACATAGGCATGAGAAAATTTTTAAGTTTTGTTCTCCACTTATTATCTTTTCCTTATGGTTTCTCATTATTTTTATTCCTTTGTAAGGCTTCATTCCATCACAACCTAATTCATTTGAATTTTGTTTGCCTCCCTCCTAAATGGAAAAGGTTATGGCTAGAGCATGTTTTAGACTTCATTTGTAAACATCTTGTTACTTAGCCAGAAATATTCCTATGGTACATGAACACAATATTTTCGATTATATTTATTTGCTTCTTACTCTTAGAATGAGTTTGGAACCAAGATTCTATGCGAGAAAGGAAAAAACAAAGTTAAATTCAATACCGTCCATGCGAACACAACCCAAATAATTCAAAAAGATAGTAAGAATATTGATGTGATAAAAGAATTAAAAATGAGAAGTATTGATCTCTTATAAGAACATTAATAAACAAAATTTATAAAGTTTGATTGTTTGGCATTTTCGTAGGTAATATATTCCATTTAAATATTTAGAGATTATAAGGAAATAAAATTTGGAGTATTTATTGCTACTACTATCTTTTGTAACATAGGCATGAGAAAATTTTTAAATTTTGTTCTCCACTTATTATCTTTTCCTAATGGTTTCTCATTATTTTTATTCCTTTGTAAGGCTTCATTCCATCACAACCTAATTCATTTGAATTTTGTTTGCCTCCTTCCTAAATGGAAAAGGTTATGGCTAGAGCATGTTTTAGACTTCATTTGTAAACATCTTCTTACTTAGCCAGCAATATTCCTATGGTACATGAACACAATATTTTCGATTATATTTATATGCTTCTTACTCTTAGAATGAGTTTGGAACCAAGATTCTATGCGAGAAAGGAAAAAAGAAATTTAAATTCAATACCGTCCATGCGAACACAACCAAAATAATTCAAAAAGATAGTAAGAATATTGATGTGATAAAAGAATTAAAAATGAGAAATATTGATCTCTTATAAGAACATTAATAAACAAAATTTCTAAAGTTTGATTGTTTGGCATTTTCGGACGTAATATATTCCATTTAAATATTTAGTGATTATAAGGAAATAAAATTTGGAGTATTTATTTCCCCTACTATCTTTTGTAACATAGGCATGAGAAAATTTTTAAATTTTGTTCTCCACTTATTATCTTTTCCTTATGGTTTCTCATTATTTTTATTCCTTTGTAAGGCTTCATTCCATCACAACGTAATTCATTTGAATTTTGTTTGCCTCCCTCCTAAATGGAAAAGGTTATGGCTAGAACATGTTTTAGACTTCATTTGTAAACATCTTGTTACTTAGCCCGAAATATTCCCATGGTACATGAGCAGAATATTCTCGATTATATTTATTTGCTTCTTACTCTTATAATGAGTTTGGAACCAAGATTCTATGAGAGAAAGGAAAAAAGAAAGTTAAATTCAATACCATCTATGCGAACACAACCCTAATAATTCAAAAAGATATTAAGAATATTGATGTGATAAAAGAATTAAAAATGAGAAATATTGATCTCTTATAAGAACATTAATAAACAAAATTTCTAAAGTTTGATTGTTTGGCATTTTCGTAGGTAATATATTCCATTTAAATATTTAGAGATTATAAGGAAATAAAATTTGGAGTATTTATTGCCACTACTATCTTTTGTAACATAGGCATGAGAAAATTTTTAAATTTTGTTCTCCACTTATTATCTTTTCCTAATGGTTTCTCATTATTTTTATTCCTTTGTAAGGCTTCATTCCATCACAACCTAATTAATTTGAATTTTGTTTGCCTCCTTCCTAAATGGAAAAGGTTATGGCTAGAGCATGTTTTAGACTTCATTTGTAAACATCTTCTTACTTAGCCAGAAATATTCCTATGGTACATGAACAGAATATTCTCGATTATATTTATATGCTTCTTACTCTTAGAATGAGTTTGGAACCAAGATTCTATGCGAGAAAGGAAAAAAGAAATTTAAATTCAATACCGTCCATGCGAACACAACCAAAATAATTCAAAAAGATAGTAAGAATATTGATGTGATAAAAGAATTAAAAATGAGAAATATTGATCTCTTATAAGAACATTAATAAACAAAATTTCTAAAGTTTGATTGTTTGGCATTTTCGGACGTAATATATTCCATTTAAATATTTAGTGATTATAAGGAAATAAAATTTGGAGTATTTATTTCCCCTACTATCTTTTGTAACATAGGCATGAGAAACGTTTTAAGTTTTGTTCTCCACTTATTATCTTTTCCTTATGGTTTCTCATTATTTTTATTCCTTTGTAAGGCTTCATTCCATCACAACCTAATTCATTTGACTTTTGTTTGCCTCCCTCCTAAATGGAAAAGGTTATGGCTAGAGCATGTTTTAGACTTCATTTGTAAACATCTTGTTACTTAGCCAGAAATATTCCTATGATACATGAACAGAATATTCTCGATTATATTTATTTGCTTCTTAATCTTAGAATAAGTTTGGAACCAAGATTCCATGCGAGAACGGAAAAAACAATGTTAAATTCAATACCGTCCATGCGAACACAACCCACATAATTCAAAAAAGATAGGAAGAATATTGACGTGATAAAAGAATTAAAAATGAGAATTATTGATCTCTTATAAGAACATTAATAAACAAAATTTATAAAGGTTGATTGTTTGGCATTTTCGTAGGTAATATATTCCATTTAAATATTTAGAGATTATAAGGAAATAAAATTTGGAGTATTTATTTCCCCTACTATCTTTTGTAACATAGGCATGAGAAAATTTTTAAATTTTGTTCTCCACTTATTATCTTTTCCTAATGGTTTCTCATTATTTTTATTCCTTTGTAAGGCTTCATTCCATCACAACCTAATTCATTTGAATTTTGTTTGCCTCCTTCCTAAATGGAAAAGGTTATGGCTAGAGCATGTTTTAGACTTCATTTGTAAACATCTTCTTACTTAGCCAGCAATATTCCTATGGTACATGAACACAATATTTTCGATTATATTTATATGCTTCTTACTCTTAGAATGAGTTTGGAACCAAGATTCTATGCGAGAAAGGAAAAAAGAAATTTAAATTCAATACCGTCCATGCGAACACAACCAAAATAATTCAAAAAGATAGTAAGAATATTGATGTGATAAAAGAATTAAAAATGAGAAATATTGATCTCTTATAAGAACATTAATAAACAAAATTTCTAAAGTTTGATTGTTTGGCATTTTCGGACGTAATATATTCCATTTAAATATTTAGTGATTATAAGGAAATAAAATTTGGAGTATATTTTCCCCTACTATCTTTTGTAACATAGGCATGAGAAAATTTTTAAGTTTTGTTCTCCACTTATTATCTTTTCCTTATGGTTTCTCATTATTTTTCTTCCTTTGTAAGGCTTCATTCCATCACAAACTAATTCATTTGAATTTTGCCTCCCTCACTCCTAAATGGAAAAGGTTATGACTAGAGCATGTTTTACACTTCATTTATAAACATCTTGTTACTTTGCCAGAAATATTCCTATGGTACATGAGCACAATATTCTCGATTATATTTATTTGCTTCTTACTCTTAGAATGAGTTTGGAACCAAGATTCCATGCGAGAAAGGAAAAAACAAAGTTAAATTCAATACCGTCCATGCGAACACAACCCAAATAATTCAAAAAGATAGTAAGAATATTGACGTGATAAAAGAATTAAAAATGAGAAGTATTGATCTCTTATAAGAACATTAATAAACAAAATTTATAAAGTTTGATTGTTTGGCATTTTCGTAGGTAATATATTCCATTTAAATATTTAGAGATTATAAGGAAATAAAATTTGGAGTATTTATTGCCACTACTATCTTTTGTAACATAGGCATGAGAAAATTTTTAAATTTTGTTCTCCACTTATTATCTTTTCCTAATGGTTTCTCATTATTTTTATTCCTTTGTAAGGCTTCATTCCATCACAACCTAATTCATTTGAATTTTGTTTGCCTCCTTCCTAAATGGAAAAGGTTATGGCTAGAGCATGTTTTAGACTTCATTTGTAAACATCTTCTTACTTAGCCAGCAATATTCCTATGGTACATGAACACAATATTTTCGATTATATTTATATGCTTCTTACTCTTAGAATGAGTTTGGAACCAAGATTCTATGCGAGAAAGGAAAAAAGAAATTTAAATTCAATACCGTCCATGCGAACACAACCAAAATAATTCAAAAAGATAGTAAGAATATTGATGTGATAAAAGAATTAAAAATGAGAAATATTGATCTCTTATAAGAACATTAATAAACAAAATTTCTAAAGTTTGATTGTTTGGCATTTTCGGACGTAATATATTCCATTTAAATATTTAGTGATTATAAGGAAATAAAATTTGGAGTATATTTTCCCCTACTATCTTTTGTAACATAGGCATGAGAAAATTTTTAAGTTTTGTTCTCCACTTATTATCTTTTCCTTATGGTTTCTCATTATTTTTATTCCTTTGTAAGGCTTCATTCCATCACAAACTAATTCATTTGAATTTTGCCTCCCTCACTCCTAAATGGAAAAGGTTATGGCTAAAGCATGTTTTAGACTTCATTTGTAAACATCTTGTTACTTAGCCAGAAATATTCCTATGGTACATGAGCAGAATATTCTCGATTATATTTATTTGCTTCTTACTCTTAGAATGAGTTTGGAACCAAGATTCTATGCGAGAAAGGAAAAAAGAAAGTTAAATTCAATACCGTCCATGCGAACACAACCCAAATAATTCAAAAAGATAGTAAGAATATTGATGTGATAAAAGAATTAAAAATGAGAAGTATTGATCTCTTATAAGAACATTAATAAACAAAATTTATAAAGTTTGATTGTTTGGCATTTTCGTAGGTAATATATACCATTTAAATATTTAGAGATTATAAGGAAATAAAATTTGGAGTATTTATTTCCCCTACTATCTTTTGTAACATAGGCATGAGAAAATTTTTAAATTTTGTTCTCCACTTATTATCTTTTCCTAATGGTTTCTCATTATTTTTATTCCTTTGTAAGGCTTCATTCCATCACAACCTAATTCATTTGAATTTTGTTTGCCTCCTTCCTAAATGGAAAAGGTTATGGCTAGAGCATGTTTTAGACTTCATTTGTAAACATCTTCTTACTTAGCCAGAAATATTCCTATGGTACATGAGCAGAATATTCTCGATTATATTTATTTGCTTCTTACTCTTAGAATGAGTTTGGAACCAAGATTCTATGCGAGAAAGGAAAAAAGAAAGTTAAATTCAATACCGTCCATGCGAACACAACCCAAATAATTCAAAAAGATAGTAAGAATATTGATGTGATAAAAGAATTAAAAATGAGAAATATTGATCTCTTATAAGAACATTAATAAACAAAATTTCTAAAGTTTGATTGTTTGGCATTTTCGGACGTAATATATTCCATTTAAATATTTAGTGATTATAAGGAAATAAAATTTGGAGTATTTATTTCCCTACTATCTTTTGTAACATAGGCATGAGAAAATTTTTAAGTTTTGTTCTCCACTTATTATCTTTTCCTAATGGTTTCTCATTATTTTTATTCCTTTGTAAGGCTTCATTCCATCACAACCTAATTCATTTGAATTTTGTTTGCCTCCTTCCTAAATGGAAAAGGTTATGGCTAGAGCATGTTTTAGACTTCATTTGTAAACATCTTCTTACTTAGCCAGCAATATTCCTATGGTACATGAACACAATATTTTCGATTATATTTATATGCTTCTTACTCTTAGAATGAGTTTGGAACCAAGATTCTATGCGAGAAAGGAAAAAAGAAATTTAAATTCAATACCGTCCATGCGAACACAACCAAAATAATTCAAAAAGATAGTAAGAATATTGATGTGATAAAAGAATTAAAAATGAGAAATATTGATCTCTTATAAGAACATTAATAAACAAAATTTCTAAAGTTTGATTGTTTGGCATTTTCGTAGGTAATATATTCCATTTAAATATTTAGAGATTATAAGGAAATAAAATTTGGAGTATTTATTTCCCCTACTATCTTTTGTAACATAGGCATGAGAAAATTTTTAAGTTTTGTTCTCCACTTATTATCTTTTCCTTATGGTTTCTCATTATTTTTATTCCTTTGTAAGGCTTCATTCCATCACAACCTAATTCATTTGAATTTTGTTTGCCTCCCTCCTAAATGGAAAAGGTTATGGCTAGAGCATGTTTTAGACTTCATTTGTAAACATCTTGTTACTTAGCCCGAAATATTCCCATGGTACATGAGCAGAATATTCTCGATTATATTTATTTGCTTCTTACTCTTAGAATGAGTTTGGAACCAAGATTCCATGCGAGAAAGGAAAAAACAAAGTTAAATTCAATACCGTCCATGCGAACACAACCCAAATAATTCAAAAAGATAGTAAGAATATTGATGTGATAAAAGAATTAAAAATGAGAAATATTGATCTCTTATAAGAACATTAATAAACAAAATTTCTAAAGTTTGATTGTTTGGCATTTTCGGACGTAATATATTCCATTTAAATATTTAGTGATTATAAGGAAATAAAATTTGGAGTATTTATTTCCCCTACTATCTTTTGTAACATAGGCATGAGAAAATTTTTAAGTTTTGTTCTCCACTTATTATCTTTTCCTTATGGTTTCTCATTATTTTTATTCCTTTGTAAGACTTTATTCCATCACAACCTAATTAATTTGAATGTTGTTTGCCTCCCTCCTAAATGGAAGAGGTTATGGCTAGAGCAAGTTTTAGACTTTATCTGTAAACATCTTGTTACTTAGCTATAAATATTCCTATGGTACATGAGCAGATTATTCTCGATTATATTTATTTGCTTCTTACTCTTAGAATGAGTTTCGAACAAAGATTCCATGTGAGAAAGGAAATATCAAAGTTAAATTCAATACCGTCCATGCGAACACAACCCAAATAATTCAAAAAGATAGTAAGAATATTGATGGGATAAAAGAATTAAAAATGAGAAATATTGATCTCTTATAAGAACATTAATAAACAAAATTTCTAAAGTTTGATTGTTTGGCATTTTCGTAGGTAATATATTCCATTTAAATATTTAGAGATTATAAGGAAATAAAATTTGGAGTATTTATTGCCCATACTATCTTTTGTAACATAGGCATGAGAAAATTTTTAAATTTTGTTCTCCACTTATTATCTTTTCCTAATGCTTTCTCATTATTTTTATTCCTTTGTAAGGCTTCATTCCATCACAACCTAATTAATTTGAATTTTGTTTGCCTCCTTCCTAAATGGAAAAGGTTATGGCTAGAGCATGTTTTAGACTTCATTTGTAAACATCTTCTTACTTAGCCAGCAATATTCCTATGGTACATGAACACAATATTTTCGATTATATTTATATGCTTCTTACTCTTAGAATGAGTTTGGAACCAAGATTCTATGCGAGAAAGGAAAAAAGAAATTTAAATTCAATACCGTCCATGCGAACACAACCAAAATAATTCAAAAAGATAGTAAGAATATTGATGTGATAAAAGAATTAAAAATGAGAAATATTGATCTCTTATAAGAACATTAATAAACAAAATTTCTAAAGTTTGATTGTTTGGCATTTTCGGACGTAATATATTCCATTTAAATATTTAGTGATTATAAGGAAATAAAATTTGGAGTATTTATTTCCCCTACTATCTTTTGTAACATAGGCATGAGAAAATTTTTAAGTTTTGTTCTCCACTTATTATCTTTTCCTTATGGTTTCTCATTATTTTTATTCCTTTGTAAGGCTTCATTCCATCACAACCTAATTCATTTGAATTTTGTTTGCCTCCTTCCTAAATGGAAAAGGTTATGGCTAGAGCATGTTTTAGACTTCATTTGTAAACATCTTCTTACTTAGCCAGCAATATTCCTATGGTACATGAACACAATATTCTCGATTATATTTATATGCTTCTTACTCTTAGAATGAGTTTGGAACCAAGATTCTATGCGAGAAAGGAAAAAAGAAATTTAAATTCAATACCGTCCATGCGAACACAACCAAAATAATTCAAAAAGATAGTAAGAATATTGATGTGATAAAAGAATTAAAAATGAGAAATATTGATCTCTTATAAGAACATTAATAAACAAAATTTCTAAAGTTTGATTGTTTGGCATTTTCGGACGTAATATATTCCATTTAAATATTTAGTTATTATAAGGAAATAAAATTTGGAGTATATTTTCCCCTACTATCTTTTGTAACATAGGCATGAGAAAATTTTTAAATTTTGTTGTCCACTTATTATCTTTTCCTAATGGTTTCTCATTATTTTTATTCCTTTGTAAGGCTTCATTCCATCACAACCTAATTCATTTGAATTTTGTTTGCCTCCTTCCTAAATGGAAAAGGTTATGGCTAGAGCATGTTTTAGACTTCATTTGTAAACATCTTCTTACTTAGCCAGAAATATTCCTATGGTACATGAGCAGAATATTCTCGATTATATTTATTTGCTTCTTACTCTTAGAATGAGTTTGGAACCAAGATTCTATGCGAGAAAGGAAAAAACAAAGTTAAATTCAATACCGTCCATGCGAACACAACCCAAATAATTCAAAAAGATAGTAAGAATATTGATGTGATAAAAGAATTAAAAATGAGAAGTATTGATCTCTTATAAGAACATTAATAAACAAAATTTATAAAGTTTGATTGTTTGGCATTTTCGTAGGTAATATATAACATTTAAATATTTAGAGATTATAAGGAAATAAAATTTGGAGTATTTATTTCCCCTACTATCTTTAGTGACATAGGCATGAGAAAATTTTTAAGTTTTGTTCTCCACTTATTATCTTTTCGTAATGGTTTCTCATTATTTTTATTCCTTTGTAAGGGTTCATTCCATCACAACCTAATTCATTTGAATTTTGTTTGCCTCCTTCCTAAATGGAAAAGGTTATGGCTAGAGCATGTTTTAGACTTCATTTGTAAACATCTTCTTACTTAGCCAGCAATATTCCTATGGTACATGAACACAATATTTTCGATTATATTTATATGCTTCTTACTCTTAGAATGAGTTTGGAACCAAGATTCTATGCGAGAAAGGAAAAAAGAAATTTAAATTCAATACCGTCCATGCGAACACAACCAAAATAATTCAAAAAGATAGTAAGAATATTGATGTGATAAAAGAATTAAAAATGAGAAATATTGATCTCTTATAAGAACATTAATAAACAAAATTTCTAAAGTTTGATTGTTTGGCATTTTCGGACGTAATATATTCCATTTAAATATTTAGTGATTATAAGGAAATAAAATTTGGAGTATATTTTCCCCTACTATCTTTTGTAACATAGGCATGAGAAAATTTTTAAGTTTTGTTCTCCACTTATTATCTTTTCGTAATGGTTTCTCATTATTTTTATTCCTTTGTAAGGCTTCATTCCATCACAACCTAATTCATTTGAATTTTGTTTGCCTCCTTCCTAAATGGAAAAGGTTATGGCTAGAGCATGTTTTAGACTTCATTTGTAAACATCTTCTTACTTAGCCAGAAATATTCCTATGGTACATGAGCAGAATATTCTCGATTATATTTATTTGCTTCTTACTCTTAGAATGAGTTTGGAACCAAGATTCTATGCGAGAAAGGAAAAAAGAAAGTTAAATTCAATACCGTCCATGCGAACACAACCCAAATAATTCAAAAAGATAGTAAGAATATTGATGTGATAAAAGAATTAAAAATGAGAAATATTGATCTCTTATAAGAACATTAATAAACAAAATTTCTAAAGTTTGATTGTTTGGCATTTTCGTAGGTAATATATTCCATTTAAATATTTAGTGATTATAAGGAAATAAAATTTGGAGTATTTATTTCCCCTACTATCTTTTGTAACATAGGCATGAGAAAAATTTTAAGTTTTGTTCTCCACTTATTATCTTTTCCTTATGGTTTCTCATTATTTTTATTCCTTTGTAAGGCTTCATTCCATCACAACCTAATTCATTTGAATTTTGTTTGCCTCCCTCCTAAATGGAAAAGGTTATGGCTAGAGCATGTTTTAGACTTCATTTGTAAACATCTTCTTACTTAGCCAGAAATATTCCTATGGTACATGAGCAGAATATTCTCGATTATATTTATTTGCTTCTTACTCTTAGAATGAGTTTGGAACCAAGATTCTATGCGAGAAAGGAAAAAAGAAAGTTAAATTCAATACCGTCCATGCGAACACAACCCAAATAATTCAAAAAGATAGTAAGAATATTGATGTGATAAAAGAATTAAAAATGAGAAGTATTGATCTCTTATAAGAACATTAATAAACAAAATTAATAAAGTTTGATTGTTTGGCATTTTCGTAGGTAATATATAACATTTAAATATTTAGAGATTATAAGGAAATAAAATTTGGAGTATTTATTTCCCCTACTATCTTTAGTGACATAGGCATGAGAAAATTTTTAAGTTTTGTTCTCCACTTATTATCTTTTCGTAATGGTTTCTCATTATTTTTATTCCTTTGTAAGGGTTCATTCCATCACAACCTAATTCATTTGAATTTTGTTTGCCTCCTTCCTAAATGGAAAAGGTTATGGCTAGAGCATGTTTTAGACTTCATTTGTAAACATCTTCTTACTTAGCCAGCAATATTCCTATGGTACATGAACACAATATTTTCGATTATATTTATATGCTTCTTACTCTTAGAATGAGTTTGGAACCAAGATTCTATGCGAGAAAGGAAAAAAGAAATTTAAATTCAATACCGTCCATGCGAACACAACCAAAATAATTCAAAAAGATAGTAAGAATATTGATGTGATAAAAGAATTAAAAATGAGAAATATTGATCTCTTATAAGAACATTAATAAACAAAATTTCTAAAGTTTGATTGTTTGGCATTTTCGGACGTAATATATTCCATTTAAATATTTAGTGATTATAAGGAAATAAAATTTGGAGTATTTATTTCCCCTACTATCTTTTGTAACATAGGCATGAGAAAATTTTTAAGTTTTGTTCTCCACTTATTATCTTTTCCTTATGGTTTCTCATTATTTTTATTCCTTTGTAAGGCTTCATTCCATCACAACCTAATTCATTTGAATTTTGTTTGCCTCCTTCCTAAATGGAAAAGGTTATGGCTAGAGCATGTTTTAGACTTCATTTGTAAACATCTTGTTACTTAGCCAGAAATATTCCTATGGTACATGAACAGAATATTCTCGATTATATTTATATTCTTCTTACTCTTAGAATGAGTTTGGAACCAAGATTCTATGCGAGAAAGGAAAAAAGAAATTTAAATTCAATACCGTCCATGCGAACACAACCAAAATAATTCAAAAAGATAGTAAGAATATTGATGTGATAAAAGAATTAAAAATGAGAAATATTGATCTCTTATAAGAACATTAATAAACAAAATTTCTAAAGTTTGATTGTTTGGCATTTTCGGACGTAATATATTCCATTTAAATATTTAGAGATTATTAGGAAATAAAATTTGGAGTATATTTTCCCCTACTATCTTTTGTAACATAGGCATGAGAAAAGTTTTAAATTTTGTTGTCCACTTATTATCTTTTCCTAATGTTTTCTCATTATTTTTATTCCTTTGTAAGGCTTCATTCCATCACAACCTAATTCATTTGAATTTTGTTTGCCTCCTTCCTAAATGGAAAAGGTTATGGCTAGAGCATGTTTTAGACTTCATTTGTAAACATCTTCTTACTTAGCCAGAAATATTCCTATGGTACATGAGCAGAATATTCTCGATTATATTTATTTGCTTCTTACTCTTAGAATGAGTTTGGAACCAAGATTCTATGCGAGAAAGGAAAAAAGAAAGTTAAATTCAATACCGTCCATGCGAACACAACCCAAATAATTCAAAAAGATAGTAAGAATATTGATGTGATAAAAGAATTAAAAATGAGAAGTATTGATCTCTTATAAGAACATTAATAAACAAAATTTCTAAAGTTTGATTGTTTGGCATTTTCGTAGGTAATATATTCCATTTAAATATTTAGTGATTATAAGGAAATAAAATTTGGAGTATTTATTACCACTACTATCTTTTGTAAGATATGCATGAGAAAAGTTTTAAATTTTTTTCTCCACTTATTATCTTTTCCTAATGGTTTCTCATTATTTTTATTCCTTTGTAAGGCTTCATTCCATCACAACCTAATTCATTTGAATTTTGTTTGCCTCCTTCCTAAATGGAAAAGGTTATGGCTAGAGCATGTTTTAGACTTCATTTGTAAACATCTTCTTACTTAGCCAGAAATATTCCTATGGTACATGAGCAGAATATTCTCGATTATATTTATTTGCTTCTTACTCTTAGAATGAGTTTGGAACCAAGATTCTATGCGAGAAAGGAAAAAGAAAGTTAAATTCAATACCGTCCATGCGAACACAACCCAAATAATTCAAAAAGATAGTAAGAATATTGATGTGATAAAAGAATTAAAAATGAGAAGTATTGATCTCTTATAAGAACATTAATAAACAAAATTTATAAAGTTTGATTGTTTGGCATTTTCGTAGGTAATATATTCCATTTAAATATTTAGAGATTATAAGGAAATAAAATTTGGAGTATTTATTGCCACTACTATCTTTTGTAACATAGGCATGAGAAAATTTTTAAATTTTGTTCTCCACTTATTATCTTTTCCTAATGGTTTCTCATTATTTTTATTCCTTTGTAAGGCTTCATTCCATCACAACCTAATTAATTTGAATTTTGTTTGCCTCCTTCCTAAATGGAAAAGGTTATGGCTAGAGCATGTTTTAGACTTCATTTGTAAACATCTTCTTACTTAGCCAGCAATATTCCTATGGTACATGAACACAATATTTTCGATTATATTTATATGCTTCTTACTCTTAGAATGAGTTTGGAACCAAGATTCCATGCGAGAAAGGAAAAAACAAAGTTAAATTCAATACCGTCCATGCGAACACAACCCAAATAATTCAAAAAGATAGTAAGAATATTGATGCGATAAAAGAATTAAAAATGAGAAGTATTGATCTCTTATAAGAACATTAATAAACAAAATTTCTAAAGTTTGATTGTTTGGCATTTTCGTAGGTAATATATTCCATTTAAATATTTAGTGATTATAAGGAAATAAAATTTGGAGTATTTATTTCCCCTACTATCTTTTGTAACATAGGCATGAGAAACATTTTATGTTTTGTTCTCCACTTATTATCTTTTCCTTATGGTTTCTCATTATTTTTATTCCTTTGTAAGGCTTCATTCCATCACAACCTAATTCATTTGACTTTTGTTTGCCTCCCTCCTAAATGGAAAAGGTTATGGCTAGAGCATGTTTTAGACTTCATTTGTAAACATCTTGTTACTTAGCCAGAAATATTCCCATGGTACATGAGCAGAATATTCTCGATTATATTTATTTGCTTCTTACTCTTAGAATGAGTTTGGAACCAAGATCCCATGTGAGAAAGAAAAAACAAAGTTAAATTCAATACCGTCCATGCGAACACAACCCAAATAATTCAAAAAGATAGGAAGAATATTGACGTGATAAAAGAATTAAAAATGAGAAGTATTGATCTCTTATAAGAACATTAATAAACAAAATTTATAAAGTTTGATTGTTTGGCATTTTCGTAGGTAATATATTCCATTTAAATATTTAGAGATTATAAGGAAATAAAATTTGGAGTATTTATTGCCACTACTATCTTTTGTAACATAGGCATGAGAAAATTTTTAAATTTTGTTCTCCACTTATTATCTTTTCCTAATGGTTTCTCATTATTTTTATTCCTTTGTAAGGCTTCATTCCATCACAACCTAATTCATTTGAATTTTGTTTGCCTCCTTCCTAAATGGAAAAGGTTATGGCTAGAGCATGTTTTAGACTTCATTTGTAAACATCTTCTTACTTAGCCAGAAATATTCCTATGGTACATGAACAGAATATTCTCGATTATATTTATTTGCTTCTTACTCTTAGAATGAGTTTGGAACCAAGATTCTATGCGAGAAAGGAAAAAAGAAATTTAAATTCAATACCGTCCATGCGAACACAACCAAAATAATTCAAAAAGATAGTAAGAATATTGATGTGATAAAAGAATTAAAAATGAGAAATATTGATCTCTTATAAGAACATTAATAAACAAAATTTCTAAAGTTTGATTGTTTGGCATTTTCGGACGTAATATATTCCATTTAAATATTTAGTGATTATAAGGAAATAAAATTTGGAGTATTTATTTACCTACTATCTTTTGTAACATAGGCATGAGAAAATTTTTAAGTTTTGTTCTCCACTAATTAGCTTTTCCTTATGGTTTCTCATTATTTTTATTCCTTTGTAAGGCTTCATTCCATCACAACCTAATTCATTTGAATTTTGTTTGCCTCCTTTCTAAATGGAAAAGGTTATAGCTAGAGCATGTTTTAGACTTCATTTGTAAACATCTTCTTACTTAGCCAGCAATATTCCTATGGTACATGAGCAGAATATTCTCGATTATATTTATTTGCTTCTTACTCTTAGAATGAGTTTGGAACCAAGATTCCATGCGAGAAAGGAAAAAACAAAGTTAAATTCAATACCGTCCATGCGAACACAACCAAAATAATTCAAAAAGATAGTAAGAATATTGATGTGATAAAAGAATTAAAAATGAGAAATATTGATCTCTTATAAGAACATTAATAAACAAAATTTCTAAAGTTTGATTGTTTGGCATTTTCGTAGGTAATATATTCCATTTAAATATTTAGAGATTATAAGGAAATAAAATTTGGAGTATTTATTGCCACTACTATCTTTTGTAACATAGGCATGAGAAAATTTTTAAATTTTGTTCTCCACTTATTATCTTTTCCTAATGGTTTCTCATTATTTTTATTCCTTTGTAAGGCTTCATTCCATCACAACCTAATTAATTTGAATTTTGTTTGCCTCCTTCCTAAATGGAAAAGGTTATGGCTAGAGCATGTTTTAGACTTCATTTGTAAACATCTTCTTACTTAGCCAGCAATATTCCTATGGTACATGAACACAATATTTTCGATTATATTTATTTGCTTCTTACTCTTAGAATGAGTTTGGAACCAAGATTCTATGCGAGAAAGGAAAAAAGAAATTTAAATTCAATACCGTCCATGCGAACACAACCAAAATAATTCAAAAAGATAGTAAGAATATTGATGTGATAAAAGAATTAAAAATGAGAAATATTGATCTCTTATAAGAACATTAATAAACAAAATTTCTAAAGTTTGATTGTTTGGCATTTTCGGACGTAATATATTCCATTTAAATATTTAGTGATTATAAGGAAATAAAATTTGGAGTATATTTTCCCCTACTATCTTTTGTAACATAGGCATGAGAAAATTTTTAAGTTTTGTTCTCCACTTATTATCTTTTCCTTATGCTTTCTCATTATTTTTATTCCTTTGTAAGGCTTCATTCCATCACAACCTAATTCATTTGACTTTTGTTTGCCTCCCTCCTAAATGGAAACGTTTATGGCTAGAGCATGTTTTAGACTTCATTTGTAAACATCTTCTTACTTAGCCAGCAATATTCTTATGGTACATGAACACAATATTTTCGATTATATTTATATTCTTCTTACTATTAGAATGAGTTTGGAACAAAGATTCTATGCGAGAAAGGAAAAAAGAAATTTAAATTCAATACCGTCCATGCGAACACAACCAAAATAATTCAAAAAGATAGTAAGAATATTGATGTGATAAAAGAATTAAAAATGAGAAATATTGATCTCTTATAAGAACATTAATAAACAAAATTTCTAAAGTTTGATTGTTTGGCATTTTCGGACGTAATATATTCCATTTAAATATTTAGTGATTATAAGGAAATAAAATTTGGAGTATTTATTTCCCCTACTATCTTTTGTAACATAGGCATGAGAAAATTTTTAAGTTTTGTTCTCCACTTATTATCTTTTCCTAATGGTTTCGCATTATTTTTATTCCTTTGTAAGGCTTCATTCCATCACAACATAATTCATTTGAATTTTATTTGCCTCCTTCCTAAATGGAAAAGGTTATGGCTAGAGCATGTTTTAGACTTCATTTGTAAACATCTTGTTACTTAGCCCGAAATATTCCCATGGTACATGAGCAGAATATTCTCGATTATATTTATTTGCTTCTTACTCTTAGAATGAGTTTGGAACCAAGATTCTATGCGAGAAAGGAAAAAACAAAGTTAAATTCTATACCGTCCATGCGAACACAACCCAAATAATTCAAAAAGATAGTAAGAATATTGATGTAATAAAAGAATTAAAAATAAAAAGTATTGATCACTTATAAGAACATTAATAAACAAAATTTCTAAAGTTTGATTATTTGGCGTTTTCGGAGGTAATATATTCCATTTAAATATTTCGTGATTATAAGGAAATAAAATTGGGAGTATTTATTTCCCCTACTTTCTTTTGTAACATAGGCATGAGAAATTTCTTAAGTTTTGTTCTCCACTTATTATCTTTTCCTTATGGTTTCTCATTATTTATATTCCTTTGTAAGACTTCATTCCATCACAACCTAATTCATTTGAATTTTGTTTGCCTCCCTCCTTAATGGAAAAGGTTATGGCTAGAGCATGTTTTAGACTTCATTTGTAAACATCTTGTTACCTAGCCAGAAATATTCCTATGGTACATGAACACAATATTTCCGATTATATTTATTTGCTTCTTACTCTTAGAATGAGTTTGGAACCAAGATTCTATGCGAGAAAGGAAAAAACAAAGTTAAATTCAATACCGTCCATGCGAACACAACCCAAATAATTCAAAAAGATAGTAAGAATATTGATGCGATAAAAGAATTAAAAATGAGAAGTATTGATCTCTTATAAGAACATTAATAAACAAAATTTATAAAGTTTGATTGTTTGGCATTTTCGTAGGTAATATATTCCATTTAAATATTTAGAGATTATAAGGAAATAAAATTTGGAGTATTTATTGCCACTACTATCTTTTGTAACATAGGCATGAGAAAATTTTTAAATTTTGTTCTCCACTTATTATCTTTTCCTAATGGTTTCTCATTATTTTTATTCCTTTGTAAGGCTTCATTCCATCACAACCTAATTCATTTGAATTTTGTTTGCCTCCTTCCTAAATGGAAAAGGTTATGGCTAGAGCATGTTTTAGACTTCATTTGTAAACATCTTCTTACTTAGCTAGGAATATTCCTATGGTACATGAACACAATATTTCCGATTATATTTATTTGCTTCTTACTCTTAGAATGAGTTTGGAACCAAGATTCTATGCGAGAAAGGAAAATCAAAGTTAAATTCAGTAAAGTCTATTCGAACACAACCCAAATAATTCAAAAAGATAGTAAGAATATTGATGTGATAAAAGAATTAAAAATGAGAAGTATTGGTCACTTATAAGAACATTAATAAACAAAATTTCTAAAGTTTGATTGTTTGGCATTTTCGGAGGTAATATATTCCATTTAAATATTTTGTGATTATAAGGAAATAAAATTTGGAGTATTTATTTCCCCTACTATCTTTTGTAACATAGGCATGAGAAAATTTTTAAGTTTTGTTCTCCACTTATTATCTTTTCGTAATGGTTTCTCATTATTTTTATTCCTTTGTAAGGGTTCATTCCATCACAACCTAATTCATTTGAATTTTGTTTGCCTCCTTCCTAAATGGAAAAGGTTATGGCTAGAGCATGTTTTAGACTTCATTTGTAAACATCTTCTTACTTAGCCAGCAATATTCCTATGGTACATGAACACAATATTTTCGATTATATTTATTTGCTTCTTACTCTTAGAATGAGTTTGGAACCAAGATTCTATGCGAGAAAGGAAAAAACAAAGTTAAATTCAATACCGTCCATGCGAACACAACCCAAATAATTCAAAAAGATAGTAAGAATATTGATGTGATAAAAGAATTAAAAATGAGAAATATTGATCTCTTATAAGAACATTAATAAACAAAATTTCTAAAGTTTGATTGTTTGGCATTTTCGGACGTAATATATTCCATTTAAATATTTAGTGATTATAAGGAAATAAAATTTGGAGTATTTATTTCCCCTACTATCTTTTGTAACATAGGCATGAGAAAAATTTTAAGTTTTGTTCTCCACTTATTATCTTTTCCTTATGGTTTCTCATTATTTTTATTCCTTTGTAAGGCTTCATTCCATCACAACCTAATTCATTTGAATTTTGTTTGCCTCCTTCCTAAATGGAAAAGGTTATGGCTAGAGCATGTTTTAGACTTCATTTGTAAACATCTTCTTACTTAGCTAGAAATATTCCTATGGTACATGAGCAGAATATTCTCGATTATATTTATTTGCTTCTTACTCTTAGAATGAGTTTGGAACCAAGATTCTATGCGAGAAAGGAAAAAACAAAGTTAAATTCAATACCGTCCATGCGAACACAACCCAAATAATTCAAAAAGATAGTAAGAATATTGATGTGATAAAAGAATTAAAAATGAGAAATATTGATCTCTTATAAGAACATTAATAAACAAAATTTCTAAAGTTTGATTGTTAGGCATTTTCGTAGGTAATATATTCCATTTAAATATTTAGAGATTATAAGGAAATAAAATTTGGAGTATTTATTTCCCTACTATCTTTAGTAACATAGCCATGGGAAAATTTTTAAATTTTGTTCTCCACTTATTATCTTTTCCTAATGGTTTCTCATTATTTTTATTCCTTTGTAAGGCTTCATTCCATCACAACCTAATTCATTTGAATTTTGTTTGCCTCCTTCCTAAATGGAAAAGGTTATGGCTAGAGCATGTTTTAGACTTCATTTGTAAACATCTTCTTACTTAGCCCGAAATATTCCTATGGTACATGAGCACAATATTCCAGATTATATTTATTTGCTTCTTACTCTTAGAATGAGTTTGGAACCAAGATTCTATGCGAGAAAGGAAAAAACAAAGTTAAATTCAATACCGTCCATGCGAACACAACCCAAATAATTCAAAAAGATAGTAAGAATATTGATGTGATAAAAGAATTAAAAATGAGAAATATTGATCTCTTATAAGAACATTAATAAACAAAATTTCTAAAGTTTGATTGTTTGGCATTTTCGGACGTAATATATTCCATTTAAATATTTAGAGATTATAAGGAAATAAAATTTGGAGTATTTATTTCCGCTACTATCTTTTGTAACATAGGCATGAGAAATATCTTGAGTTTTGTTCTCCACTTATTATCTTTTCCTAATGGTTTCTCATTATTTTTATTCCTTTGTAAGGCTTCATTCCATCACAACCTAATTCATTTGAATTTTGTTTGCCTCCTTCCTAAATGGAAAACGGTTATGGCTAGAGCATGTTTTAGACTTCATTTGTAAACATCTTCTTACTTAGCCAGAAATATTACTATGGTACATGAACAGAATATTCTCGATTATATTTATTTGCTTCTTACTCTTAGAATGAGTTTGGAACCAAGATTCTATGCGAGAAAGGAAAAAAGAAATTTAAATTCAATACCGTCCATGCGAACACAACCAAAATAATTCAAAAAGATAGTAAGAATATTGATGTGATAAAAGAATTAAAAATGAGAAATATTGATCTCTTATAAGAACATTAATAAACAAAATTTCTAAAGTTTGATTGTTTGGCATTTTCGGACGTAATATATTCCATTTAAATATTTAGTGATTATAAGGAAATAAAATTTGGAGTATTTATTTACCTACTATCTTTTGTAACATAGGCATGAGAAAATTTTTAAGTTTTGTTCTCCACTTATTATCTTTTCCTTATGGTTTCTCATTATTTTTATTCCTTTGTAAGGCTTCATTCCATCACAACCTAATTCATTTGAATTTTGTTTGCCTCCCTCCTAAATGGAAAAGGTTATGGCTAGAGCATGTTTTAGACTTCATTTGTAAACATCTTGTTACTTAGCCAGAAATATTCCTATGGTACATGAGCAGAATATTCTCGATTATATTTATTTGCTTCTTACTCTTAGAATGAGTTTGGAACCAAGATTCTATGCGAGAAAGGAAAAAACAAAGTTAAATTCAATACCGTCCATGCGAACACAACCCAAATAATTCAAAAAGATAGTAAGAATATTGATGTGATAAAAGAATTAAAAATGAGAAATATTGATCTCTTATAAGAACATTAATAAACAAAATTTATAAAGTTTGATTGTTTGGCATTTTCGTAGGTAATATATTCCATTTAAATATTTAGAGATTATAAGGAAATAAAATTTGGAGTATTTATTTCCCCTACTATCTTTTGTAACATAGGCATGAGAAAATTTTTAAATTTTGTTCTCCACTTATTATCTTTTCCTAATGGTTTCTCATTATTTTTATTCCTTTGTAAGGCTTCATTCCATCACAACCTAATTCATTTGAATTTTGTTTGCCTCCTTCCTAAATGGAAAAGGTTATGGCTAGAGCATGTTTTAGACTTCATTTGTAAACATCTTCTTACTTAGCCAGAAATATTCCTATGGTACATGAGCAGAATATTCTCGATTATATTTATTTGCTTCTTACTCTTAGAATGAGTTTGGAACCAAGATTCTATGCGAGAAAGGAAAAAAGAAAGTTAAATTCAATACCGTCCATGCGAACACAACCCAAATAATTCAAAAAGATAGTAAGAATATTGATGTGATAAAAGAATTAAAAATGAGAAATATTGATCTCTTATAAGAACATTAATAAACAAAATTTCTAAAGTTTGATTGTTTGGCATTTTCGGACGTAATATATTCCATTTAAATATTTAGTGATTATAAGGAAATAAAATTTGGAGTATTTATTTCCCCTACTATCTTTTGTAACATAGGCATGAGAAAATTTTTAAGTTTTGTTCTCCACTTATTATCTTTTCGTAATGGTTTCTCATTATTTTTATTCCTTTGTAAGGCTTCATTCCATCACAACCTAATTCATTTGAATTTTGTTTGCCTCCTTCCTAAATGGAAAAGGTTATGGCTAGAGCATGTTTTAGACTTCATTTGTAAACATCTTCTTACTTAGCCAACAATATTCCTATGGTACATGAACACAATATTTTCGATTATATTTATATGCTTCTTACTCTTAGAATGAGTTTGGAACCAAGATTCTATGCGAGAAAGGAAAAAAGAAATTTAAATTCAATACCGTCCATGCGAACACAACCAAAATAATTCAAAAAGATAGTAAGAATATTGATGTGATAAAAGAATTAAAAATGAGAAATATTGATCTCTTATAAGAACATTAATAAACAAAATTTCTAAAGTTTGATTGTTTGGCATTTTCGGACGTAATATATTCCATTTAAATATTTAGTGATTATAAGGAAATAAAATTTGGAGTATTTATTTCCCCTACTATATTTTGTAACACAGGGATGAGAAACTTTTTAAGTTTTGTTCTCCACTTATTATCTTTTCCTAATGGTTTCTCATTATTTTTATTCCTTTGTAAGGCTTCATTCCATCACAACCTAATTCATTTGAATTTTGTTTGCCTCCTTCCTAAATGGAAAAGGTTATGGCTAGAGCATGTTTTAGACTTCATTTGTAAACATCTTCTTACTTAGCCAACAATATTCCTATGGTACATGAACACAATATTTTCGATTATATTTATATTCTTCTTACTCTTAGAATGAGTTTGGAACCAAGATTCTATGCGAGAAAGGAAAAAAGAAATTTAAATTCAATACCGTCCATGCGAACACAACCAAAATAATTCAAAAAGATAGTAAGAATATTGATGTGATAAAAGAATTAAAAATGAGAAATATTGATCTCTTATAAGAACATTAATAAACAAAATTTCTAAAGTTTGATTGTTTGGCATTTTCGTAGGTAATATATTCCATTTAAATATTTAGTGATTATAAGGAAATAAAATTTGGAGTATTTATTTCCCCTACTATCTTTTGTAACATAGGCATGAGAAAATTTTTAAGTTTTGTTCTCCACTTATTATCTTTTCCTTATGGTTTCTCATTATTTTTATTCCTTTGTAAGGCTTCATTCCATCACAACCTAATTCATTTGAATTTTGTTTGCCTCCTTCCTAAATGGAAAAGGTTATGGCTAGAGCATGTTTTAGACTTCATTTGTAAACATCTTGTTACTTAGCCAGAAATATTCCTATGGTACATGAGCAGAATATTCTCGATTATATTTATTTGCTTCTTACTCTTAGAATGAGTTTGGAACCAAGATTCCATGCGAGAAAGGAAAAAACAAAGTTAAATTCAATACCGTCCATGCGAACACAACCCAAATAATTCAAAAAGATAGTAAGAATATTGATGCGATAAAAGAATTAAAAATGAGAAGTATTGATCTCTTATAAGAACATTAATAAACAAAATTTATAAAGTTTGATTGTTTGGCATTTTCGTAGGTAATATATTCCATTTAAATATTTAGAGATTATAAGGAAATAAAATTTGGAGTATTTATTTCCCCTACTATCTTTTGTAACATAGGCATGAGAAATTTTTTAAGTTTTGTTCTCCACTTATTATCTTTTCCTTATGGTTTCTCATTATTTTTATTCCTTTGTAAGGCTTCATTCCATCACAACCTAATTCATTTGAATTTTGTTTGCCTCCCTCCTAAATGGAAAATATTGAATTTCACCTTGTTTGTCCCTATCTCCCTTAGAACCTAGGTTCGGAACCCATTCTGAGAGTTGGAAACAAAGATAGATGATGAGAAATATTGGGCTGATGCAACATAGAACATTTTGCCTCGGTAACATGAAGTTTACAAATAATGTCCAAAAAAACCTCTATCACCCTTTTCATTTGGTACGGAGGCACCAAATTTGAATGATATAGGCGGTATTGGATATCAAGACTTACAAAGGAAAGAAAATAGTGAGAGAACACTCGGAAAAATATATATATATTGAAAAGTAAACTAAAACATTTTCTCAAGTCTATTTTACAAAAGCAAGTAAGGGAAATAAACATTCCAAATTTTATTTCCTTATATTTATGAAATATTCAAATGAAAATTATTACGTCTTAAAATGGCAAACTATTAAAGTTCTGAAATTTTGCTTTATAATTTATTCATATGAGATCCATACTTCTAATTTTTAAATCTTTTTTGACATCAATCTTCTTAACTTATTTAAAAGTTATTTTGGTTGTGTGGGAATGGAAAATATTGAATTTCACCTTGGTTGTCCCATTCTCCCTTGAGAATATGGGTTTGTAACCCATTCTAAGAGTAAGAAACAATGAGAGATGATGGGAAATATTTGGCTCATACAGCATAGAAATATTTGGCCTAGGTAACATGAAGTTTACAAATGAAGTCCTAAATGACCTCTATCACGTTTTCCATTTTGTAAGGAGGCACCAAATTGGAATGATTTTGGCCGTTTTGGAAATTAAGACTTATAAATAAAAGAAAATAGTGAGAGAACACTCGTAAAAAAGAAATATATGGTAATGTAAACTTAAACATTTTCTCGTGTCTATTTTACAATAGTAAGTAAGCGAAATAAACATTCCAAATTGTATTTCCATATATTTATGAAATATTCAAATGAAAATTATTACCTCTTAAAATGCCAAACTATTAAAGTTCTGAAATTTTGCTTTATAATTTATTCATAAGAGATCAATACTTCTAATTTTTAATTCTTTTATGATATCAATCTTCTTAACTTATTTATAAGTTATTCTGGTTGTGTAGGAATGAAAAACATTGAATTCAACCTTGTTCGTCGTTTCCTCCTAAGAATATGGGTTCGAAACCCATTCTAAGAGTAAGAAACAATGCTAGATGATGGGAAATATTGGGCTCATGCAGCATATAAATATTTCACCTAGGTAACATTAAATTCACAAATGATGTCCTAAACAACCTCTATCACCTTTTTCATTTGGAAGAGAGGCACCAAATTCGAATGATTTAGGCCGTGTTGGGAATCAAGACTTACAGAGGAAAGAAAATAGTGTGAGAACAAGAAGAAAAAAGAAATATATGGTAATGTAAAGTCAAACATTTTTTCATGTCTATTTTACAAAAGAAATTAAGGGAAATAAACATTCCAAATTTTGTTTCCATATATTTATGAAATCATCAAACGAAATTTATTACCTCTTAAAATGCCAAACTATTAATGTTCTGAAATTTTGCTTTGTAATTTTTTCATCGGAGATCAATACTTCTAATTTTAAATATTTTATGACATCAATCTTCTTAACGTATTTGTAAGTTATTCTGGTTTTGTGGGAATAGAAAATATTGAATTTCACCTTGTTTGTCCCTTTCTCCCTTAGAACCTCGGTTCCAAACCCATTCTAAGAGTAAGAAACAAAGATAGATGATGTGAAATATTGGGCTCATGCAACATAGAAATATTTCTCGTAGGTAACATGAAGTTTACAAATGATGTCCAAAAAAAACACTGTCAGCTTTTCCATTTGGTACGGAGGCACCAAATTTGAATGATTTAGGCTGTTTTGGATGCCAAGACTTACAAAGGAAAGAAAATAGTGAGAGAACACTCGGAAAAATATATATATATGGAAAAGTAAACTTAAACATTTTCTCATGTCTATTTTACAAAAGCAAATAAGGGAAATAAACATTGCAAATTTTATTTCCTTATATTTATGAAACATTCAAATGAAAATTATTACGTCTTAAAATGGCAAACTATTAAAATTCTGAAATTTTGCTTTATAATTTATTCATAAGAGATCAATACTTCTAATTTTTAATTCTTTTATGACATCAATCTTCTTAACTTATTTATAAGTTATACTGGTTGTGTAGGAATGGAAAATATTGAATTTCACATTGTTTGTCCATTTCTCCTTGAGAATCTAGGTTCGAAACCCATTCTAAGAGTAAGAAACAATGATAGATGATGGGAAATATTTGGCTCATACAACATAGAAATATTAGGCCTAGGTAACATGAAGTTTACAAATGAAGTCCTAAATGACCTCTATCACGTTTTCCATTTTGTAACGAGGCACCAAATTGGAATGATTTTGGCCGTTTTGGAAATTAAGACTTATAAATAAAAGAAAATAGTGAGAGAACACTCGTAAAAAATAAATATATGGTAATGTAAATTCAAACGTTTTTTCATGTCTATTTTACAAAAGAAAGTAAGGGAAATAAACATTCCAAATTTTATTTCCATATATTTATGAAATCATCGAACGAAATTTATTACGTCTTAAAATGCCAAACTATTAAAGTTCTGAAATTTTGCCTTGTAATTTTTTCATAGGAGATCAATACTTCTAATTTTAATTATTTTATGACATTAATCTTCTAAATTTATAAGTTATTTTGGTTGTGTGTGAATGGAAAATATTTAATTTCACCTTGTTTGTCCCTATCTCCCTTAGAACGTGGGTTCGAAACCCATTCTAAGAGTAGGAAACAAAGATAGACGATGGGAAATATTGGGCTCATGCAACATAGAAATATTTTGCCTAGGTAACATGAAGTTTAGAAATGATGTCCAAAACAACCTCTATCACATTTTCCAATTGGTACGAAGGCACCAAATTTGAATGATTTAGGTGGTATTGGATATCAAGACTTACAAATGAAAGAAAATAGTGAGAGAACACTCGGAAAAAATAAACATATGGAAAAGTAAACTTAAACATTTTCTCATGTCCATTTTACAAAAGCAAGTAAGGGAAATAAACATTCCAAATTTTATTTCCTAATATTTATGAAATATTCGAATGAAAATTATTACGTCTTAAAATGCCAAACTATTAAAGTTCTGAAATTTTGCTTTATAATTTATTCATAAGTGATCAATACTTCTAATTTTTAATTCTTTTATTACATCAATCTTCTTAACTTATTTATAAGTTATTCTCATTGTATAGGAATGGAAAATATTGAATTCAACCTTGTTTGCCCCTTTCTCCCTAAGAATATGGATTCGAAACCCATTCTAATAGTAAGAAACAATGATAGATGATGGGAAATATTGGGCTCATACAACATATAAATATTTCGCCTAGGTAACATGAAGTTTACAAATGATGTCCAAAACAACCTCTATCACCTTTTTCATTTGGTAGAGAGGCACCAAATTCGAATGATTTAGGCCGTGTTGGGAATCAAGACTTACAAATGAAAGAAAATAGTGTGAGAACAAGAAGAAAAAAGAAATATATGGTAATGTAAATTCAAACATTTTTTCATGTCTATTTTACAAAAGAAAGTAAGGGAAATAAACATTCCAAATTTTATTTCCATATATTTATGAAATCATCAAATGAAATTTATTACGTCTTAAAATGGGAAACTATTAAAGTTCTGAAATTTTGTTTTATAATTTTTTCATAGGAGATCAATACTTCTAATTTTAATTCTTTTATGACATCAATCTTCTAAACTTATTTATAAGTTATTCTGGTTATGTGCGAATGGAAAATATTGAATTTCACCTTGTTTGTCCCTATCTCCCTTAGAACCTAGGTTCGGAACCCATTCTGAGAGTTGGAAACAAAGATAGATGATGAGAAATATTGGGCTGATGCAACATAGAACATTTTGCCTCGGTAACATGAAGTTTACAAATAATGTCCAAAAAAACCTCTATCACCCTTTTCATTTGGTACGGAGGCACCAAATTTGAATGATATAGGCGGTATTGGATATCAAGACTTACAAAGGAAAGAAAATAGTGAGAGAACACTCGGAAAAATATATATATATTGAAAAGTAAACTAAAACATTTTCTCAAGTCTATTTTACAAAAGCAAGTAAGGGAAATAAACATTCCAAATTTTATTTCCTTATATTTATGAAATATTCAAATGAAAATTATTACGTCTTAAAATGGCAAACTATTAAAGTTCTGAAATTTTGCTTTATAATTTATTCATATGAGATCCATACTTCTAATTTTTAAATCTTTTTTGACATCAATCTTCTTAACTTATTTAAAAGTTATTTTGGTTGTGTGGGAATGGAAAATATTGAATTTCACCTTGGTTGTCCCATTCTCCCTGAGAATATGGGTTTGTAACCCATTCTAAGAGTAAGAAACAAAGATAATGATGGGAAAAATTGGGCTCATGCAACTACGAAATATTTTGCCTAGGTAACATGAAGTTTACAAATGATGTCCAAAAAGACCTCTATCACCTTTTCCATTTGGTACGAAGGCACCAAATTTGAATGATTTAGGTGGTATTGGATATCAAGACTTACAAATGAAAGAAAATAGTGAGAGAACACTCGGAAAAAATAAACATATGGAAAAGTAAACTTAAACATTTTCTCATGTCCATTTTACAAAAGCAAGTAAGGGAAATAAACATTCCAAATTTTATTTCCTAATATTTATGAAATATTCGAATGAAAATTATTACGTCTTAAAATGCCAAACTATTAAAGTTCTGAAATTTTGCTTTATAATTTATTCATAAGTGATCAATACTTCTAATTTTCAATTCTTTTATGATATCAATCTTCTTAACTTATTTATAAGTTATTGTGGTTGTGTAGGAATGGAAAATATTGAATTCAACCATGTTTTCCCCTTTCTCCCTAAGAATATGGGTTCGAAACCCATTCTAAAAGTAAAAAACAATGATAGATGATGGGAAATATTGGCCTCATGCAACATATAAATATTTCGCCTAGGTAACATGAAGTTTACAAACGATGTCCAAAACAACCTCTATCACCTTTTTCATTTGGTAGAGATGCTCCAAATTCGAATGATTTAGGCCGTGTTGGGAATCAAGACTTACAAACGAAAGAAAATAGTGTGAGAACAAGAAGAAAAAATAAATATATGGTAATGTAAATTCAAACGTTTTTTCATGTCTATTTTACAAAAGAAAGTAAGGGAAATAAACATTCCAAATTTTATTTCCATATATTTATGAAATCATCGAACGAAATTTATTACGTCTTAAAATGCCAAACTATTAAAGTTCTGAAATTTTGCCTTGTAATTTTTTCATAGGAGATCAATACTTCTAATTTTAATTATTTTATGACATCAATCTTCTAAACTTATTTATAAGTTATTCGGGTTGTGTGCGAATGGAAAATATTGAATTTCACCTTGTTTGTCCCTGTCTCCCTTAGAACCTGGGTTCAAAACCCATTCTGAGAGTAGGAAACAAAGATAGATGATGGGAAATATTGGGCTCATGCAACATAGAACATTTTGCCTCGGTAACATGAAGTTTACAAATAATGTCCAAAACAACCTCTATCACCTTTTCCATTTGGTACGGAGGCACCAAATTTGAATGATTTAGGCAGTATTGGATATCAAGACTTACAAACGAAAGAAAATAGTGAGGGAACACTCTGAAAAAAATAAATATATGAAAAAGTAAACTTAAACATTTTCTCATGTTTATTTTACAAAATCAAGTAAGTGAAATAAACATTCCAAATTTTATTTCCTAATATTTATGAAATATGCAAATGAAAATTATTACGTCTTAAAATGCCAAACTATTAAAGTTCTGAAATTTTGCTTTATAATTTATTCATAAGTGATCAATACTTCTAATTTTCAATTCTTTTATGATATCAATCTTCTTAACTTATTTATAAGTTATTGTGGTTGTGTAGGAATGGAAAATATTGAATTCAACCATGTTTGTTTCTTTCTCCCTAAGAACATGGGTTCGAACCCCATTCTAAGAGTAGGAAACAAATATAGATGATGGGAAATATTGGGCTCATGCAACATAGAAATATTTTGCCTAGGTAACATGAAGTTTACAAATGATGTCCAAAACAACCTCTATCACCTTTTTCATTTGGTAGAGAGGCAACAAATTCGAATGAATTAAGCCGTTTTGGGAATCAAGACTTACAAAGGAAAGAAAATAGTGAGAAATGCTAGAAAAAAATAAATATGTGATAAAGTAAACTTAAACATTTTTTCATATCTATTTTATAAAAGCAAGTAATTGAAATAAAAATTCCAAATTTTATTTCCATATATTTATGAAATATTCAAATGAAAATTATTACGTCTTAAAATGCCAAACTATTAAAGTTTTGAAATTTTGCTTTATAATTTTTCATGGGAGATCAATACTTCTAATTTTAATTCTTTTATGACATCAACCTGCTAAACTAATTTGAAGTTATTCTAGTTGTGTAGGAATGGAAAATAGAGAATTTCACGTTGTTTATCCCGTTCTCCCTTAGAACCTGGGTTGGAAACCCATTCTAGGAGTAAGAAACAAAGATAGATGATGGGAAATATTGGGTTCATACAGCATATAAATATTTCGCATAGGTAACATGAAGTTTACTAATGATGTCTAAAACAACCTCTATCACCTTTCCCATTTGGTACGGAGGCCACAAAATTCGAATGATTTAGGCCGTTTTGGAAATCAAGACTTACAAAGGAAAGAAAATAGTGCGAGAACATCAGGAAAAAAGAAATATATGGAAAAGTAAACTTAAAAATTTTCTCATGTCTATTTTGAAAAAGCAAGTAACGGA
Organism: Hippophae gyantsensis; assembly: GCA_030763125.1. NCBI lineage: Eukaryota > Viridiplantae > Streptophyta > Magnoliopsida > Rosales > Elaeagnaceae > Hippophae > Hippophae gyantsensis. The sequence continues at coordinate 43,907,580 of CM061031.1, forward strand.
AATAAACATTCCAAAATTTATTTCCTTATATGTTTGAAATATTCAAATTAAAATTATTACATCTTAAAATGGCAAACTATTAAAGTTCTGAAATTTGGCTTTATAATTTATTCATAGGAGATCAATACTTCTAATTTTTAATTCTTTTATGAAATCAATCTTCTTAAGTTATTTATATGTTATTCTAGTTGTGTGGGAATGGAAAATATTGAATTTCACCTTGGTTGTCCCATTCTCCCTTGAGAATATGGGTTTGTAACCCATTCTAAGAGTAAGAAACAAAGATAATGATGGGAAAAATTGGGCTCATGCAACTACGAAATATTTTGCCTAGGTAACATGAAGTTTACAAATGATGTCCAAAAAGACCTCTATCACCTTTTCCATTTGGTACGAAGGCACCAAATTTGAATGATTTAGGTGGTATTGGATATCAAGACTTACAAATGAAAGAAAATAGTGAGAGAACACTCGGAAAAAATAAACATATGGAAAAGTAAACTTAAACATTTTCTCATGTCCATTTTACAAAAGCAAGTAAGGGAAATAAACATTCCAAATTTTATTTCCTTATATTTATGAAATATTCAAATGAAAATTATTGCGTCTTAAAATGTCAAACTATTAAAGTTCTGAAATTTTGCTTTATAATTTATTCATAAGAGATCAATACTTCTAATTTTCAATTCTTTTATGATATCAATCTTCTTAACTTATTTATAAGTTATTGTGGTTGTGTAGGAATGGAAAATATTGAATTCAACCATGTTTTCCCCTTTCTCCCTAAGAATATGGGTTCGAAACCCATTCTAAAAGTAAAAAACAATGATAGATGATGGGAAATATTGGCCTCATGCAACATATAAATATTTCGCCTAGGTAACATGAAGTTTACAAACGATGTCCAAAACAACCTCTATCACCTTTTTCATTTGGTAGAGAGGCACCAAATTCGAATGATTTAGGCCGTGTTGGGAATCAAGACTTACAATGGAAACAAAATAGTGAGAAAACAAGAGGAAAAATAAATATATGGTAATGTAAACTTAAACATTTTCTCGTGTCTATTTTACAATAGTAAGTAAGCGAAATAAACATTCCAAATTTTAATTCCTTATATTTATCAAATATTCAAATGAAAATTATTACGTCTTAAAATGACAAACTATTAAATTTATGAAATTTTACTTTATAATTTATTCATGAGAGATAAATGCTTCTAATTTTTAATTCTTTTATGACATCAATCTTCTTAACTTATTTATAAGATATTTTGGTTGTGTGGGAATGGAAAATATTGAATTTCACCTTGTTTGTCCCTTTCTCCCTTAGAACCTGGGGTGGACACCCATTCTAAGAGTAAGAAACAAAGATAGATGATGGGAAATATTGGGCTCATGCAACATAGAAATATTTTGCGTAGGTAACATGAAGTTTACAAATGATGTCCAAAACAAACTCTATCACCTTTTTCCATTTGGTACGGAGGCACCAAATTTGAATGATTTAAGCCGTTTTGGATATCAAGACTTACAAAGGAAAGAAAATAGCGAAAGTACACGAGAAAAAAATAAATATAAGGAAAAGTAAATTTAAACATTTTCTCATGTCTATTTTACAAAAGTAAGTAAGGGAAATAAACAATCCAAATTTTATTTCCTTATATTTATGAAATATTGAAATGAAAATTATTACGTCTTAAAATGCCAAACTATTAAAGTTTTGAAATTTTGCTTTATAATTTATTCATACGAGATCAATACTTCTAATTTTTAATTCTTTTATGACATAAATCTTTTTAACTTATTTATATGTTATTCTGGTTGTGTTGGAATGAAAAATATTGAATTCAACCTTGTTTGTCCCTTTCTACCTTACTATCTGTGTTCGAAACCCATTCTAAGAGTAAGAAACAAAGATAGATGATGGGAAATATTACGCTCATGCAACATAGAAATATTAGGCCTAGGTAACATGAAGTTTACAAATGAAGTCCTAAATGACCTCTATCACGTTTTCCATTTTGTAACGAGGCACCAAATTGGAATGATTTTGGCCGTTTTGGAAATTAAGACTTATAAATAAAAGAAAATAGTGAGAGAACACTCGTAAAAAAGAAATATATGGTAATGTAAACTTAAACATTTTCTCGTGTCTATTTTACAATAGTAAGTAAGCGAAATAAACATTCCAAATTTTCTTTCCATATATTTATGAAATCATCAAACGAAATTTATAACGTCTTAAAATCCCAAACTATTAACGTTCTGAAATTTTGCTTTATAATTTTTTCATAGGAGATCAATACTTCTAATTTTAAATCTTTTTTGACATCAATCTTCTTAACTTATTTAAAAGTTATTTTGGTTGTGTGGGAATGGAAAATATTGAATTTCACCTTGGTTGTCCCATTCTCCCTGAGAATATGGGTTTGTAACCCATTCTAAGAGTAAGAAACAAAGATAATGATGGGAAAAATTGGGCTCATGCAACTACGAAATATTTTGCCTAGGTAACATGAAGTTTACAAATGATGTCCAAAAAGACCTCTATCACCTTTTCCATTTGGTACGAAGGCACCAAATTTGAATGATTTAGGTGGTATTGGATATCAAGACTTACAAATGAAAGAAAATAGTGAGAGAACACTCGGAAAAAATAAACATATGGAAAAGTAAACTTAAACATTTTCTCATGTCTATTTTACAAAAGCAAGTAAGGGAAATAAACATTCCAAATTTTATTTCCTTATATTTATGAAATATTCAAATGAAAATTATTACGTCTTAAAATGGCAAACTATTGAAGTTCTGAAATTTTGCTTTATAATTTATTCATAAGAGATCAATACTTCTAATTTTTAATTCTTTTATGACATCAATCTTCTTAACTTATTTATAAGTTGTTCTGGTTTTGTAGGAATGGAAAATATTGAATTCAACCTTGTTTGTCCCTTTCTCCCTAAGAATATTGGTTCGAAACCCATTCTAAGGGTAAGAAACAATGATAGATGATGGGAAATATTGGGCTCATCCAGCATATAAATAATTCGCCTAGATAACATGAAGTATACAAATGATGTCCAAAACAACCTCTATCACTTTTTTCATTTGGTAGAGAGGCACCAAATTCGAATGATTTAGGCCGTGTTGGGAATCAAGACTTACAAAGGAAAGAAAATGGTGTGAGAACAAGAAGAAAAAAGAAATATATGGTAATGTAAATTAAAACATTTTTTCATGTCTATTTTACAAAAGAAAGTAAGGGAAATAAATATTCCAAATTTTATTTCCATATATTTATGAAATCATCAAACGAAATTTATAACATCTTAAAATGCCAAACTATTATAGTTTTGAAATTTTGCTTTATAATTTTTTCATAGGAGATCAATACTTCTAATTTTAATTCTTTTAGGACATCAATCTTCTAAACTTATTGATAAGTTATTCGGGTTGTGTGCGAATGGAAAATATTGAATTTCACCTTGTTTGTCCCTGTCTCCCTGAGAATCTGGGTTCGTAACCCATTATAAGAGTAAGAAACAAAGATGATGATGGGAAAAATTGGGCTCATGCAACAACAAAATATTTTGCCTCGGTAACATGAAGTTTACAAATGATGTCCAAAACAACCTCTATCACCTTTTCCATTTGGTACGGAGGCACCAAATTCGAATGATTTAGGCCGTTTTGGAAATCAAGACTTACAAAGGAAAGAAAATAGTGAGAGAACACTCGGAAAAAATAAATATATGGAAAAGTAAACTTAAACATTTTCTCATGTCTATTTTACAAAAGCAAGTAAGGGAAATAAACATTCCAAATTTTATTTCCTTATATTTATGAAATATTCAAATGAAAATTATTACGTCTTAAAATGGCAAACTATTAAAGTTCTGAAATTTTGCTTTATAATTTATTCATAAGAGATCAATACTTCTAATTTTTAAATCTTTTATGACATCAATCTTCTTAACTTATTTATAAGTTATTCTGGTTGTGTGGGAATGGAAAATATTGAATTTCACCTTGTTTGTCCCATTCTCCCTGAGAATCTGGGTTCGTAACCCATTCTAAGAGTAAGAAACAAAGATAATGATGGGAAAAATTAGGCTCATGCAACAAGAAATATTTTGCCTAGGTAACATGAAATTTACAAATGATGTCCAAAACGACCTCTATCACCTTTTCCATTTGGTAGGGAGGCACCAAATTCGAATGATTTAGGCCATTTTGGAAATCAAGACTTACAAAGGAAAGAAGTTAGTGAGAGAACACTCGGAAAAAATAAATATATGGAAAAGTAAACTTAAACATTTTCTCATGTCTATTTTACAAATGTAAGTACGGGAAATAAACATTCCAAATTTTATTTCCTTATATTTATGAAATATTCAAATGAAAATTATTACGTCTTAAAATGCCAAACCATTAATGTTCTGAAATTTTGCTTTATAATTTATTCATAAGAGATCAATACTTCTAATTTTTAATTCTTTTATGACATCAATCTTCTTAACTTATTTATAAGTTATTCTGGTTGTGTAGGAATGGAAAATATTGAATTCAACCTTGTTTGTCCCTTTCTCCCTAAGAATATGGGTTCAAAACCCATTCTAAGAGTAAGAAACAATGATAGATGATGGGAAATATTTGGCTCATCCAGCATATAAATAATTCTCCTAGATAACATGAAATATACAAATGATGTCCAAAACAACCTCTATCACCTTTTTCATTTGGTAGAGAGGCACCAAATTCGAATGATTTAGGCTGTGTTGGGAATCAAGACTTAAAAATGAAAGAAAATAGTGTGAGAACAAGAAGAAAAAAGAAATATATGGTAATGTAAACTCAAACATTTTTTCATCTCTATTTTCCAAAAGAAAGTAAGGGAAATAAACATTCCAAATTTTCTTTCCATATATTTATGAAATCATCAAACGAAATTTATAACGTCTTAAAATCCCAAACTATTAACGTTCTGAAATTTTGCTTTATAATTTTTTCATAGGAGATCAATACTTCTAATTTTAAATCTTTTTTGACATCAATCTTCTTAACTTATTTAAAAGTTATTTTGGTTGTGTGGGAATGGAAAATATTGAATTTCACCTTGGTTGTCCCATTCTCCCTGAGAATATGGGTTTGTAACCCATTCTAAGAGTAAGAAACAAAGATAGATGATAGGAAATATTACGCTCATGCAACATAGAAATTTTTCGCCTCGGTAACATGAAGTTTACAAAGGATGTCCAAAACAACCTCTTTCACCTTTTCCATTTGGTACGGAGGCACCAAATTTGAATGATTTAGGCGGTATTGGAAATCAAGACTTACAAAGGAAAGAAAATAGTGAGAGAACACGCGAAAAAATAAATATATGAAAAAGTAAACTTAAACATTTTCTCATGTCTATTTTACAAAAGCAAGTAAGGGAAATAAACATTCCAAATTTTATTTCCTTATATTTATGAAATATGCAAATGAAAATTATTTCGTCTTAAAATGCCAAACTATTAAAGTTCTGAAATTTTGCTTTATAATTTATTCATAAGAGATCAATACTTCTAATTTTAATTCTTTTATGAAATCAATCTTCTTAACTTATTTATAAGTTATTCTGGTTGTGTAGGAATGGAAAATATTGAATTCAACCTTGTTTGTTTCTTTCTCCCTAAGGACATGGGTTCGAACCCCATTCTAAGAGTAGGAAACAAAGATAGGTGATGGGAAATATTAGGCTCATGCAACATAGAAATATTTTGCCTAGGTAACATGAAGTTTACAATTGATGTCCAAAACGACCTGTATCAACTTTTCAATTTGGTAGGGAGGCACCAAATTCGAATGATTTAGGCCGTTTTGGAATTCAAGACTTACAAAGGAAAGAAAATGGTGTGAGAACAACAAGAAAAAAGAAATATATGGAAAAGTAAACTAAAACATTTTCTCATGTCTATTTTACAAAAGCAAGTAAGCGAAATAAACAATCGAAATTTTATTTCCTTAAAATGCCAAACTATTAAAGTTTTGAAATTTTGCTTTATAATTTTTTCATAGGAGATCAATACTTCTAATTTTTAATTCTTTTATGACATCAATCTTCTTAACATATTGATAAGTTATACTGGTTGTGTGGGAATGGAAAATATTCAATTTCACATTGTATGTCCCTTTCTCCCTGAGAATCTGGGTTCGAAACCCAATCTAAGAGTAAGAAACAAAGATAGATGATGGGAAATATTGGGCTCATGCAGCATAGAAATATTTGGCCTAGGTAACATGAAGTTTACAAATGAAGTCCTAAATGACCTCTATCACGTTTTCCATTTTGTAAGGAGGCACCAAATTGGAATGATTTTGGCCGTTTTGGAAATCAAGACTTATAAATAAAAGAAAATAGTGAGAGAACACTCGGAAAAAATAAATATATGGAAAAGTAAACTTAAACATTTTCTCATGTCTATTTTACAATAGCAAGTAAGCGAAATAAACATTCCAAATTTTAATTCCTTATATTTATGAAATATTCAAATGAAAATTATTACGTCTTAAAATGACAAACTATTAAAGTTCTGAAATTTTGCTTACCAATTTATTCATAGGAGATCCATACTTCTAATTTTTAAATCTTTTATGACATCAATCTTCTTAACTTATTTATAAGTTATTCTGGTTGTGTGGGAATGGAAAATATTGAATTTCACCTTGTTTGTCCCATTCTCCCTGAGAATCTGGGTTCGTAACCCATTCTAAGAGTAAGAAACAAAGATAATGATGGGAAAAATTGGGCTCATGCAACAACGAAATATTTTGCCTAGGTAACATGAAGTTTACAAATGATGTCCAAAACGACCTCTATCACCTTTTCCATTTGGTAGGGAGGCACCAAATTCGAATGATTTAGGCCATTTTGGAAATCAAGACTTACAAAGGAAAGAAGTTAGTGAGAGAACACTCGGAAAAAATAAATATATGGAAAAGTAAACTTAAACATTTTCTCATGTCTATTTTACAAATTTAAGTACGGGAAATAAACATTCCAAATTTTATTTCCTTATATTTATGAAATATTCAAATGAAAATTATTACGTCTTAAAATGCCAAACCATTAATGTTCTGAAATTTTGCTTTATAATTTATTCATAAGAGATCAATACTTCTAATTTTTAATTCTTTTATGACATCAATCTTCTTAACTTATTTATAAGTTATTCTGGTTGTGTAGGAATGGAAAATATTGAATTCAACCTTGTTTGTCCCTTTCTCCCTAAGAATATGGGTTCGAAACCCATTCTAAGAGTAAGAAACAATGATAGATGATGGGAAATATTTGGCTCATCCAGCATATAAATAATTCGCCTAGATAACATGAAGTATACAAATGATGTCCAAAACAAACTCTATCACTTTTTTCATTTGGTAGAGAGGCACCAAATTCGAATGATTTAGGCCGTGTTGGGAATCAAGACTTACAAAGGAAAGAAAATGGTGTGAGAACAAGAAGAAAAAAGAAATATATGGTAATGTAAACTCAAAAAAATTTCATCTCAATTTTCCAAAAGAAAGTAAGGGAAATAAACATTCCAAATTTTATTTCCATATATTTATGAAATCATCAAACGAAATTTATAACATCTTAAAATGCCAAACTATTATAGTTTTGAAATTTTGCTTTATAATTTTTTCATAGGAGATCAATACTTCTAATTTTAATTCTTTTATGACATCAATCTTCTAAACTTATTTATAAGTTATTCGGGTTGTGTGCGAATGGAAAATATTGAATTTCACCTTGTTTGTCCCTGTCTCCCTTAGAACCTGGGTTCAAAACCCATTCTGAGAGTAGGAAACAAAGATAGATGATGGGAAATATTGGGCTCATGCAACATAGAACATTTTGCCTCGGTAACATGAAGTTTACAAATAATGTCCAAAACAACCTCTATCACCTTTTCCATTTGGTACGGAGGCACCAAATTTGAATGATTTAGGCAGTATTGGAAATCAAGACTTACAAAGGAAAGAAAATAGTGAGAGATTACTATGAAAAAATAAATATATGGAAAGGTAAACTTAAACATTTTCTCATGTCTATTTTACAAAAGCAAGTAAGCGAAATAAACATTCCAAATTTTAATTCCTTATATTTATGAAATATTTAAATGAAAATTATTACGTCTTAAAATGACAAACTATTAAAGTTCTGAAATTTTGCTTACCAATTTATTCATAGGAGATCCATACTTCTAATTTTTAAATCTTTTATGACATCAATTTTTTTAACTTATTTATAAGTTATTCCGGTTGTGTGGGAATGGAAAATATTGAATTTCACCTTGTTGGTCCCATTCTCCCTGAGAATCTGGGTTCGTAACCCATTCTAAGAGTAAGAAACAAAGATGATGATGGGAAATATTAGGCTCATGCAACAACGAAATATTTTGCCTAGGTAACATGAAGTTTACAAAATATGTCCAAAATGACCTATATCACCTTTTCCATTTGGTAGGGAGGCACCAAATTCGTATGATTTAGGCCGTTTTGGAAATCAAGACTTACAAAGGAAAGAAATTAGTGAGAGAACACGTGAAAAAATAAATATATTGAAAAGTAAACTTAAACATTTTCTCATGTCTATTTTACAAAAGCAAGTAAGGGAAATAAATATTCCAAATTTTATTTCCTTATATTTGTGAAATATGCAAATGAAAACTATTTCGTCTTAAAATGCCAAACTATTAAAGTTCTGAAATTTTGCTTTATAATTTATTCATAAGAGATCAATACTTCTAATTTTAATTCTTTTATGAAATCAATCTTCTTAACTTATTTATAAGTTATTCTGGTTGTGTAGGAATGGAAAATATTGAATTCAACCTTGTTTGTTTCTTTCTCCCTAAGGACATGGGTTCGAACCCCATTCTAAGAGTAGGAAACAAAGATAGGTGATGGGAAATATTAGGCTCATGCAACATAGAAATATTTTGCCTAGGTAACATGAAGTTTACAATTGATGTCCAAAACGACCTTTATCAACTTTTCCATTTGGTAGGGAGGCACCAAATTCGAATGATTTAGGCCGTTTTGGAATTCAAGACTTACAAAGGAAAGAAATTAGTGAGAGAACACTCGGAAAAAATAAATATATGGAAAAGTAAACTTAAAAATTTTCTCATGTCTATTTTACAAAAGCAAATAAGGGAAATAAACATTGCAAATTTTATTTCCTTATATTTATGAAACATTCAAATGAAAATTATTACGTCTTAAAATGGCAAACTATTAAAATTCTGAAATTTTGCTTTATAATTTTTTCATAGGAGATCAATACTTCTAATTTTTAATTCTTTTATGACATCAATCTTCTAAACTTATTTATAAGTTATTCTAGTTGTGCAGAAATGGAAAATATTGAATTTCAACTTGCTTGTCCTTTTCTCCCTTAGAATCTGGGTTCAAAACCCATTCTAAGAGTAAGAAACAAAGATAGATGATGTGAAATATTGGGTTCATGCAACAAAGATATATTTTGCGTAGTTAACATGAAGTTTACAAATGATGTCCAAAAGAACCACTATCACCGTTTCCATTTGGTACGGAGGCACCAAATTTGAATGATTTAGGCCGTTTTGGATATCAAGACTCACAAAAGAAAGAAAATAGTGAGAGATTACTATGAAAAAATAAATATATGGAAAGGTAAACTTAAACATTTTCTCATGTCTATTTTACAAAAGCAAATAAGGGAAATAAACATTGCAAATTTTATTTCCTTATATTTATGAAACATTCAAATGAAAATTATTACGTCTTAAAATGGCAAACTATTAAAATTCTGAAATTTTGCTTACCAATTTATTCATAGGAGATCGATACTTCTAATTTTTAAATCTTTTATGACATCAATCTTCTTAACTTATTTATAAGTTATTCTGGTTGTGTGGGAATGGAAAATATTGAATTTCACCTTGTTTGTCCCATTCTCCCGGAGAATCTGGGTTCGTAACCCATTCTAAGAGTAAGAAACAAAGATGATGATGGGAAATATTGGGCTCATGCAACAACGAAATATTTTGCCTAGGTAACATAAAGTTTACAAATGATGTCCAAAACGACCTCTATCACCTTTTCCATTTGGTAGGGAGGCACCAAATTCGAATGATTTAGGCCATTTTGGAAATCAAGACTTACAAAGGAAAGAAATTAGTGAGAGAACACTCGGAAAAAATAAATATATGGAAAAGTAAACTTAAACATTTTCTCATGTCTATTTTACAAAAGCAAGTAAGGGAAATAAACATTCCAAACTTTATTTACTTATATTTATGACATATTCAAATGAAACTTATTACGTCTTAAAATACCAAACTATTAAAGTTCTGAAATTTTGATTTATGTTTTTTTCATAAGAGATCAATACTTCTAATTTTTAATCCTTTTATGAAATCAATCTTCTTAACTTATTTATAAGTTATTCTGGTTGTGTTGGAATGGAAAATATTGAATTCAACCTTGTTTGACCCTTTCTCCCTAAGAATATGGGTTCGAAACCCATTCTAAGAGTAGGAAACAAAGATAGGTGATGGGAAATATTAGGCTCATGCAACATAGAAATATTTTGCCTAGGTAACATGAAGTTTACAAATGATGTCCAAAACAACCTCTATCACCTTTTTCATTTGGTAGAGAGGCAACAAATTCGAATGATTTAGGCCGTGTTGGGAATCAAGACTTATAAAGGAAAAAAATAGTGTGATAACAAGAAGAAAAAAGAAATATATGGTAATGTAAACTCAAACATTTTTTCATGTCTATTTTACAAAAGAAATTAAGGGAAATAAACATTCCAAATTTTGTTTCCATATATTTATGAAATCA
>CM061031.1:43918565-44121914 GCA_030763125.1 Hippophae gyantsensis
TTATTTGCTTCTTACTCTTAGAATGAGTTTGAAACCAAGATTTTATGCGTGAAAGGAAAAAATAAATTTAAATTCAATACCGTCCATCTGAACACAACCCAAATAATTCAAAAAGATAGTAAGAATATTGATGTGATAAAAGAATTAAAAATGAGAAATATTGATCTCTTATAAGAACATTAATACACAAAATTTCTAAAGTTTGATTGTTTGGCATTTTCGGACGTAATATATTCCATTTAAATATTTAGTGATTATAAGGAAATAAAATTTGGAGTATTTATTTCCCCTACTATCTTTTGTAACATAGGCATGAGAAAATTTTTAAGTTTTGTTCTCCACTTATTTTCTTTTCCTTATGGTTTCTCATTATTTTTATTCCTTTGTAAGGCTTCATTGCATCACAACCTAATTAGTTTGAATTTTGTTTGCCTCCATCCTAAATGGAAAAGTTTATGGCTAGAGCATGTTTTATACTTCATTTGTAAACATCTTATTACTAAGCCAGAAATATTCCTATGGTACATGAGCATAATATTCTCGATTATATTTATTTGCTTCTTACTCTTAGAATGAGTTTGAAACCAAGATTTTATGCGAGAAAGGAAAATCAAAGTTAAATTCATTAACGCCCATTCGAAGACAACCACAATAATTCAAAAAGACAGTAAGAATATTGATGTGATAAAAGAATTAAAAATGAGAAATATTGATCTCTTATAAGAACATTAATACACAAAATTTCTAAAGTTTGATTGTTTGGCATTTTCGGACGTAATATATTCCATTTAAATATTTACTGATTATAAGGAAATAAAATTTGTAGTATTTATTTCCCCTACTATCTTTTGTAACATAGGCATGAGAAAACTTTTAAGTTTTGTTCTCCACTTATTTTCTTTTCCTTATGGTTTCTCATTATTTTTATTCCTTTGTAAGGCTTCATTCCATCACAACCTAATTCGTTTGAATTTTGTTTGCCTCCCTCCTAAATGGAAAATGTTATGGCTAGAGCATGTTTTAGACTTCATTTGTAAACATCTTCTTACTAAGCCAGAAATATTTCTATGGTACATGAGCATAATATTCTCGATTATATTTATTTGCTTCTTTCTCTTAGAATGAGTTTGAAACCAAGATTTTATGCGAGAAAGGAAAAAACAAATTTAAATTCAATACCGTCCATCTGAACACAACCCAAATAATTCAAAAATATAGTAAGAATATTGATGTCATAAAAGAATTAAAACGAGAAATATTGATCTCTTATAAGAACATTAATACACAAAATTTCTAAAGTTTGATTGTTTGGCATTTTCGGACGTAATATATTCCATTTAAATATTTAGTGATTATAAGGAAATAAAATTTGGAGTATTTATTTTCCCTACATTCTTTTGAACCATAGGCATGATAAAATTTTAAGTTTTGTTCTGCACTTATTTTCTTTTCCTTATGTTTTATCGTTATTTTTATACCTTTGTAAGGCTTCATTCCATCACAACCTAATTAGTTTGAATTTTGTTTGCCTCCCTCCTAAATGGAAAAGTTTATGGCTAGAGCATGTTTTATACTTCATTTGTAAACATCTTCTTACTAAGCCAGAAATATTCCTATGGTACATGAGCATAATATTCTCGATTATATTTATTTGCTTCTTACTCTTAGAATGAGTTTGAAACCAAGATTTTATGCGAGAAAGGAAAAAACAAAGTTAAATTCAATACCGTCCATGCGAACACAACCAAAATAATTCAAAAAGATAGTAAGAATATTGATGTGATAAAAGAATAAAAAATGAGAAGTATTGATCTCTTTTAAGAACATTAATAAACAAAATTTCTAAACTTTGATTGTTTGGCATTTTCGGACGTAATATATTCCATTTAAATATTTAGTGATTATAAGGAAATAAAATTTGGAGTATTTATTTCCCCTACTATTTTTTGTAACATAGGCATGAGAAAATTTTTAAGTTTTGTTCTCCACTTATTTTCTTTTCCTTATGGTTTCTCATTATTTATATTCCTTTGTAAGGCTTCATTCCATCACAACCTAATTCCTTTGAATTTTGTTTGCCTCCCTCCTAAATGGAAAATGTTATGGCTAGAGCATGTTTTAGACTTCATTTGTAAACATCTTGTTACTAAGCCACAAATATTCCTATGGTACATGAGCATAATATTCTCGATTATATTTATTTGCTTCTTACTCTAAGAATGAGTTTGGAACCAAGATTCCATGCGAGAAAGGAAAAAACAAAGTTAAATTCAATACCGTCCATGCGAACACAACCAAAATAATTCAAAAAGATAGTAAGAATATTGATGTGATAAAAGAATAAAAAATGAGAAGTATTGATCTCTTATAAGAACATTAATACACAAAATTTCTAAAGTTTGATTGTTTGGCATTTTCGGACGTAATATATTCCATTTAAATATTTAGTGATTATAAGGAAATAAAATTTGGAGTATTTATTTCCCCTACTATCTTTTGTAACATAGGCATGAGAAAATTTTTAAGTTTTGTTCTCCACTTATTTTCTTTTCCTTATGGTTTCTCATTATTTTTATTCCTTTGTAAGGCTTCATTCCATCACAACCTAATTCGTTTGAATTTTGTTTGCCTCCCTCCTAAATGGAAAATGTTATGGCTAGAGCATGTTTTAGACTTCATTTGTAAACATCTTCTTACTAAGCCAGAAATATTTCTATGGTACATGAGCATAATATTCTCGATTATATTTATTTGCTTCTTACTCTTAGAATGAGTTTGGAACCAAGATTCCATGCGAGAAAGGAAAAAACAAAGTTAAATTCAATACCGTCCATGCGAACACAACCAAAATAATTCAAAAAGATAGTAAGAATATTGATGTGATAAAAGAATAAAAAATGAGAAGTATTGATCTCTTTTAAGAACATTAATAAGCAAAATTTCTAAATTTTGATTGTTTGGCATTTTCGGACGTAATATATTCCATTTAAATATTTAGTGATTATAAGGAAATAAAATTTGGAGTATTTATTTCCCCTACTATCTTTTGTAACATAGGCATGAGAAAATTTTTAAGTTTTGTTCTCCACTTATTTTCTTTTCCTTATGGTTTCTCATTATTTTTATTCCTTTGTAAGGCTTCATTCCATCACAACCTAATTCGTTTGAATTTTGTTTGCCTCCCTCCTAAATGGAAAATGTTATGGCTAGAGCATGTTTTAGACTTCATTTGTAAACATCTTCTTACTAAGCCAGAAATATTTCTATGGTACATGAGCATAATATTCTCGATTATATTTATTTGCTTCTTACTCTTAGAATGAGTTTGAAACCAAGATTTTATGCGAGAAAGGAAAAAACAAATTTAAATTCAATACCGTCCATCTGAACACAACCCAAATAATTCAAAAAGATAGTAAGAATATTGATGTGATAAAAGAATTAAAAATGAGAAATATTGATCTCTTATAAGAACATTAATACACAAAATTTCTAAAGTTTGATTGTTTGGCATTTTCGGACGTAATATATTCCATTTAAATATTTAGTGATTATAAGGAAATAAAATTTGGAGTATTTATTTCCCCTACTATCTTTTGTAACATAGGCATGAGAAAATTTTTAAGTTTTGTTCTCCACTTATTTTCTTTTCCTTATGGTTTCTCATTATTTTTATTCCTTTGTAAGGCTTCATTGCATCACAACCTAATTCGTTTGAATTTTGTTTGCCTCCCTCCTAAATGGAAAAGTTTATGGCTAGAGCATGTTTTATACTTCATTTGTAAACATCTTGATACTTAGCCAGAAATATTCCTATGGTACATGAGCAGAAAATTCTCGATTATATTTATTTGCTTCTTACTCTTAGAATGAGTTTGGAACCAAGATTCCATGCGAGAAAGGAAAAAACAAAGTTAAATTCAATACCGTCCATGCGAACACAACCAAAATAATTCAAAAAGATAGTAAGAATATTGATGTGATAAAAGAATAAAAAATGAGAAGTATTGATCTCTTTTAAGAACATTAATAAGCAAAATTTCTAAATTTTGATTGTTTGGCATTTTCGGACGTAATATATTCCATTTAAATATTTAGTGATTATAAGGAAATAAAATTTGTAGTATTTATTTCCCCTACTATCTTTTGTAACATAGGCATGAGAAAACTTTTAAGTTTTGTTCTCCACTTATTTTCTTTTCCTTATGGTTTCTCATTATTTTTATTCCTTTGTAAGGCTTCATTCCATCACAACCTAATTCGTTTGAATTTTGTTTGCCTCCCTCCTAAATGGAAAATGTTATGGCTAGAGCATGTTTTAGACTTCATTTGTAAACATCTTCTTACTAAGCCAGAAATATTTCTATGGTACATGAGCATAATATTCTCGATTATATTTATTTGCTTCTTACTCTTAGAATGAGTTTGAAACCAAGATTTTATGCGAGAAAGGAAAAAACAAATTTAAATTCAATACCGTCCATCTGAACACAACCCAAATAATTCAAAAAGATAGTAAGAATATTGATGTGATAAAAGAATTAAAAATGAGAAATATTGATCTCTTATAAGAACATTAATACACAAAATTTCTAAAGTTTGATTGTTTGGCATTTTCGGACGTAATATATTCCATTTAAATATTTAGTGATTATAAGGAAATAAAATTTGGAGTATTTATTTTCCCTACATTCTTTTGAACCATAGGCATGATAAAATTTTAAGTTTTGTTCTGCACTTATTTTCTTTTCCTTATGTTTTATCGTTATTTTTATTCCTTTGTAAGGCTTCATTGCATCACAACCTAATTCGTTTGAATTTTGTTTGCCTCCCTCCTAAATGGAAAAGTTTATGGCTAGAGCTTCTTTTATACTTCATTTGTAAACATCTTGATAATTAGCCAGAAGTATTCCTATGGTACATGAGCAGAAAATTCTTGATTATATTTATTTGCTTCTTACTCTTAGAATGAGTTTGGAACCAAGATTCTATGCAAGAAAGGAAAAATCAAAGTTAAATTCAATACCGTCCATCCGAATACAACCCAAATAATTCAAAAAGATAGTAAGAATATTGATGTAATAAAAGAATTAAAAATGAGAAGTATTGATCTCTTATAAGATCATTAATAAACAAAATTTCTAAAGTTTGATTGTTTGGCATTTTCGGACATACCATATTCCATTTAAATATTTCATGATTATAAGGAAATAAAATTTGGAGTATTTATTTCCCCTACATTCTTTTGCAAAAAGATATGAGAAACGTTTTAAGTTTTGTTCTCCACTTATTTTATTTTCCTTATGTTTTCTCATTATTTTTATTCCTTTGTAAGACTTTATTACATCACAACCTAATTCATTTGAATTTTGTTTGCCTCCCTCCTAAATGGAAAAGGTTATGGCTAGAGCATGTTTTAGACTTCATTTGTAAACATCTTGTTACTTAGCCAGAAATATTCCTATGGTACATGAACACAATATTTTCGATTATATTTATATGCTTCTTACTCTTAGAATGAGTTTGGAACCAAGATTCTATGCGAGAAAGGAAAAAAGAAATTTAAATTCAATACCATCCATGCGAACACAACCAAAATAATTCAAAAAGATAGTAAGAATATTGATGTGATAAAAGAATTAAAAATGAGAAGTATTTATCTCTTAGAAGAACATTAAGAAACAAAATTTCAAAAATTTGATTATTTGACGTTTTCGTAGGTTGAATATTCCATTTAAATATTTAGTGATTATAAGGAAATAAAATTTGGTGTATTTATTTCCCCTACTATCTTTTTTAACATAGGCATGAGAAAATTTTTAATTTTTGTTCTCCACCTATTTTTTTCCCTGTTGTTTTCTCATTATTTTTATTCGTTTGTAAGACTTTATTCCATCACAACCTAATTCAAGAGGTTATGGGTAGAGCATGTTTTAGACTTCATTTGTAAACATCTTGCTACTTAGCCAGAAATATTCCTCTGGTACACGAACAAAATATTTTCGATTATATTTATATGCTTCTTACTCTTAGAATGAGTTTGGAACGAAGATTCTATGCAAGAAAGGAAAAATTAAAGTTAAATTCATTACCGTCCATTTGAACATAACCCAAATAATTCAAAAAGATAGTAAGAATATTGATGTGTTAAAAGAATTAAAAATGAGAACTATTGATCTCTTATAAGAACATTAAGGAACAAAATTTCAAAAATTTGATTATTTGACGTTTTCGTAGGTTGAATAGTCCATTTAAATATTTAGTGATTATAAGGAAATAAAATTTGGTGTATTTATTTCCCCTACTATCTTTTGTAACATAGGCATGAGAAAATTTTTAAGTTTTGTTCTCCACTTATTTTTTTTCCCTGTTGTTTTCTCATTATTTTTATTCATATGTAAGACTTTATTCCATCACAACCTAATTCAAGAGGTTATGGGTAGAGCATGTTTTAGACTTCATTTGTAAACTTCTTGTTACTTAGCCAGAAATATTCCTATGGTACACGAACAAAATATTTTCGATTATATTTATATGCTTCTTACTCTTAGAATGAGTTTGGAACGAAGATTCTATGCAAGAAAGGAAAAATTAAAGTTAAATTCATTACCGTCCATTCGAACATAACCCAAATAATTCAAAAAGATAGTAAGAATATTGATGTGTTCAAAGAATTAAAAATGAGAAGTATTGATCTCTTATAAGAACATTAAGGAACAAAATTTCAAAAATTTGATTATTTGACGTTTTCGTAGGTTGAATATTCCATTTAAATATTTAGAGATTATAAGGAAATAAAATTTGGTGTATTTATTTCCCCTACTATCTTTTGTAACATAGGCATGAGAAAATTTTTAAGTTTTGTTCTCCACCTATTTTTTTTCCCTGTTGTTTTCTCATTATTTATATTCCTTTGTAAGACTTTATTCCATCACAACCTAATTCAAGAGGTTATGGGTAGAGCATGTTTTAGACTTCATTTGTAAACATCTTGTTACTTAGCCAGAAATATTCCTATGGTACATGAACACAATATTTTCGATTATATTTATATGCTTCTTACTCTTAGAATGCGTTTGGGACCAAGATTCTATGCGAGAAAGGAAAAAACAAATTTAAATTCAATACCATCCATGCAAACACAACCAAAATAATTCAAAAAGATAGTAAGAAAATTTATGTGATACAAGAATTAAAAATGAGAAGTATTTATCTCTTAGAAGAACATTAAGAAACAAAATTTCAAAAATTTGATTATTTGACGTTTTCGTAGGTACTATATTCCATTTAAATATGTAGTGATTATAAGGAAATAAAATTTGGAGTATTTATTTCCCCTACTATCTTTTGCAACATAGGCATGAGAAAATTTTTAAGTTTTGTTCTCCAATTATTTTCTTTTCCTTATGTTTTCTCATTTTTTTTATTCCTTTGTAAGACTTTATTCCATCACAACCTAATTCATTTGAATTTTGTTAGCCTCCCTCCTAAATGGAAGAGGTTATGGCTAGACTATGTTTTAGACTTCATTTGTAAACATCTTGTTACTTAGCCAGAAATATTCCTATGGTACATGAACACAATATTTTCGATTATATTTATATGCTTCTTACTCTTAGAATGAGTTTGGAACGAAGATTCTATGCAAGAAAGGAAAAATTAAAGTTAAATTCATTACCGTCCATTCGAACATAACCCAAATAATTCAAAAAGATAGTAAGAATATTGATGTGTTAAAAGAATTAAAAATGAGAAGTATTTATCTCTTATAAGAACATTAATAAACAAAATTTCTAAAATTTGATTATTTGGCGTTTTCGTAGGTAATATATTCCATTTAAATATTTAGTGATTATAAGGAAATAAAATTTGGTGTATTTATTTCCCCTACTATCTTTTGTAACATAGGCATGAGAAAATTTTTAATTTTTGTTCTCCACTTTCCTTTCCTCTTGTTTTCTCATTATTTTTATTCCTTTGTAAGACTTTATTCCATCACAACCTAATTCATTTGAATTTTATTTGCCTCCCTCCTAAATGGAAGAGGTTATGGCTAGAGCATGTTTTAGATTTCATTTGTAAACATCTTGTTACTAAGCAAGAAATATTCCTAAGGTACATGAACACAAAATTTTCGATTATATTTATGTGCTTCTTACTCTTAGAAAGAGTTTGGAACCAAGATTCTATGCGTGAAATGAAAAATCAAAGTTAAATTCATTACCGTCCATTCGAACATAACCCAAATAATTCAAAGAAGATAGTAAGAATATTGATTTGATAAAAGAATTAAAAATTAGAACTATTGATCTCTTATAAGAACATTAATAAATAAAATTTCTAAAATTTGATTATTTGGCGTTTTCGTAAGTAATATAATCCATTTAAATATTTAGTAATTATAAGGAAATAAAATTTGGAGTATTTATTTCCCCTACTATCTTTTGTAACATAGGCATGAGAAAATGTTTAAGTTTTGTTCTCCACTTATTTTCTTTCCCTCTTGTTTTCGCATTATTTTTATTCGTTTGTAAGACTTTATTCCATAACAACCTAATTCAAGAGGTTATGGGTAGAGCATGTTTTAGACTTCATTTGTAAACATCTTGTTACTTAGCCAGAAATATTCCTATGGTACATGAACACAATATTTTCGATTATATTTATATGCTTCTTACTCTTAGAATGAGTTTGGAACCAAGATTCTATGCGAGAAAGGAAAAATCAAAGTTAAATTCATTACCATCCATTCGAACATAACCCAAATAATTCAAAAAGATAGTAAGAATATTGATGTGTTAAAAGAATTAAAAATGAGAAGTATTGATCTCTTATAAGAACATTAATAAACAAAATTTCAAAAATTTGATTATTTGGCATTTTCGTAGGTAATATATTCCATTTAAATATGTAGTGATTATAAGGAAATAATATTTGGAGTATTTATTTCCCCTACTATCTTTGGCAACATAGGCATGAGAAAAGTTTTACGTTTTGTTCTAAAATTATTTTCTTTTCCTTATGTTTTCTCATTTTTTTTATTCCTTTGTAAGACTTTATTCCATCACAACCTAATTCATTTGAATTTTGTTAGCCTCCCTCCTAAATGGAAGAAGTTATGGCTAGACTATGTTTTAGACTTCATTTGTAAACATCTTGTTACTTAGCCAGAAATATTCCTATGGTACATGAACACAATATTTTCGATTATATTTATATGCTTCTTACTCTTAGAATGAGTTTGGAACGAAAATTCTATGCAAGAAAGGAAAAATTAAAGTTAAATTCATTACCGTCCATTCGAACATAACCCAAATAATTCCAAAAGATAGTAAGAATATTGATGTGTTAAAAGAATTAAAAATGAGAAGTATTGATCTCTTATAAGAACATTAAGGAACAAAATTTCAAAAATTTGATTATTTGACGTTTTCGTAGGTTGAATATTCCATTTAAATATTTAGTGATTATAAGGAAATAAAATTTGGTGTATTTATTTCCCCTACTATCTTTTGTAACATAGGCATGAGAAAATTTTTAAGTTTTGTTCTCCACTTATTTTTTTTCCCTATTGTTTTCTCATTATTTTTATTCGTTTGTAAGACTTTATTCCATCACAACCTAATTCAAGAGGTTATGGGTAGAGCATGTTTTAGACTTCATTTGTAAACATCTTGTTACTTAGCCAGAAATATTCCTATGGTACATGAACACAATATTTTTGATTATATTTATATGCTTCTTACTCTTAGAATGAGTTTGGAACGAAGATTCTATGCAAGAAAGGAAAAATTAAAGTTAAATTCATTACCATCCATTCGAACATAACCCAAATAATTCAAAAAGATAGTAAGAATATTGATGTGTTAAAAGAATTAAAAATGAGAAGTATTGATCTCTTATAAGAACATTAAGGAACAAAATTTCAAAAATTTGATTATTTGACGTTTTCGTAGGTTGAATATTCCATTTAAATATTTAGTGATTATAAGGAAATAAAATTTGGTGTATTTATTTCCCCTACTATCTTTTGTAACATAGGCATGAGAAAATTTTTAAGTTTTGTTCTCCACTTATTTTCTTTTCCTCTTGTTTTCTCATTATTTTTATTCGTTTGTAAGACTTTATTCCATCACAACCTAATTCAAGAGGTTATGGCTAGACTATGTTTTAGATTTCGTTTGTAAACATCTTGTTACTAAGCAAGAAATATTCCTAAGGTACATGAACACAAAATTTTCGATTATATTTATGTGCTTCTTACTCTTAGAAAGAGTTTGGAACCAAGATTCTATGCGTGAAATGAAAAATCAAAGTTAAATTCATTACCGTCCATTCGAACATAACCCAAATAATTCAAAGAAGATAGTAAGAATATTGATTTGATAAAAGAATTAAAAATTAGAACTATTGATCTCTTATAAGAACATTAATAAATAAAATTTCTAAAATTTGATTATTTGGCGTTTTCGTAAGTAATATAATCCATTTAAATATTTAGTAATTATAAGGAAATAAAATTTGGAGTATTTATTTCCCCTACTATCTTTTGTAACATAGGCATGAGAAAATTTTTAAGTTTTGTTCTCCACTTATTTTCTTTTCCTCTTGTTTTCTCATTATTTTTATTCGTTTGTAAGACTTTATTCCATCACAACCTAATTCAAGAGGTTATGGGTAGAGCATGTTTTAGACTTCATTTGTAAACATCTTGTTACTTAGCCAGAAATATTCCTATGGTACATGAACACAATATTTTCGATTATATTTATATGCTTCTTACTCTTAGAATGAGTTTGGAACCAAGATTCTATGCGAGAAAAGAAAAATCAAAGTTAAATTCATTACTATCCATTCGAATATAACCCAAATAATTCAAAAAGATAGTAAGAATATTGATGTGTTAAAAGAATTAAAAATGAGAAGTGTTGATCTCTTATAAGAACATTAACAAAACAAAATTTCAAAAATTTGATTATTTGGCGTTTTCGTAGGTAATATATTCCATTTTAATATGTAGTGATTATAAGGAAATAAAATTTGGAGTATTTATTTCCCCTACTATCTTTGGCAACATAGGCATGAGAAAATTTTTAAGTTTTGTTCTAAAATTATTTTCTTTTCCTTATGTTTTCTCATTTTTTTTATACCTTTGTAAGACTTTATTCCATCACAACCTAATTCATTTGAATTTTGTTAGCCTCCCTCCTAAATGGAAGAGGTTATGGCTAGACTATGTTTTAGACTTCATTTGTAAACATCTTGTTACCTGGCCAGAAATATTCCTATGGTACATGAACACAATATTTCGATTATATTTATATGCTTCTTACTCTTAGAATGAGTTTGGAAAGAAGATTCTATGCAAGAAAGGAAAAATTAAAGTTAAATTGATTACCGTCCATTCGAACATAACCCAAATAATTCAAAAAGATAGTAAGAATATTGATGTGTTAAAAGAATTAAAAATGAGAAGTATTGATCTCTTATAAGAACATTAAGGAACAAAATTTCAAAAATTTGATTATTTGACGTTTTCGTAGGTTGAATATTCCATTTAAATATTTAGTGATTATAAGGAAATAAAATTTGGTGTATTTATTTCCCCTACTCTCTTTTGTAACACAGGCATGAGAAAATTTTTAAGTTTTGTTCTCCACCTATTTTTTTTCCCTGTTGTTTTCTCATTATTTTTATTCGTTTGTAAGACTTTATTCCATCACAACCTAATTCAAGAGGTTATGGGTAGAGCATGTTTTAGACTTCATTTGTAAACATCTTGTTACTTAGCCAGAAATATTCCTATGGTACATGAACACAATATTTTCGATTATATTTATATGCTTCTTACTCTTAGAATGAGTTTGGAACGAAGATTCTATGCAAGAAAGGAAAAATTAAAGTTAAATTCATTACCGTCCATTTGAACATAACCCAAATAATTCAAAAAGATAGTAAGGATATTGATGTGTTAAAAGAATTAAAAATGAGAAGTATTGATCTCTTATAAGAACATTAAGGAAAAAAATTTCAAAAATTTGATTATTTGACGTTTTCGTAGGTTGAATATTCCATTTAAATATTTAGTGATTATAAGGAAATAAAATTTGGTGTATTTATTTCCCCTACTATCTTTTGTAACATAGGCATGAGAAAATTTTTAAGTTTTGTTCTCCACTTATTTTCTTTTCCTCTTGTTTTCTCATTATTTTTATTCGTTTGTAAGACTTTATTCCATCACAACCTAATTCAAGAGGTTATGGGTAGAGCATGTTTTAGACTTCATTTGTAAACATCTTGTTACTTAGCCAGAAATATTCCTATGGTACATGAACACAATATTTTCGATTATATTTATATGCTTCTTACTCTTAGAATGAGTTTGGAACCAAGATTCTATGCGAGAAAGGAAAAATCAAAGTTAAATTCATTACCGTCCATTCGAACATAACCCAAATAATTCAAAAAGATAGTAAGAATATTGATGTGTTAAAAGAATTAAAAATGAGAAGTATTGATCTCTTATAAGAACATTAAGAAACAAAATTTCAAAAATTTGATTATTTGACGTTTTCGTAGGTACTATATTCCATTTAAATATTTAGTGATTATAAGGAAATAAAATTTGGTGTATTTATTTCCCCTACTATCTTTTGTAACATAGGCATGAGAAAATTTTTAATTTTTGTTCTCCACTTTCCTTTCCTCTTGTTTTCTCATTATTTTTATTCCTTTGTATGACTTTATTCCATCACAACCTAATTCATTTGAATTTTGTTTGCCTCCCTCCTAAATGGAAGAGGTTATGGCTAGAGCATGTTTTAGACTTCATTTGTAAACATCTTGTTACTTAGCAAGAAATATTCCTATGGTACATGAACACAAAATTTTCGATTATATTTATGTGCTTCTTACTCTTAGAAAGAGTTTGGAACCAAGATTCTATGCGTGAAATGAAAAATCAAAGTTAAATTCATTACCGTCCATTCGAATATAACCCAAATAATTCAATGAAGATAGTAAGAATATTGATTTGATAAAAGAATTAAAACTTAGAACTATTAATCTCTTATAAGAACATTAATAAATAAAATTTCTAAAATTTGATTATTTGGCGTTTTCGTAGGTAATATAATCCATTTAAATATTTAGTAATTATAAGGCAATAAAATTTGGTGTATTTATTTCCCATACTATCTTTTGCAACATAGGCATGAGAAAATTTTTAAGTTTTGTTCTCCAATTATTTTCTTTTCCTTATGTTTTCTCATTTTTTTATTCCATTGTAAGACTTTATTGCAGCACAACCTAATTCATTTGAATTTTGTTAGCCTCCCCCCTAAATGGAAGAGGTTGTGGCTAGACTATGTTTTAGACTTCATTTGTAAACATCTTGTTACTTAGCCAGAAATATTCCTATGGTACATGAACACAATATTTTCGATTATATATATATGCTTCTTACTCTTAGAATGAGTTTAGAATGAAGATTCTATGCAAGAAAGGAAAAATTAAAGTTAAATTCATTACCGTCCATTCGAACATAACATAAATAATTCAAAAAGATAGTAAGAATATTGATGTGTTAAAAGAATTAAAAATGAGAAGTATTTTTCTCCTATAAGAACATTAAGAAACAAAATTTCAAAAATTTGATTATTTGACGTTTTCGTAGGTACTATATTCCATTTAAATATTTAGAGATTATAAGGAAATAAAATTTGGTGTATTTATTTCCCCTACTATCTTTTGTAACATAGGCATGAGAAAATTTTTAAGTTTTGTTCTCCACTTATTTTTTTTCCCTGTTGTTTTCTCATTATTTTTATTCGTTTGTAAGACTTTATTCCATCACAACCTAATTCAAGAGGTTATGGGTAGAGCATGTTTTAGACTTCATTTGTAAACATCTTGTTACTTAGCCAGAAATATTCCTATGGTACATGAACACAATATTTTCGATTATATTTATATGCTTCTTACTCTTAGAATGAGTTTGGAACCAAGATTCTATGCGAGAAAGGGAAAATCAAAGTTAAATTCATTACCGTCCATTCGAACATAACCCAAATAATTCAAAAAGATAGTAAGAATATTGATGTGTTAAAAGAATTAAAAATGAGAAGTATTGATCTCTTATAAGAACATTAAGAAACAAAATTTCAAAAATTTGATTATTTGACGTTTTCGTAGGTACTATATTCCATTTAAATATTTAGTGATTATAAGGAAATAAAATTTGGTGTATTTATTTCCCCTACTATCTTTTGTAACATAGGCATGAGAAAATTTTTAATTTTTGTTCTCCACTTTCCTTTCCTCTTGTTTTCTCATTATTTTTATTCCTTTGTAAGACTTTATTCCATCACAACCTAATTCATTTGAATTTTGTTTGCCTCCCTCCTAAATGGAAGAGGTTATGGCTAGAGCATGTTTTAGACTTCATTTGTAAACATCTTGTTACTTAGCAAGAAATATTCCTATGGTACATGAACACAAAATTTTCGATTATATTTATGTGCTTCTTACTCTTAGAATGAGTTTGGAACCAAGATTCTATGCGAGAAATGAAAAATCAAAGTTAAATTCATTACCGTCCATTCGAACATAACCCAAATAATTCAAAGAAGATAGTAAGAATATTGATGTGATAAAAGAATTAAAAATTAGAACTATTGATCTCTTATAAGAACATTAATAAACAAAATTTCTAAAATTTGATTATTTGGCGTTTTCGTAGGTAATATAATCCATTTAAATATTTAGTAATTATAAGGAAATAAAATTTGGAGTATTTATTTCCCCTACTATCTTTTGTAACATAGGCATGAGAAAATTTTTAAGTTTTGTTCTCCACTTATTTTCTTTTCCTCTTGTTTTCTCATTATTTTTATTCGTTTGTAAGACTTTATTCCATCACAACCTAATTCAAGAGGTTATGGGTAGAGCATGTTTTAGACTTCATTTGTAAACATCTTGTTACTTAGCCAGAAATATTCCTATGGTACATGAACACAATATTTTCGATTATATTTATATGCTTCTTACTCTTAGAATGAGTGTGGAATGAAGATTCTATGCAAGAAAGGAAAAAGTAAAGTTAAATTCATTACCGTCCATTCGAACATAACCCAAATAATTCAAAAAGATAGTAAGAATGTTGATGTGTTAAAAGAATTAAAAATGAGAAGTATTGATCTCTTATAAGAACATTAATAAACAAAATTTATAAAATTTGATTATTTGGTGTTTTCGTAGGTAATATATTCCATTTAAATATTTAGTGATTATAAGGAAATAAAATTTGGAGTATTTATTTCCCCTACTATCTTTTGTAACATAAGCATGAGAAAATTTTTAAGTTTTGTTCTCCACTTATTTTCTTTTCCTTATGCTTTCTCATTATTTTTATTCGTTTGTAAGACTTTATTCCATCACAACCTAATTCATTTGAATTTTTTTTGCCTCCCTCCTAAATGGAAGAGGTTATGGGTAGAGCATGTTTTAGACATCATTTGTAAACATCTTGTTAATTAGCCAGAAATATTCCTATGGTACATGAACACAATATTTTCGATTATATTTATATGCTTCTTACTCTTAGAAAGAGTTTGGAACCAAGATTCTATGCGAGAAAGGAAAAATCAAAGTTAAATTCATTACCGTCCATTCGAACATAACCCAAATAATTCAAAAAGATAGTAAGAATATTGATGTGTTAAAAGAATTAAAAATGAGAAGTATTGATCTCTTATAAGAACATTAAGGAACAAAATTTCAAAAATTTGATTATTTGACGTTTTCGTAGGTACTATATTCCATTTAAATATTTAGTGATTATAAGGAAATAAAATTTGGTGTATTTATTTCCCCTACTATCTTTTGCAACATAGGCATGAGAAAATTTTTAAGTTTTGTTCTCCAATTATTTTCTTTTCCTTATGTTTTCTCATTTTTTTATTCCTTTGTAAGACTTTATTGCAGCACTGATGAGTGCTCAAAAAGCACTAAAATAACCATGATTTTATGCACATTAATTGATTAATATATATATATATTTATATGTTTTATCATATATTTATATATATTTGTCTTTTTCGGAATCACGGGTATTTTTATTGTTTTTCAGGTATTTTGGCTTAAAAACGCAACTTAAAGACACAAAGAGGAATACTGGAAGCAATACATCACAAATATATTAATAAATAAATGGGGAAAGGTCAAAAAAATATGGAAAAATTGGACAAAATGGGTCAAAAGGGTCAAAAATGTCAAAAAGGAGAAAATCGCGCCGCTACGGCGCGGCATGCCCGGTCCGCGCCAGCATCGGCTGCTCCGGTCGCGCGCGCGCGCGCGCCTTGCCTCTTTCGCGCGCGCCTCTGCGCGCCACTCCTGCCTCACGCGCGCGCCTGCGCCAGCCTGCCCTCCCCGCGCCCAACGCCTTTTCGCCCCATTTTTCACGTGCGGCCGCCCTGTGACGTCATGCTGGCGTCATTAATGACATCAGCAATTCCAATACGCGTTTTTACATTTTTTAATATTTTTTAACATTTTTTTACTCATTTTTTCTCTCCATCCTCACCTATAAATACCCCCCTTCCCTTCACTTCAAAACACACCTTCAAAACACACTTCTCTCTTCTTTCTTTCTCTCTTTTCTTAGATTTTTAGGTTTTTTTTGTTTTTCTTAGTTTTTAGTTAATTTCTCTTAGTTTTAGAGTTCTTCCCTTTTTGGGAAGAACTAGTTATGTTTTTGTAATATATTAGCTTTTGATTCAATAAATGGGAGTGCAAATTCCGCTTGGAGGTTTTTCAGCAACGGGAATAGCATCGAAGTTCTGTAAGGATTTTATTTTCTTTACAGTTATTTTTTATGCTTTATTGTGACATGTTATATTTAATTTGTACGTGATTAAATTTAACTCTATTTGTTGTTTATAAACATGATGTAATAATAACGTTGTTATGCTTGCAAAATATTAAATAGGTAAAAATCTCTAAAATGAATTGATTTTATTTTTATTCAAGATTTTATATTAAGAATGTTAGAGAGAAATATATTATTTTTCATTACAAACTTAAATGTGAAAATTAGATTTTAAGGTTTAGTTATCGGTCTAATTTAGAGTAGTGCTCTTTTATTTGTTGGTACAATCGCCCGATAGTTAGAGTGAAGCTCTATTTCAAAAGTTTTTATAAGAATTATTATCTGAAAATGTATTGACAACATGTTTTCAGTAGTGGTTTTAAAACTTGAAAGTTAGTACTCGGATAACTAAATTCTTAGGTTTAATTTGGACACCTTGAATAAAGTTTAAACTGTCTAACCCCACCAAAGGTGGCATTTAAATGGTTCATTTTCAATCTCTTAGAAAAAGAAATTAATTTAATTAACCAAATTAGTTATCAACCCCACCCATAGGTGTTAATTGATTTGTTTAGTTAACAAAGAATATCTAACCCCACCAAAGGTGGTATTCATATAAAAAGAGAGAATCAATAAATATCAATTCATATCTTTAATAACCTAAATAATATGAGCAAGCATAATTAACTTAGTTATTATATCCATAAATACTCCACTATTTTAAATGATATAATTTGCATAAATATTTATTGAATCTTTGTTTATTTTTATGTTAATAGATTAAAAACACAAAACCCAAAATATCGTGACAGGATGTTTAGGATTTAATTTCGTTTTTAAAAGTTTGAATAATAAATTAAAAACCACATACATTCCTTCCTTAGATCGACCTTGGGAGTATACTTATCATTTTCTACGAAATGATTCGTGCACTTGCGAGAGTTTTATAAATAGATAAAACCAAAGTAACGGGCAGGATCACGGTTACGCCCCTGATCAAGTTTTTGGCGCTTGGATGGCGATCAAGTTTTTGGCGCTATGGCGATCAAGTTTTTGGCCATTCTTGGGAAGGAATAGCGTTTTTAAATTATTTATCAAAATTTTAAAAACTTTTTGTGTTGTAAATAATTGTGATTTTTTTTATTAAAAAATTAAAAAAAATAAAAAATTTTGTTGTTTGTGAAAAGTAAAAAAAAATTCAAATTTCAATTTCGTAATAAATAAAAAAAATATAGCATGAATAATAAAATAATTTTGCATTTTGAAATTTGAAGTAAAAAAAAGTAAATAAATTTTAAATTAAATTAATAAATAAATAAGAATAAAAAAAATAAAAAAATCAAAAAAATCAAAAAAATCAAAAAAATTAAAAAAATCAAACAAACCAAAAAAATCAAACAAACAAAAAAAAAAAAAAAAATCAAAAAAACAAAAAAAAAAATCAAAAAAAAAAAAAAAATCAAAAAAAAAAAATCAAAAAAAAAAAAATCAAAAAAAATCAAAAAATAAAAAAAAATAAAAAAATTTATTTTTTTATTTTTTTTTATTTTTTTTTTGTTTTTTTTTCTTTTTCTTTTTGTGTCTTTTACTTTTTTAAATTATTTTTTTTGAATTTATTTTATTTTATTTTTATTTTATTTTTTTTGGCTTAATTTTTATTTTTTCTCTTTTTCTCTTTTATTTTTCTTTTACTTCTTCAATTTATTTTATTTTTGGTTTAAATTTTTTTTTTTCATATTTTTTTTTAATTTTCGCTTAAGTTAATTAACTTAGGTTTTTAGTAACTTAATTTACTAACTTATATTAATTTAATTTACTAACTTAATTAACTTAGATTTTCATTAACTTAATTAACCTACCTTTTTATTAACTTAATTAACTTAAATTTTAACTTAACTTAACTTAATTAACTTAATTTTAATAGCATGAAAAGTAAAGATCTAAGGGAGTTCTGCAGGAGACTAGTTCTTGGAAGCCTTTGTGCCACTAGTCTTTCCTGGGAACGTTGCTCTGTCTAGGAGGATGGTTTTTAAGGAGCCTTTGCCCCACCATTCTTTCCTGGGAGCACTCTTGGTTAATACTGATTATGTTATTTTAACTTAAAAAAAAAAAAAAAAATTCTGAAACTATCTCCAAAATTTTAAAGCTTTAATTACAATCTAAGGAGTTAGTTGTTTTGTTTGATCTAGGTACAATTGTGTTTTGATGCCTTTAATTATTTGATTTGTACCTAGACATGGATTATCTAAAACTCACAAGCATGTCCCTAGTTTTAGGTACAGAAAAATTTGAAAATCAATAGGGCATGTTTGAAACAGTATAGGTAGACAACATTGTCTTACTTGTAGGTTTGATTGACTCATTGATGAGGGGACATTGAGTTTACTTAAAATGAAATCCCCAAGTTACGTCTTGCTAAGACGTTAAACTAAGCGCTGGATGGGAGGCAACCCATCATTTTAGGTAATTTTTTGTTATTTGTTTTATATACTTAATTTTATTGTTTATTTTAGTTTAATTATATGTGAATAATTTTTAAATTGTTAAAACTAAAAATATTTGTTGAGTTGTTAGAAGTTCACAACAATCTGTCTGTATACACTTTAATGATGAATATGATGAATGCACCTGCATTTCTCCATTACTACTTACACATTCTGAACAAATAGGTAATCTTTCTTCTCTTTTCTCTTTATCTTTAATTTACAATTGTTACATTGAGGACAATGTAAGTTCTAGGTTGGGGGTGGTGAAAAGTTACCATGCTTAATTAGAAAAGAAAAAAAAAAGATTTAACAATTTAAAAATTCAAAAAAAAAAAAATAAAATAAAACAACAATTATTAATTTTTTTCTTTTTTATGTTCACATCTTCATTTTTTGTGTTTGTTTTGTGTGATTTAGTAATTTTTGAAATTTAAAAAAAAAAAATTAAAAAAAAAAAAAATATTTTCTCACAAAAATTTATCATTTCTTTAAATCAAATTTAAGTAAAGAGTTAAGTCTTTTGTACTGTTAGATTAATTTTTGAAAACATATCATGAAATATTATGTAATTATTTTTGATAATTAGTTAATTTTTGTCATAACTAGTATTTCTTGATAAGATGTAGAAATTATATTAAACCCAAAATCAGTTTTTATGAATTTGTTTTAGTGGAGACTACCTTTGTGAGATATAATTTGAGCCTAATTTCCTTTATTCAGAGTGAAATATATATTTTTTCTACTCCAAACACATTTCTTATTTCTTCAAATTCTTAGATGATCTCTATAGGCATTAATATTGAATGTATGAATTTTTTCTCATCTTAATAGAGTATCGTATATTTTTATTATTATTTTTGCTTAGATTAAATGATTTGAGTAGAAATTGATAGTATATGCTTTTATCTCATTCGTGCATGACTGTTACAAAAAAAAAAGAGACATATCTGGGGTTACCTAAACCAAGATCAAACAAAAAAGCCACAAAATTAACCACTCACCAAAATCCTAAAAAAAAAAAAAAATGTACAATCTGTACATGGGTTGACTCTCTAAAAAAATGATATATATTGAAAAGTATCTTAAAAAAAAATAGAGAGATAAAGAATATATAGTATAATCTACATACTATGACCCGCATTACCCAAAATCCAAAAAAACAAAAAAATGTACAATCTGTACATGGATTGACTCTCTAAAAAATGATATATATTGAAAAATATCTTCAGAAAAATATAGAGAGAAAGAATATATAGTATAATCTACATACTATGACCCACATTGCCTACAAAGTTGTGAGTAAAGGCTAATTACAAAAAAAAAAGATATAGAAAGTAATTCCCTAAAAAGTCAATGCACTTTCTTCATTTGTAAAATGCATATATCTTGAAATTTTTTCTTAATAAGTTTGATTTATGCATGAAAATAATTTTTATATATGATATCTTTATAATTTATACATTTGATTCATTCCATGAGATCAATGTCAAAATAACACTTTGAGCCTTTATTCTTTATACATATACGAACATATTAGTTCATTTCTATACATCAACTCTTTCGATATAAATTAGTATGAGTATTTGAACCCATAGGATTCAGTGTTTTGAGAGTATTGACTTGTGAGGAATAGAGTTAATTAATTCGATTTATAACACCGAAATTGGGTGAAATTAAATTGATACATTTTTGATATGAAATATGAAAATGATTTTCGACTAATTATTATAATAAAATCATGATTGTTTAAAAAGATTAATATAACTTATGCTTGAGATTTTAATTATGATCTTAAAGGAGATTAAAAAGTATGAGACATTTTTGTGATATGTTGTTTTCTTTTATTCTTAAACGTTAATTTTTGATTTTGTTGTAATTTTAGTTTTTAAGTTGATTGTTGTTATTATTTCTTTTAATTTTTACATTTAGTTCAATGTTTGTGGGTATCATTACTGAAAATCCTCACGAGACTTAAACTAGTCCACTAGTGCAACCTAGGGGTTTAACGGCTTGTTGCATATATTGAATGCAACCGTGTCAATCCACAAAAGTGATTTAGGATAGTTTAATTTTTAGTTTTTACCGCTTCTCTTGTTAAGGGACTAGCAAGAAGTTGGTTAGGGGTTGTGATGAGTGCCTAAAAGCACTAAAATTATCATGATTTAATGTACTTTAATTGATTAAATAGATTTATATTTGTATGATTTTATCATATTTTTATATAAATTTGTCTTTTCAGAATCATAGGTATTTTTATTATTTTTCGGTATTTTGGCTTAAAAATGCAATTTAAAGACACAAAGAGGAATACTTGAAGCAATACATCACAAATATATTAATAAATAAATGGGAAACGGTCAAAAAACATGGAAAAATTGGACAAAATGGGTCAAAAGGGTCAAAAATGTCAAAAAGGAGAAAATCGCGCCCGGCGCCACCGCGGCCCCGCGCGATGCCCCGCCGCGCGCTTCTCCCGGTCCGCGCGCGCCCATCGCGCGCACTTTTCTCGCGCGCGCGCGCGCGCGCTCTGCCTCACGCGCGCCCGCGCGCCCAGCCCACTCCCGCGCGCCCAACGCCTTTTCGCCCCATTTTTCACGTGCGGCCACCTGTGACGTCATGCTGACGTCATTAATGACATCAGCAATTCCAATACGCGTTTTTACATTTTTAAATATTTTTTTAACATTTTTTTAATCATTTTTTCTCTCCATCCTCACCTATAAATACCCCCTTCTCTTCACTTCAAAACACACCTTTCAAACACACATCTCTCTTCTTTCTTTCTCTCTTCTTAGATTTTTAGGTTTTTTTTGTTTTTCTTAGTTTTTAGTTAATTTCTCTTAGTTTTAGAGTTCTTCCTTTTTGGGAAGAACTAGTTATGTTTTTGTAATATATTAGCTTTTGATTCAATAAATGGGAGTGCAAATTCAGCTTGGAGGTTTTTCAAAGAACGGGAATAGCATCGAAGTTCTGTAAGGATTTTATTTTCTTTACGCTTATTTTTTATGCTTTATTCTTACATGTTATATTTAATTTGTCCGTGATTAAATTTAACTCTGTACATTTGTTTATAAACATGATGTAATAATAACGTTGTTATGCTTGCAAAATATTAAATAGGTAAAAATCTCTAAAATGAATTGATTTTATTTTTATTCAAGATTTTATATTAAGAATGTTAGAGAGAAATATATTATTTTTCATTACAAACTTAAATCTGAAAATTAGATTTTAAGGTTTAGTTATCCGGTCTAATTTAGAGTAGTGCTCTTTTATTTGTTGGTACAATCGCCCGATAGTTAGAGTGAAGCTCTATTTCAAAAGTTTTTATAAGAATTATTATCTGAAAATGTATTGACAACATGTTTTCAGTAGTGGTTTTAAAACTTGAAAGTTAGTACTCGGATAACTAAATTCTTAGGTTTAATTTGGACACCTTGAATAAAGTTTAAACTGTCTAACCCCACCAAAGGTGGCATTTAAATGGTTCATTTTCAATCTCTTAGAAAAAGAAATTAATTTAATTAACCAAATTAGTTATCAACCCCACCCATAGGTGTTAATTGATTTGTTTAGTTAACAAAGAATATCTAACCCCACCAAAGGTGGTATTCATATAAAAAAGAGAGAATCAATAAATATCAATTCATATCTTTAATAACCTAAATAATATGAGCAAGCATAATTAACTTAGTTATTATATCCATAAATACTCCACTATTTTAAATGATATAATTTGCATAAATATTTATTGAATCTTTGTTTATTTTTATGTTAATAGATTAAAAACACAAAACCCAAAATATCGTGACAGGATGTTTAGGATTTAATTTCGTTTTTAAAAGTTTGAATAATAAATTAAAAACCACATACATTCCTTCCTTAGATCGACCTTGGGAGTATACTTATCATTTTCTACGAAATGATTCGTGCACTTGCGAGACGCCGATCAAGTTTTTGGCGCCGTTGCCGGGGATGGTATCAAGTTTTTGGCGCCGTTGCCGGGGAAGGAATAGCGTTTTTAAATTATTTATCAAAATTTTAAAAACTTTTTGTGTTGTAAATAATTGTGATTTTTTTTTTTATTAAAAAAATTAAAAAAAAATAAAAAATTTTGTTGTTTGTGAAAAGTAAAAAAAAAATTCAAATTTCAATTTCGTAATAAATAAAAAAAATATAGCATGAATAATAAAATAATTTTGCATTTTGAAATTTGAAGTAAAAAAAAGTAAATAAATTTTAAATTAAATTAATAAATAAATAAGAATAAAAAAAATAAAAAAATCAAAAAAATCAAAAAAATCAAAAAAATCAAAAAAATCAAAAAAATCAAAAAAATCAAAAAAATCAAAAAAATCAAAAAAATCAAAAAAATCAAAAAAATCAAAAAAATCAAAAAAATCAAAAAAAAATCAAAAAAATAAAAAAAAAAAAAAAAAAATCAAAAAAAAAATCAAAAAAATCAAAAAATAAAAAAATCAAAAAATCAAAAAAAAAATCAAAAACTTTATTTTTAATTTTTTTTATTTTTTATTTTATTTTTGTTGTTTTTTTTTTTTCTTTTTTTTTCTTTTACCTTTTTCAATTATTTTTTTTCAATTTATTTTATTTTATTTTTATTTTATTTTTTTGGCTTAATTTTTATTTTTTCTCTTTTTCTCTTTTTATTTTTCTTTTACTTCTTCAATTTATTTTATTTTTGGTTTAAATTTTTTTTTTTTTTTCATATTTTTTTTTAATTTTCGTTTAAGTTAATTAACTTAGGTTTTTAGTAACTTAATTTACTAACTTATATTAATTTAATTTACTAACTTAATTAACTTAGATTTTCATTAACTTAATTAACCTACCTTTTTATTAACTTAATTAACTTAAATTTTAACTTAACTTAACTTAATTAACTTAATTTTAATAGCATGAAAAGTAAAGATCTAAGGGAGTTCTGTCTAGGAGACTAGTTCCTGGAAGCCTTTGTGCCACTAGTCTTTCCTGGGAACGTTGCTCTATCTAGGAGGATGGTTTTTAAGGAGCCTTTGCCCCACCATTCTTTCCTGGGAGCACTCTTGGTTAATACTGATTATGTTATATTAACTTAAAAAAATTAAAAAAAAAAAAAAAAATTCTGAAACTATCTCCAAAATTTTAAAGCTTTAATTACAATCTAAGGAGTTAGTTGTTTTGTTTGATCTAGGTACAATTGTGTTTTGATGCCTTTAATTATTTGATTTGTACCTAGACATGGATTATCTAAAACTCACAAGCATGTCCCTAGTTTTAAGTACAGAAAAATTTAAAAATCCATAGGACATGACTGAAAAAGTATAGGTAGACAACCTTGTCTTACTTGTAGGTTTGATTGACTCATTGATGAGGGGAAATTGAGTTTACTTAAAATGAAATCCCCAAGTTACGTCTTGCTAAGACGTTAAACTAAGCGCTGGATGGGAGGCAACCCATCATTTTAGGTAATTTTTTGTTATTTGTTTTATATACTTAATTTTATTGTTTATTTTAGTTTAATTATATGTGAATAATTTTTAAATTGTTAAAACTAAAAATATTTGTTGAGTTGTTAGAAGTTCACAACAATAATTCGTATACACTTTAATGATGAATATGATGAATGCACCGCATTTCTCCATTACTACTTACACATTCAACAAATAGGTAATCTTTCTTCTCTTTTCTCTTTATCTTTAATTTACAATTGTTACATTGAGGACAATGTAAGTTCTAGGTTGGGGGTGGTGAAAAGTTACCATGCTTAATTAGAAAAGAAAAAAAAAAGATTTAACAATTTAAAAATTCAAAAAAAAAAAACAACAATTATTAATTTTTTTCTTTTTTATGTTCACATCTTCATTTTTTGTGTTTGGTTTTATTTTCCTTGTGTGATTTAGTAATTTTTGGAATTAAAAAAAAAAAAAAAATTCACAAAAATTTATCATTTCTTTAAATCAAATTTAAGTAAATAGTTAAGTCTTTTGTACTGTTAGATTAATTTTTGAAAACATATCATGAAATATTATGTAATTATTTTTGATAATTAGTTAATTTTTGTCATAACTAGTATTTCTTGATAAGATGTAGAAATTATATTAAACCCAAAATCGGTGTTTATGAATTTGTTTTAGTGGAGACTACCTTTGTGAGATATAATTTGAGCCTAATTTCCCTTATTCAGAGTGAAATATATATTTTTTCTACTCCAAACACATTTCTTATTTCTTCAAATTCTTAGATGATCTCTATAGGCATTAATATTGAATGTATGAATTTTTTCTCATCTTAATAGAGTATCATATATTTTTTTTATTATTATTTTTGCTTAGATTAAATGATTTGAGTAGAAATTGATAGTATATGCTTTTATCTCATTCGTGCATGACTGTTACAAAAAAAAAAGACATATCTGGGGTTACCTAAACCAAGATCAAACAAAAAAGCCACAAAATTAACCACTCACCAAAATCCTAAAAAAAAATGTACAATCTGTACATGGGTTGACTCTCTAAAAAAATGATATATATTGAAAAGTATCTTCAGAAAAAAATAGAGAGATAAAGAATATATAGTATAATCTACATACTATGACCCGCATTACCCAAAATCCAAAAAACAAAAAAATGTACAATCTATACATGGGTTGACTCTCTAAAAAATGATATATATTGAAAAATATCTTCAGAAAAATATAGAGAGAAAGAATATATAGTATAATCTACATACTATGACCCACATTGCCTACAAAGTTGTGAGTAAAGGCTAATTACAAAAGAAAGATATAGAAAGTAATTCCCTAAAAAGTCATTGCACTTTCTTCAGTTGTAAAAGGCATATATCTTGAAATTTTTTCTTAATGAGTTTGATTTATGCAGGAAAATAATTTTTATATATGATATCTTTATAATTTATACATTTGATTCCTTCCATGAGATCAACGTCAAAATAACACTTTGAGCCTTTCTTCTTTATACATATGCGAACATATTAGTTCATTTCTATACATCAACTCTTTCGCATATAAATTAGTATGAGTGTTTGAACCCATAGGATTCAGTGTTTTGAGAGTATTGACTTGTGAGGAATAGAGTCGAAGCGAATTCGGATTTATAACACTGAAATTGGGTGAAATTAAATTGATACATTTTTGATATGAAATATGAAAATGATTTCCGACTAATTATTATAATAAATCATGATTGTTTAAAAAGATTAATATAACTTATGCTTGAGATTTTAATTATGATCTTAAAGGAGATTAAAAAGTATGAGACATTTTTGTGATATGTTGTTTTCTTTTATTCTTAAACGTTAATTTTTGATTTTGTTGTAATTTTAGTTTTTAAGTTGATTGTTGTTATTATTTCTTTTAATTTTTACATTTAGTTCAATGTTTGTGGGTATCATTACTGAAAACCCTCACGAGACTCAAACTCGTCCACTAGGGCAACCTAGGGGTTTAAAGGCTTGTTGCATAGGCTAAATGCAACCGTGTCAATCTACGGAAGTGATTTAGGATAGTTTAATTTTTAGTTTTTATCGCTTCTCTTGCTAAGGGACTAGCAAGAAGCTGGTTGGGGGTTGTGATGAGTGCTCAAAAAGCACTAAAATAACCATGATTTTATGCACATTAATTGATTAATATATATATATATTTATATGTTTTATCATATATTTATATATATTTGTCTTTTTCGGAATCACGGGTATTTTTATTGTTTTTCAGGTATTTTGGCTTAAAAACGCAACTTAAAGACACAAAGAGGAATACTGGAAGCAATACATCACAAATATATTAATAAATAAATGGGGAAAGGTCAAAAAATATGAAAAAATTGGACAAAATGGGTCAAAAGGGTCAAAAATGTCAAAAAGGAGAAAATCGCGCCGCGCACACCGCGCCAGAAGCGCCGCGCGCTGACATGCCCGATCGCGCGCCAGCATCATGCGCGCGCCTGCTCCCGGTCGCGCGCGCGCGCGCTGCTTCTCCGCGCGCGCCTGCGCGCCACTCGCGCGCGCGGCCGCGCGCGCCCAGCTGCCCTCCCCGCGCGCCCAACGCCTTTTCGCCCCATTTTTCACGTGCAGCCGCCCCTGTGACGTCATGCTGACGTCATTAATGACATCAGCAATTCCAATACGCGTTTTTACATTTTTTAATATTTTTTTAACATTTTTTTACTCATTTTTTCTCTCCATCCTCACCTATAAATACCCCCCTTCCCTTCACTTCAAAACACACCTTCAAAACACACTTCTCTCTTCTTTCTTTCTCTCTTTTCTTAGATTTTTAGGTTTTTTTTGTTTTTCTTAGTTTTTAGTTAATTTCTCTTAGTTTTAGAGTTCTTCCCTTTTTGGGAAGAACTAGTTATGTTTTTGTAATATATTAGCTTTTGATTCAATAAATGGGAGTGCAAATTCCGCTTGGAGGTTTTTCAGCAACGGGAATAGCATCGAAGTTCTGTAAGGATTTTATTTTCTTTACAGTTATTTTTTATGCTTTATTCTTACATGTTATATTTAATTTGTCTGTGATTAAATTTAACTCTGTACATTTGTTTATAAACATGATGTAATAATAACGTTGTTATGCTTGCAAAATATTAAATAGGTAAAAATCTCTAAAATGAATTGATTTTATTTTTATTCAAGATTTTATATTAAGAATGTTAGAGAGAAATATATTATTTTTCATTACAAACTTAAATCTGAAAATTAAATTTTAAGGTTTAGTTATCCTGTCTAATTTAGAGTAGTGCTCTTTTATTTGTTGGTACAATCGCCCGCTAGTTAGAGTGAAGCTCTATTTCAAAAGTTTTTATAAGAATTATTATCTGAAAATGTATTGACAACATGTTTTCAATAGTGGTTTTAAAACTTGAAAGTTAGTACTCGGATAACTAAATTCTTAGGTTTAATTTGGACACCTTGAATAAAGTTTAAACTGTCTAACCCCACCAAAGGTGGCATTTAAATGGTTCATTTTCAATCTCTTAGAAAAAGAAATTAATTTAATTAACCAAATTAGTTATCAACCCCACCCATAGGTGTTAATTGATTTGTTTAGTTAACAAAGAATATCTAACCCCACCAAAGGTGGTATTCATATAAAAAAGAGAGAATCAATAAATATCAATTCATATCTTTAATAACCTAAATAATATGAGCAAGCATAATTAACTTAGTTATTATATCCATAAATACTCCACTATTTTAAATGATATAATTTGCATAAATATTTATTGAATCTTTGTTTATTTTTATGTTAATAGATTAAAAACACAAAACCCAAAATATCGTGACAGGATGTTTAGGATTTAATTTCGTTTTTAAAAGTTTGAATAATAAATTAAAAACCACATACATTCCTTCCTTAGATCGACCTTGGGAGTATACTTATCATTTTCTACGAAATGATTCGTGCACTTGCGAGAGTTTTATAAATAGATAAAACCAAAGTAACGGGCAGGATCGGCGACGTCGGTTCTGCCCCGATCAAGCACAACCTAATTCATTTGAATTTTGTTAGCCTCCCCCCTAAATGGAAGAGGTTATGGCTAGAGCATGTTTTAGACTTCATTTGTAAACATCTTGTTACTTAGCAAGAAATATTCCTATGGTACATGAACACAATATTTTCGATTATATTTATATGCTTCTTACTCTTAGAATGAGTTTGGAACCAAGATTCTATGCGAGAAAGGAAAAATCAAAGTTAAATTCATTACCGTCCATTCGAACATAACCCAAATAATTCAAAAAGATAGTAAGAATATTGATGTGTTAAAAGAATTAAAAATGAGAAGTATTGATCTCTTATAAGAACATTAATAAACAAAATTTCTAAAATTTGATTATTTGGCATTTTCGTAGGTAATATATTCCATTTAAATATTTAGTGATTATAAGGAAATAAAATTTGGAGTATTTATTTCCCCTACTATCTTTTGTAACATAGGCATGAGAAAATTTTTAAGTTTTGTTCTCCACTTATTTTCTTTTCCTCTTGTTTTCTCATTATTTTTATTCCTTTGTAAGACTTTATTCCATCACAACCTAATTCATTTGAATTTTGTTTGCCTCCCTCCTAAATGGAAAAGGTTATGGCTAGAGCATGTTTTAGACTTCATTTGTAAACATCTTGTTACTTAGCAAGAAATATTCCTATGGTACATGAACACAATATTTTCGATTATATTTATATGCTTCTTACTCTTAGAATGAGTTTGGAACCAAGATTCTATGCGAGAAAGGAAAAATCAAAGTTAAATTCATTACCGTCCATTCGAACATAACCCAAATAATTCAAAAAGATAGTAAGAATATTGATGTGTTAAAAGAATTAAAAATGAGAAGTATTGATCTCTTATAAGAACATTAATAAACAAAATTTCTAAAATTTGATTATTTGGCATTTTCGTAGGTAATATATTCCATTTAAATATTTAGTGATTATAAGGAAATAAAATTTGGAGTATTTATTTCCGCTACTATCTTTTGTAACATAGGCATGAGAAAATTTTTAAGTTTTGTTCTCCACTTATTTTCTTTTCCTTATGTTTTCTCATTATTTTTATTCCTTTGTAAGACTTTATTCCATCACAACCTAATTCATTTGAATTTTGTTTGCCCCCTCCTAAATGGAAGAGGTTATGGCTAGAGCATGTTTTAGACTTCATTTGTAAACATCTTGTTACTTAGCAAGAAATATTCCTATGGTACATGAACACAATATTTTCGATTATATTTATATGCTTCTTACTCTTAGAATGAGTTTGGAACCAAGATTCTATGCGAGAAAGGAAAAATCAAAGTTAAATTCATTACCGTCCATTCGAACATAACCCAAATAATTCAAAAAGATAGTAAGAATATTGATGTGTTAAAAGAATTAAAAATGAGAAGTATTGATCTCTTATAAGAACATTAATAAACAAAATTTCTAAAATTTGATTATTTGGCATTTTCGTAGGTAATATATTCCATTTAAATATTTAGTGATTATAAGGAAATATAATTTGGAGTATTTATTTGCTATACTATCTTTTGTAACATAGGCATGACAAAATTTTTTAAGTTTTGTTCTCCACTTATTTTCTTTTCCTTCTGTTTTCTCATTATTTTTATTCCTTTGTAAGACTTTATTACATCACAACCTAATTCATTTGAATTTTTTTTGCCTCCCTCCTAAATGGAAAAGGTTATGGCTAGAGCATGTTTTAGACTTCATCTGTAAATATCTTGGTACTTAGCAAGAAATATTCCTATGGTACATGAACACAATATTTTCGATTATATTTATATGCTTCTTACTCTTAGAGTGAGTTTGGAACCAAGATTCTCTGCGAGAAATGAAAAATCAAAGATAAATTCATTACCGTCCATTCGAACATAACCCAAATAATTCAAAAAAGATAGTAAGAATATTGATGTGATAAAAGAATTAAAAATGAGAAGTATTGATCTCTTATAAGAACATTAATAAACAAAATTTATAAAATTTGATTATTTGGCATTTTCGTAGGTAATATATTCCATTTAAATATTTAGTGATTATAAGGAAATAAAATTTGGAGTATTTATTTTGCTTACATTCTTTTGTAACATAGGCATGAGAAAATTTTTAAGTTTTGTTCTCCACTTATTTTCTTTTCCTCTTGTTTTCTCATTATTTTTATTCCTTTGTAAGACTTTATTCCATCACAACCTAATTCATTTGAATTTTGTTTGCCTCCCTCCTAAATGGAAGAGGTTATGGCTAGAGCATGTTTTAGACTTCATTTGTAAACATCTTGTTACTTAGCAAGAAATATTCCTATGGTACATGAACACAATATTTTCGATTATATTTATATGCTTCTTACTCTTAGAATGAGTTTGGAACCAAGATTCTATGCGAGAAATGAAAAATCAAAGTTAAATTCATTACCGTCCATTCGAACATAACCCAAATAATTCAAAAAAGATAGTAAGAATATTGATGTGTTAAAAGAATTAAAAATGAGAAGTATTGATCTCTTATAAGAACATTAATAAACAAAATTTCTAAAATTAGATTATTTGGTATTTTCGTAGGTAATATATTCCATTTAAATATTTAGTGATTATAAGGAAATAAAATTTGGAGTATTTATTTTCCCTACTATCTTTTGTAACATAGGCATGAGAACATTTTTAAGTTTTGTTCTCCACTTATTTTCTTTTCCTTATGTTTTCTCATTATTTTTATTCCTTTGTAAGACTTTATTCCATCACAACCTAATTCATTTGAATTTTGTTTGCCTCTCTCCCAAATGGAAAAGGTTATGGCTAGAGCATGTTTTAGACTTCATTTGTAAACATCTTGTTACTTAGCAAGAAATATTCCTATGGTACATGAACACAATATTTTCGATTATATTTATATGCTTCTTACTCTTAGAATGAGTTTGGAACCAAGATTCTATGCGAGAAAGGAAAAATCAAAGTTAAATTCATTACCGTCCATTCGAACATAACCCAAATAATTCAAAAAGATAGTAAGAATATTGATGTGTTAAAAGAATTAAAAATGAGAAGTATTGATCTCTTATAAGAACATTAATAAACAAAATTTATAAAATTTGATTATTTGGCATTTTCGTAGGTAATATATTCCATTTAAATATTTAGTGATTATAAGGAAATAAAATTTGGAGTATTTATTTCTCCTACTATCTTTTGTAACATAAGCATGAGAAAATTTTTAAGTTTTGTTCTCCACTTATTTTCTTTTCCTTATGCTTTCTCATTATTTTTATTCGTTTGTAAGACTTTATTCCATCACAACCTAATTCATTTGAATTTTGTTTGCCTCTCTCCCAAATGGAAAAGGTTATGGCTAGAGCATGTTTTAGACTTCATTTGTAAACATCTTGTTACTTAGCAAGAAATATTCCTATGGTACATGAACACAATATTTTCGATTATATTTATATGCTTCTTACTCTTAGAATGAGTTTGGAACCAAGATTCTATGCGAGAAAGGAAAAATCAAAGTTAAATTCATTACCGTCCATTCGAACATAACCCAAATAATTCAAAAAGATAGTAAGAATATTGATGTGTTAAAAGAATTAAAAATGAGAAGTATTGATCTCTTATAAGAACATTAATAAACAAAATTTCTAAAATTTGATTATTTGGCATTTTCGTAGGTAATATATTCCATTTAAATATTTAGTGATTATAAGGAAATAAAATTTGGAGTATTTATTTCCCCTACTATCTTTTGTAACATAGGCATGAGAAAATTTTTAAGTTTTGTTCTCCACTTATTTTCTTTTCCTTATGTTTTCTCATTATTTTTATTCCTTTGTAAGACTTTATTCCATCACAACCTAATTCATTTGAATTTTGTTTGCCTCCCTCCTAAATGGAAGAGGTTATGGCTAGAGCATGTTTTAGACTTCATTTGTAAACATCTTGTTACTTAGCCAGAAATATTCCTATGGTACATGAACACAATATTTTCGATTATATTTATATGCTTCTTACTCTTAGAATGAGTTTGGAACCAAGATTCTATGCGAGAAAGGAAAAATCAAAGTTAAATTCATTACCGTCCATTCGAACATAACCCAAATAAATCAAAAAAGATCGTAAGAATATTGATGTGATAAAAGAATTAAAAATGAGAAGTATTGATCTCTTATAAGAACATTAATAAACAAAATTTCTAAAATTTGATTATTTGGCGTTTTCGTAGGTAATATATTCCATTTAAATATTTCATGATTATAAGGAAATAAAATTTCGAGTATTTATTTCCCCTACTATCTTTTGTAACATAGGCTTGAGAAAATTTTTAAGTTTTGTTCTCCACTTATTTTATTTTCCTTATGTTTTCTCATTATTTTTATTCGTTTGTAAGACTTTATTCCATCACAACCTAATTCATTTGAATTTTGTTTGCCTCCCTCCTAAATGGAAGAGGTTATGGCTAGAGCATGTTTTAGACTTCATTTGTAAACATCTTGTTACTTAGCAAGAAATATTCCTATGGTACATGAACACAATATTTTCGATTATATTTATATGCTTCTTACTCTTAGAATGAGTTTGGAACCAAGATTCTATGCGAGAAAGGAAAAATCAAAGTTAAATTCATTACCGTCCATTCGAACATAACCCAAATAATTCAAAAAAGATAGTAAGAATATTGATGTGTTAAAAGAATTAAAAATGAGAAGTATTGATCTCTTATAAGAACATTAATAAACAAAATTTATAAAATTTGATTATTTGGTGTTTTCGTAGGTAATATATTCCATTTAAATATTTAGTGATTATAAGGAAATAAAATTTGGAGTATTTATTTCCCCTACTATCTTTTGTAACATAGGCATGAGAAAATTTTTAAGTTTTGTTCTCCACTTATTTTCTTTTCCTCTTGTTTTCTCATTATTTTTATTCCTTTGTAAGACTTTATTCCATCACAACCTAATTCATTTGAATTTTGTTTGCCTCCCTCCTAAATGGAAG
This sequence comes from Hippophae gyantsensis, assembly GCA_030763125.1. Classification (NCBI taxonomy): domain Eukaryota; kingdom Viridiplantae; phylum Streptophyta; class Magnoliopsida; order Rosales; family Elaeagnaceae; genus Hippophae; species Hippophae gyantsensis. The sequence continues at coordinate 43,952,421 of CM061031.1, forward strand.
AGGTTATGGCTAGAGCATGTTTTAGACTTCATTTGTAAACATCTTGTTACTTAGCAAGAAATATTCCTATGGTACATGAACACAATATTTTCGATTATATTTATATGCTTCTTACTCTTAGAATGAGTTTGGAACCAAGATTCTATGCGAGAAATGAAAAATCAAAGTTAAATTCATTACCGTCCATTCGAACATAACCCAAATAATTCAAAAAAGATAGTAAGAATATTGATGTGTTAAAAGAATTAAAAATGAGAAGTATTGATCTCTTATAAGAACATTAATAAACAAAATTTATAAAATTTGATTATTTGGCGTTTTCGTAGGTAATATATTCCATTTAAATATTTAGTGATTATAAGGAAATAAAATTTGGAGTATTTATGTTCCCTACTATCTTTTGTAACATAGGCATGAGAAATTTTTAAGTTTTGTTCTCCACTTATTTTCTTTTCCTTATGTTTTCTCATTATTTTTATTCGTTTGTAAGACTTTATTCCATCACAACCTAATTCATTTGAATTTTGTTTGCCTCTCTCCCAAATGGAAAAGGTTATGGCTAGAGCATGTTTTAGACTTCATTTGTAAACATCTTGTTACTTAGCCAGAAATATTCCTATGGTACATGAACACAATATTTTCGATTATATTTATATGCTTCTTACTCTTAGAATGAGTTTGGAACCAAGATTCTATGCGAGAAAGGAAAAATCAAAGTTAAATTCATTACCGTCCATTCGAACATAACCCAAATAATTCAAAAAGATAGTAAGAATATTGATGTGTTAAAAGAATTAAAAATGAGAAGTATTGATCTCTTATAAGAACATTAATAAACAAAATTTATAAAATTTGATTATTTGGTGTTTTCGTAGGTAATATATTCCATTTAAATATTTAGTGATTATAAGGAAATAAAATTTGGAGTATTTATTTCCCCTACTATCTTTTGTAACATAGGCATGAGAAATTTTTTAAGTTTTGTTCTCCACTTATTTTCTTTTCCTCTTGTTTTCTCATTATTTTTATTCCTTTGTAAGACTTTATTCCATCACAACCTAATTCATTTGAATTTTGTTTGCCTCCCTCCTAAATGGAAGAGGTTATGGCTAGAGCATGTTTTAGACTTCATTTGTAAACATCTTGTTACTTAGCAAGAAATATTCCTATGGTACATGAACACAATATTTTCGATTATATTTATATGCTTCTTACTCTTAGAATGAGTTTGGAACCAAGATTCTATGCGAGAAAGGAAAAATCAAAGTTAAATTCATTACCGTCCATTCGAACATAACCCAAATAATTCAAAAAGATAGTAAGAATATTGATGTGTTAAAATAATTAAAAATGAGAAGTATTGATCTCTTATAAGAACACTAAAAAACAAAATTTCTAAAATTTGATTATTTGGCGTTTTCGTAGGTAATATATTCCATTTAAATATTTCATGATTATAAGGAAATAAAATTTCGAGTATTTATTTCCCCTATTTTCTTTTGTAACATAGGCTTGAGAAAATTTTTAAGTTTTGTTCTCCACTTATTTTATTTTCCTTATGTTTTCTCATTATTTTTATTCGTTTGTAAGACTTTATTCCATCACAACCTAATTCATTTGAATTTTGTTTGCCTCTCTCCCAAATGGAAAAGGTTATGGCTAGAGCATGTTTTAGACTTCATTTGTAAACATCTTGTTACTTAGCAAGAAATATTCCTATGGTACATGAACACAATATTTTCGATTATATTTATATGCTTCTTACTCTTAGAATGAGTTTGGAACCAAGATTCTATGCGAGAAATGAAAAATAAAAGTTAAATTCATTACCGTCCATTCGAACATAACCCAAATAATTAAAAAATATAGTAAGAATATTGATGTGTTAAAAGAATTAAAAATGAGAAGTATTGATCTCTTATAAGAACATTAATAAACAAAATTTATAAAATTTGATTATTTGGTGTTTTCGTAGGTAATATATTCCATTTAAATATTTAGTGATTATAAGGAAATAAAATTTGGAGTATTTATTTCCCCTACTATCTTTTGTAACATAGGCATGAGAAAATTTTTAAGTTTTGTTCTCCACTTATTTTCTTTTCCTTATGTTTTCTCATTATTTTTATTCGTTTGTAAGACTTTATTCCATCACAACCTAATTCATTTGAATTTTGTTTGCCTCCCTCCTAAATGGAAGAGGTTATGGCTAGAGCATGTTTTAGACTTCATTTGTAAACATCTTGTTACTTAGCCAGAAATATTCCTATGGTACATGAACACAATATTTTCGATTATATTTATATGCTTCTTACTCTTAGAATGAGTTTGGAACCAAGATTCTATGCGAGAAAGGAAAAATCAAAGTTAAATTCATTACCGTCCATTCGAACATAACCCAAATAATTCAAAAAGATAGTAAGAATATTGATGTGTTAAAAGAATTAAAAATGAGAAGTATTGATCTCTTATAAGAACATTAATAAACAAAATTTATAAAATTTGATTATTTGGTGTTTTCGTAGGTAATATATTCCATTTAAATATTTAGTGATTATAAGGAAATAAAATTTGGAGTATTTATTTCCCCTACTATCTTTTGTAACATAGGCATGAGAAATTTTTTAAGTTTTGTTCTCCACTTATTTTCTTTTCCTCTTGTTTTCTCATTATTTTTATTCCTTTGTAAGACTTTATTCCATCACAACCTAATTCATTTGAATTTTGTTTGCCTCCCTCCTAAATGGAAAAGGTTATGGCTAGAGCATGTTTTAGACTTCATTTGTAAACATCTTGTCACTTAGCCAGAAATATTCCTATGGTACATGAACACAATATTTTCGATTATATTTATATGCTTCTTACTCTTAGAATGAGTTTGGAACCAAGATTCTATGCGAGAAATGAAAAATCAAAGTTAAATTCATTACCGTCCATTCGAACATAACCCAAATAATTCAAAAAGATAGTAAGAATATTGATGTGTTAAAAGAATTAAAAATGAGAAGTATTGATCTCTTCTAAGAACATTAATAAACAAAATTTCTAAAATTTGATTATTTCGAATTTTCAGACAAAATTTATTCCATTTAAATATTTCCTGATTATAAGGAAATAAAATTTGGACTATTTATTTCTCCTACTATCTTTTGTAACATAGGCATGAGAAAAATTTTAAGTTTTGTTCTCCACTTATTTTATTTTCCTTCGGTTTTCTCATTATTTTTATTCCTTTGTAAGACTTTATTACATCACAACCTAATTCATTTGAATTTTGTTTGCCTCCCTCCTAAATGGAAAAGGTTATGGCTAGAGCATGTTTTAGACTTCATTTGTAAATATCTTGGTACTTAGCAAGAAATATTCCTATGGTACATGAACACAATATTTTCGATTATATTTATATGCTTCTTACTCTTAGAATGAGTTTGGAACCAAGATTCTATGCGAGAAATGAAAAATCAAAGTTAAATTCATTACCGTCCATTCGAACATAACCCAAATAATTCAAAAAGATAGTAAGAATATTGATGTGATAAAAGAATTAAAAATGAGAAGTATTGATCTCTTATAAGAACATTAATAAACAAAATTTATAAAATTTGATTATTTGGCATTTTCGTAGGTAATATATTCCATTTAAATATTTAGTGATTATAAGGAAATAAAATTTGGAGTATTTATTTCCCCTACTATCTTTTGTAACATAGGCATGAGAAAATTTTTAAGTTTTGTTCTCCACTTATTTTCTTTTCCTTATGTTTTCTCATTATTTTTATTCCTTTGTAAGACTTTATTCCATCACAACCTAATTCATTTGAATTTTGTTTGCCTCTCTCCCAAATGGAAAAGGTTATGGCTAGAGCATGTTTTAGACTTCATTTGTAAACATCTTGTTACTTAGCAAGAAATATTCCTATGGTACATGAACACAATATTTTCGATTATATTTATATGCTTCTTACTCTTAGAATGAGTTTGGAACCAAGATTCTATGCGAGAAAGGAAAAATCAAAGTTAAATTCATTACCGTCCATTCGAGCATAACCCAAATAATTCAAAAAGATAGTAAGAATATTGATGTGATAAAAGAATTAAAAATGAGAAGTATTGATCTCTTACAAGAACATTAATAAACAAAATTTCTAAAATTTGATTATTTGGCGTTTTCGTAGGTAATATATTCCATTTAAATATTTAGTGATTATAAGGAAATAAAATTTGGAGTATTTATTTCCCCCTACTATCTTTTGTAACATAGGCATGAGAAAATTTTTAAGTTTTGTTCTCCACTTATTTTCTTTTCTTTATGTTTTCTCATTATTTTTATTCCTTTGTAAGACTTTATTCCATCACAACCTAATTCATTTGAATTTTGTTTGCCTCTCTCCCAAATGGAAAAGGTTATGGCTAGAGCATGTTTTAGACTTCATTTGTAAACATCTTGTCACTTAGCCAGAAATATTCCTATGGTACATGAACACAATATTTTTGATTATATTTATTTGCTTCTTACTCTTAGAATGAGTTTGGAACCAAGATTCTATGCGAGAAAAGAAAAATCAAAGTTAAATTCATTACCGTAGAAATCGAACATAACCCAAATAATTCAAAAAGATAGTAAGAATATTGATGTGTTAAAAGAATTAAAAATGAGAAGTATTGATCTCTTATAAGAACATTAATAAACAAAATTTCTAAAATTTGATTATTTGGCATTTTCGTAGGTAATATATTCCATTTAAATATTTAGTGATTATAAGGAAATAAAATTTGGAGTATTTATTTCCCTACTATCTTTTGTAACATAGGCATGAGAAAATTTTTAAGTTTTGTTCTCCACTTATTTTCTTTTCCTCTTGTTTTCTCATTATTTTTATTCCTTTGTAAGACTTTATTCCATCACAACCTAATTCATTTGAATTTTGTTTGCCTCTCTCCTAAATGGAAAAGGTTATGGCTAGAGCATGTTTTAGACTTCATTTGTAAACATCTTGTTACTTAGCAAGAAATATTCCTATGGTACATGAACACAATATTTTCGATTATATTTATATGCTTCTTACTCTTAGAATGAGTTTGGAACCAAGATTCTATGCGAGAAAGGAAAAATCAAAGTTAAATTCATTACCGTCCATTCGAACATAACCCAAATAATTCAAAAAGATAGTAAGAATATTGATGTGTTAAAAGAATTAAAAATGAGAAGTATTGATCTCTTATAAGAACATTAATAAACAAAATTTATAAAATTTGATTATTTGGTGTTTTCGTAGGTAATATATTCCATTTAAATATTTAGTGATTATAAGGAAATAAAATTTGGAGTATTTATGTTCCCTACTATCTTTTGTAACATAGGCATGAGAAATTTTTAAGTTTTGTTCTCCACTTATTTTATTTTCCTTATGTTTTCTCATTATTTTTATTCCTTTGTAAGACTTTATTACATCACAACCTAATTCATTTGAATTTTGTTTGCCTCTCTCCCAAATGGAAAAGGTTATGGCTAGAGCATGTTTTAGACTTCATTTGTAAACATCTTGTTACTTAGCAAGAAATATTCCTATGGTACATGAACACAATATTTTCGATTATATTTATATGCTTCTTACTCTTAGAATGAGTTTGGAACCAAGATTCTATGCGAGAAAGGAAAAATCAAAGTTAAATTCATTACCGTCCATTCGAACATAACCCAAATAATTCAAAAAGATAGTAAGAATATTGATGTGTTAAAAGAATTAAAAATGAGAAGTATTGATCTCTTATAAGAACATTAATAAACAAAATTTCTAAAATTTGATTATTTGGCATTTTCGTAGGTAATATATTCCATTTAAATATTTAGTGATTATAAGGAAATAAAATTTGGAGTATTTATTTCGCCTACTATCTTTTGTAACATAGGCTTGAGAAAATTTTTAAGTTTTGTTCTCCACTTATTTTATTTTCCTTATGTTTTCTCATTATTTTTATTCGTTTGTAAGACTTTATTCCATCACAACCTAATTCATTTGAATTTTGTTTGCCTCTCTCCCAAATGGAAAAGGTTATGGCTAGAGCATGTTTTAGACTTCATTTGTAAACATCTTGTTACTTAGCAAGAAATATTCCTATGGTACATGAACACAATATTTTCGATTATATTTATATGCTTCTTACTCTTAGAATGAGTTTGGAACCAAGATTCTATGCGAGAAAGGAAAAATCAAAGTTAAATTCATTACCGTCCATTCGAACATAACCCAAATAATTCAAAAAGATAGTAAGAATATTGATGTGTTAAAAGAATTAAAAATGAGAAGTATTGATCTCTTATAAGAACATTAATAAACAAAATTTCTAAAATTTGATTATTTGGCATTTTCGTAGGTAATATATTCCATTTAAATATTTAGTGATTATAAGGAAATAAAATTTGGAGTATTTATTTCCCCTACTATCTTTTGTAACATAGGCATGAGAAATTTTTTAAGTTTTGTTCTCCACTTATTTTCTTTTCCTTATGTTTTCTCATTATTTTTATTCCTTTGTAAGACTTTATTCCATCACAACCTAATTCATTTGAATTTTGTTTGCCTCTCTCCCAAATGGAAAAGGTTATGGCTAGAGCATGTTTTAGACTTCATTTGTAAACATCTTGTTACTTAGCAAGAAATATTCCTATGGTACATGAACACAATATTTTCGATTATATTTATATGCTTCTTACTCTTAGAATGAGTTTGGAACCAAGATTCTATGCGAGAAAGGAAAAATCAAAGTTAAATTCATTACCGTCCATTCGAACATAACCCAAATAATTCAAAAAGATAGTAAGAATATTGATGTGATAAAAGAATTAAAAATGAGAAGTATTGATCTCTTATAAGAACATTAATAAACAAAATTTATAAAATTTGATTATTTGGCGTTTTCGTAGGTAATATATTCCATTTAAATATTTAGTGATTATAAGGAAATAAAATTTGGAGTATTTATTTCCCCTACTATCTTTTGTAACATAGGCATGAGAAATTTTTTAAGTTTTGTTCTCCACTTATTTTCTTTTCCTTATGTTTTCTCATTATTTTTATTCCTTTGTAAGACTTTATTCCATCACAACCTAATTCATTTGAATTTTGTTTGCCTCCCTCCTAAATGGAAAAGGTTATGGCTAGAGCATGTTTTAGACTTCATTTGTAAACATCTTGTCACTTAGCCAGAAATATTCCTATGGTACATGAACACAATATTTTTGATTATATTTATATGCTTCTTACTCTTAGAATGAGTTTGGAACCAAGATTCTATGCGAGAAATGAAAAATCAAAGTTAAATTCATTACCGTCCATTCGAACATAACCCAAATAATTCAAAAAAGATAGTAAGAATATTGATGTGTTAAAAGAATTAAAAATGAGAAGTATTGATCTCTTATAAGAACATTAATAAACAAAATTTATAAAATTTGATTATTTGGCATTTTCGTAGGTAATATATTCCATTTAAATATTTAGTGATTATAAGGAAATAAAATTTGGAGTATTTATTTCCCCTACTATCTTTTGTAACATAGGCATGAGAAATTTTTAAGTTTTGTTCTCCACTTATTTTATTTTCCTTATGTTTTCTCATTATTTTTATTCCTTTGTAAGACTTTATTACATCACAACCTAATTCATTTGAATTTTGTTTGCCTCCCTCCTAAATGGAAAAGGTTATGGCTAGAGCATGTTTTAGACTTCATTTGTAAATATCTTGGTACTTAGCAAGAAATATTCCTATGGTACATGAACACAATATTTTCGATTATATTTATATGCTTCTTACTCTTAGAATGAGTTTGGAACCAAGATTCTATGCGAGAAATGAAAAATCAAAGTTAAATTCATTACCGTCCATTCGAACATAACCCAAATAATTCAAAAAGATAGTAAGAATATTGATGTGATAAAAGAATTAAAAATGAGAAGTATTGATCTCTTATAAGAACATTAATAAACAAAATTTATAAAATTTGATTATTTGGCGTTTTCGTAGGTAATATATTCCATTTAAATATTTAGTGATTATAAGGAAATAAAATTTGGAGTATTTATTTCGCTTACTATCTTTTGTAACATAGGCATGAGAAATTTTTTAAATTTTGTTCTCCTCTTATTTTCTTTTCCTTATGTTTTCTCATTATTTTTATTCCTTTGTAAGACTTTATTCCATCACAACCTAATTCATTTGAATTTTGTTTGCCTCTCTCCCAAATGGAAAAGGTTATGGCTAGAGCATGTTTTAGACTTCATTTGTAAACATCTTGTTACTTAGCCAGAAATATTCCTATGGTACATGAACACAATATTTTTGATTATATTTATATGCTTCTTACTCTTAGAATGAGTTTGGAACCAAGATTCTATGCGAGAAATGAAAAATCAAAGTTAAATTCATTACCGTCCATTCGAACATAACCCAAATAATTCAAAAAAGATAGTAAGAATATTGATGTGATAAAAGAATTAAAAATGAGAAGTATTGATCTCTTATAAGAACATTAATAAACAAAATTTCTAAAATTTGATTATTTGGCGTTTTCGTAGGTAATATATTCCATTTAAATATTTAGTGATTATAAGGAAATAAAATTTGGAGTATTTATTTCCCCTACTATCTTTTGTAACATAGGCATGAGAAATTTTTTAAGTTTTGTTCTCCACTTATTTTCTTTTCCTCTTGTTTTCTCATTATTTTTATTCCTTTGTAAGACTTTATTCCATCACAACCTAATTCATTTGAATTTTGTTTGCCTCTCTCCCAAATGGAAAAGTTTATGGCTAGAGCATGTTTTAGACTTCATTTGTAAACATCTTGTTACTTAGCCAGAAATATTCCTATGGTACATGAACACAATATTTTCGATTATATTTATATGCTTCTTACTCTTAGAATGAGTTTGGAACCAAGATTCTATGCGAGAAAGGAAAAATCAAAGTTAAATTCATTACCGTCCATTCGAACATAACCCAAATAATTCAAAAAGATAGTAAGAATATTGATGTGTTAAAAGAATTAAAAATGAGAAGTATTGATCTCTTATAAGAACATTAATAAACAAAATTTCTAAAATTTGATTATTTGGCATTTTCGTAGGTAATATATTCCATTTAAATATTTAGTGATTATAAGGAAATAAAATTTGGAGTATTTATTTCCCTACTATCTTTTGTAACATAGGCATGAGAAAATTTTTAAGTTTTGTTCTCCACTTATTTTCTTTTCCTTATGTTTTCTCATTATTTTTATTCGTTTGTAAGACTTTATTCCATCACAACCTAATTCATTTGAATTTTGTTTGCCTCTCTCCCAAATGGAAAAGGTTATGGCTAGAGCATGTTTTAGACTTCATTTGTAAACATCTTGTTACTTAGCAAGAAATATTCCTATGGTACATGAACACAATATTTTCGATTATATTTATATGCTTCTTACTCTTAGAATGAGTTTGGAACCAAGATTCTATGCGAGAAAGGAAAAATCAAAGTTAAATTCATTACCGTCCATTCGAACATAACCCAAATAATTCAAAAAGATAGTAAGAATATTGATGTGTTAAAAGAATTAAAAATGAGAAGTATTGATCTCTTACAAGAACATTAATAAACAAAATTTCTAAAATTAGATTATTTGGTGTTTTCGTAGGTAATATATTCCATTTAAATATTTAGTGATTATAAGGAAATAAAATTTGGAGTATTTATTTTCCCTACTATCTTTTGTCACATAGGCATGAGAAATTTTTTAGTTTTGTTCTCCACTTATTTTATTTTCCTTCTGTTTTCTCATTATTTTTATTCCTTTGTAAGACTTTATTACATCACAACCTAATTCATTTGAATTTTTTTTGCCTCCCTCCTAAATGGAAAAGGTTATGGCTAGAGCATGTTTTAGACTTCATCTGTAAATATCTTGGTACTTAGCAAGAAATATTCCTATGGTACATGAACACAATATTTTCGATTATATTTATATGCTTCTTACTCTTAGAGTGAGTTTGGAACCAAGATTCTCTGCGAGAAATGAAAAATCAAAGTTAAATTCATTACCGTCCATTCGAACATAACCCAAATAATTCAAAAAGATAGTAAGAATATTGATGTCATAAAAGAATTAAAAATGAGAAGTATTGATCTCTTATAAGAACATTAATAAACAAAATTTCTAAAATTTGATTATTTGGCATTTTCGTAGGTAATATATTCCATTTAAATATTTAGTGATTATAAGGAAATAAAATTTGGAGTATTTATTTCCCCTACTATCTTTTGTAACATAGGCATGAGAAACGTTTTGAGTTTTGTTCTCCACTTATTTTATTTTCCTTCTGTTTTCTCATTATTTTTATTCCTTTGTAAGACTTTATTACATCACAACCTAATTCATTTGAATTTTGTTTGCCTCCCTCCTAAATGGAAAAGGTTATGGCTAGAGCATGTTTTAGACTTCATTTGTAAGCATCTTGGTCTTAGCAAGAAATATTCCTATGGTACATGAACACAATATTTTCGATTATATTTATATGCTTCTTACTCTTAGAATGAGTTTGGAACCAAGATTCTATGCGAGAAATGAAAAATCAAAGTTAAATTCATTACCGTCCATTCGAACATAACCCAAATAATTCAAAAAAGATAGTAAGAATATTGATGTGATAAAAGAATTAAAAATGAGAAGTATTGATCTCTTATAAGAACATTAATAAAAAAAATTTATAAAATTTGATTATTTGGCATTTTCGTAGGTAATATATTCCATTTAAATATTTAGTGATTATAAGGAAATAAAATTTGGAGTATTTATTTACCTACTATCTTTTGTAACATAGGCATGAGAAATTTTTTAAGTTTTGTTCTCCACTTATTTTCTTTTCCTCTTGTTTTCTCATTATTTTTATTCCTTTGTAAGACTTTATTCCATCACAACCTAATTCATTTGAATTTTGTTTGCCTCTCTCCTAAATGGAAAAGGTTATGGCTAGAGCATGTTTTAGACTTCATTTGTAAACATCTTGTTACTTAGCAAGAAATATTCCTATGGTACATGAACACAATATTTTCGATTATATTTATATGCTTCTTACTCTTAGAATGAGTTTGGAACCAAGATTCTATGCGAGAAATGAAAAATCAAAGTTAAATTCATTACCGTCCAATCGAACATAACCCAAATAATTCAAAAAGATAGTGAGAATATTGATGTGTTAAAAGAATTAAAAATGAGAAGTATTGATCTCTTATAAGAACATTAATAAACAAAATTTATAAAATTAGATTGTTTGGCATTTTCGTAGGTAATATATTCCATTTAAATATTTAGTGATTATAAGGAAATAAAATTTGGAGTATTTATTTCCCCTACTATCTTTTGTAACATAGGCATGAGAAATTTTTTAAGTTTTGTTCTCCTCTTATTTTCTTTTCCTTATGTTTTCTCATTATTTTTATTCCTTTGTAAGACTTCATTCCATCACAACCTAATTCATTTGAATTTTGTTTTCCTCCCTCCTAAATGGAAAAGGTTATGGATAGAGCATGTTTTAGACTTCATTTGTAAACATCTTGTTACTTAGCAAGAAATATTCCTATGGTACATGAACACAATATTTTCGATTATATTTATATGCTTCTTACTCTTAGAATGAGTTTGGAACCAAGATTCTATGCGAGAAAGGAAAAATCAAAGTTAAATTCATTACCGTCCATTCGAACATAACCCAAATAATTCAAAAAGATAGTAAGAATATTGATGTGATAAAAGAATTAAAAATGAGAAGTATTGATCTCTTATAAGAACATTAATAAACAAAATTTCTAAAATTTGATTATTTGGCATTTTCGTAGGTAATATATTCCATTTAAATATTTAGTGATTATAAGGAAATAAAATTTGGAGTATTTATTTCCCCTACTATCTTTTGTAACATAGGCATGAGAAAAGTTTTAAGTTTTGTTCTCCACTTATTTTATTTTCCTTCTGTTTTCTCATTATTTTTATTCCTTTGTAAGACTTTATTACATCACAACCTAATTCATTTGAATTTTGTTTGCCTCCCTCCTAAATGGAAAAGGTTATGGCTAGAGCATGTTTTAGACTTCATTTGTAAGCATCTTGGTCTTAGCAAGAAATATTCCTATGGTACATGAACACAATATTTTCGATTATATTTATATGCTTCTTACTCTTAGAATGAGTTTGGAACCAAGATTCTATGCGAGAAATGAAAAATCAAAGTTAAATTCATTACCGTCCATTCGAACATAACCCAAATAATTCAAAAAAGATAGTAAGAATATTGATGTGATAAAAGAATTAAAAATGAGAAGTATTGATCTCTTATAAGAACATTAATAAACAAAATTTCTAAAATTTGATTGTTTGGCATTTTCGTAGGTAATATATTCCATTTAAATATTTAGTGATTATAAGGAAATAAAATTTGGAGTATTTATTTCCCCTACTATCTTTTGTAACATAGGCATGAGAAATTTTTTAAGTTTTGTTCTCCACTTATTTTATTTTCCTTCTGTTTTCTCATTATTTTTATTCCTTTGTAAGACTTTATTACATCACAACCTAATTCATTTGAATTTTGTTTGCCTCCCTCCTAAATGGAAAAGGTTATGGCTAGAGCATGTTTTAGACTTCATTTGTAAGCATCTTGGTCTTAGCAAGAAATATTCCTATGGTACATGAACACAATATTTTCGATTATATTTATATGCTTCTTACTCTTAGAATGAGTTTGGAACCAAGATTCTATGCGAGAAATGAAAAATCAAAGTTAAATTCATTACCGTCCATTCGAACATAACCCAAATAATTCAAAAAGATAGTAAGAATATTGATGTGTTAAAAGAATTAAAAATGAGAAGTATTGATCTCTTATAAGAACATTAATAAACAAAATTTATAAAATTTGATTATTTGGTGTTTTCGTAGGTAATATATTCCATTTAAATATTTAGTGATTATAAGGAAATAAAATTTGGAGTATTTATTTCGCTTACTATCTTTTGTAACATAGGCATGAGAAATTTTTTAAGTTTTGTTCTCCACTTATTTTCTTTTCCTTATGTTTTCTCATTATTTTTATTCCTTTGTAAGACTTTATTCCATCACAACCTAATTCATTTGAATTTTGTTTGCCTCCCTCCTAAATGGAAAAGGTTATGGCTAGAGCATGTTTTAGACTTCATTTGTAAACATCTTGTTACTTAGCAAGAAATATTCCTATGGTACATGAACACAATATTTTCGATTATATTTATATGCTTCTTACTCTTAGAATGAGTTTGGAACCAAGATTCTATGCGAGAAAGGAAAAATCAAAGTTAAATTCATTACCGTCCATTCGAACATAACCCAAATAATTCAAAAAGATAGTAAGAATATTGATGTGTTAAAAGAATTAAAAATGAGAAGTATTGATCTCTTATAAGAACATTAATAAACAAAATTTCTAAAATTTGATTATTTGGCGTTTTCGTAGGTAATATATTCCATTTAAATATTTAGTGATTATAAGGAAATAAAATTTGGAGTATTTATTTCCCCTACTATCTTTTGTAACATAGGCATGAGAAAATTTTTAAGTTTTGTTCTCCACTTATTTTCTTTTCCTTATGTTTTCTCATTATTTTTATTCCTTTGTAAGACTTTATTCCATCACAACCTAATTCATTTGAATTTTGTTTGCCTCTCTCCCAAATGGAAAAGGTTATGGCTAGAGCATGTTTTAGACTTCATTTGTAAACATCTTGTTACTTAGCAAGAAATATTCCTATGGTACATGAACACAATATTTTCGATTATATTTATATGCTTCTTACTCTTAGAATGAGTTTGGAACCAAGATTCTATGCGAGAAAGGAAAAATCAAAGTTAAATTCATTACCGTCCATTCGAACATAACCCAAATAATTCAAAAAGATAGTAAGAATATTGATGTGTTAAAAGAATTAAAAATGAGAAGTATTGATCTCTTATAAGAACATTAATAAACAAAATTTATAAAATTAGATTATTTGGCGTTTTCGTAGGTAATATATTCCATTTAAATATTTAGTGATTATAAGGAAATAAAATTTGGAGTATTTATTTTCCCTACTATCTTTTGTAACATAGGCATGAGAAATTTTTTAGTTTTGTTCTCCACTTATTTTCTTTTCCTTATGTTTTCTCATTATTTTTATTCCTTTGTAAGACTTTATTCCATCACAACCTAATTCATTTGAATTTTGTTTGCCTCCCTCCTAAATGGAAAAGGTTATGGCTAGAGCATGTTTTAGACTTCATTTGTAAACATCTTGTTACTTAGCCAGAAATATTCCTATGGTACATGAACACAATATTTTTGATTATATTTATATGCTTCTTACTCTTAGAATGAGTTTGGAACCAAGATTCTATGCGAGAAATGAAAAATCAAAGTTAAATTCATTACCGTCCATTCGAACATAACCCAAATAATTCAAAAAAGATAGTAAGAATATTGATGTGATAAAAGAATTAAAAATGAGAAGTATTGATCTCTTATAAGAACATTAATAAACAAAATTTATAAAATTTGATTATTTGGTGTTTTCGTAGGTAATATATTCCATTTAAATATTTAGTGATTATAAGGAAATAAAATTTGGAGTATTTATTTCGCTTACTATCTTTTGTAACATAGGCATGAGAAATTTTTTAAATTTTGTTCTCCTCTTATTTTCTTTTCCTTATGTTTTCTCATTATTTTTATTCCTTTGTAAGACTTCATTCCATCACAACCTAATTCATTTGAATTTTGTTTTCCTCCCTCCTAAATGGAAAAGGTTATGGGTAGGGAATGTTTTAGACTTCATTTGTAAACATCTTGTCACTTAGCCAGATATATTCCTATGGTACATGAACACAATATTTTTGATTATATTTATATGCTTCTTACTCTTAGAATGAGTTTGGAACCAAGATTCTATGCGAGAAATGAAAAATCAAAGTTAAATTCATTACCGTCCATTCGAACATAACCCAAATAATTCAAAAAGATAGTAAGAATATTGATGTGTTAAAAGAATTAAAAATGAGAAGTATTGATCTCTTATAAGAACATTAATAAACAAAATTTCTAAAATTAGATTATTTGGTATTTTCGTAGGTAATATATTCCATTTAAATATTTAGTGATTATAAGGAAATAAAATTTGGAGTATTTATTTTCCCTACTATCTTTTGTAACATAGGCATGAGAACATTTTTAAGTTTTGTTCTCCACTTATTTTCTTTTCCTTATGTTTTCTCATTATTTTTATTCCTTTGTAAGACTTTATTCCATCACAACCTAATTCATTTGAATTTTGTTTGCCTCTCTCCCAAATGGAAAAGGTTATGGCTAGAGCATGTTTTAGACTTCATTTGTAAACATCTTGTTACTTAGCCAGAAATATTCCTATGGTACATGAACACAATATTTTCGATTATATTTATATGCTTCTTACTCTTAGAATGAGTTTGGAACCAAGATTCTATGCGAGAAAGGAAAAATCAAAGTTAAATTCATTACCGTCCATTCGAACATAACCCAAATAATTCAAAAAAGATAGTAAGAATATTGATGTGTTAAAAGAATTAAAAATGAGAAGTATTGATCTCTTATAAGAACATTAATAAACAAAATTTATAAAATTTGATTATTTGGTGTTTTCGTAGGTAATATATTCCATTTAAATATTTAGTGATTATAAGGAAATAAAATTTGGAGTATTTATTTCCCCTACTATCTTTTGTAACATAGGCATGAGAAATTTTTAAGTTTTGTTCTCCACTTATTTTATTTTCCTTATGTTTTCTCATTATTTTTATTCGTTTGTAAGACTTTATTCCATCACAACCTAATTCATTTGAATTTTGTTTGCCTCTCTCCCAAATGGAAAAGGTTATGGCTAGAGCATGTTTTAGACTTCATTTGTAAACATCTTGTTACTTAGCCAGAAATATTCCTATGGTACATGAACACAATATTTTCGATTATATTTATATGCTTCTTACTCTTAGAATGAGTTTGGAACCAAGATTCTATGCGAGAAATGAAAAATCAAAGTTAAATTCATTACCGTCCATTCGAACATAACCCAAATAATTCAAAAAGATAGTAAGAATATTGATGTGTTAAAAGAATTAAAAATGAGAAGTATTGATCTCTTATAAGAACATTAATAAACAAAATTTATAAAATTTGATTATTTGGTGTTTTCGTAGGTAATATATTCCATTTAAATATTTAGTGATTATAAGGAAATAAAATTTGGAGTATTTATTTCCCCTACTATCTTTTGTAACATACGCATGAGAAATTTTTTAAGTTTTGTTCTCCACTTATTTTCTTTTCCTCTTGTTTTCTCATTATTTTTATTCGTTTGTAAGACTTTATTCCATCACAACCTAATTCATTTGAATTTTGTTTGCCTCTCTCCCAAATGGAAAAGTTTATGGCTAGAGCATGTTTTAGACTTCATTTGTAAACATCTTGTTACTTAGCCAGAAATATTCCTATGGTACATGAAAACAATATTTTTGATTATATTTATATGCTTCTTACTCTTAGAATGAGTTTGGAACCAAGATTCTATGCGAGAAATGAAAAATCAAAGTTAAATTCATTACCGTCCATTCGAACATAACCCAAATAATTCAAAAAAGATAGTAAGAATATTGATGTGTTAAAAGAATTAAAAATGAGAAGTATTGATCTCTTATAAGAACATTAATAAACAAAATTTATAAAATTTGATTATTTGGTGTTTTCGTAGGTAATATATTCCATTTAAATATTTAGTGATTATAAGGAAATAAAATTTGGAGTATTTATTTCCCCTACTATCTTTTGTAACATAGGCATGAGAAAATTTTTAAGTTTTGTTCTCCACTTATTTTCTTTTCCTTATGTTTTCTCATTATTTTTATTCCTTTGTAAGACTTTATTCCATCACAACCTAATTCATTTGAATTTTGTTTGCCTCTCTCCCAAATGGAAAAGGTTATGGCTAGAGCATGTTTTAGACTTCATTTGTAAACATCTTGTTACTTAGCAAGAAATATTCCTATGGTACATGAACACAATATTTTCGATTATATTTATATGCTTCTTACTCTTAGAATGAGTTTGGAACCAAGATTCTATGCGAGAAAGGAAAAATCAAAGTTAAATTCATTACCGTCCATTCGAACATAACCCAAATAATTCAAAAAAGATAGTAAGAATATTGATGTGTTAAAAGAATTAAAAATGAGAAGTATTGATCTCTTATAAGAACATTAATAAACAAAATTTCTAAAATTTGATTATTTGGCGTTTTCGTAGGTAATATATTCCATTTAAATATTTAGTGATTATAAGGAAATAAAATTTGGAGTATTTATTTCCCCTACTATCTTTTGTAACATAGGCATGAGAAAATTTTTAAGTTTTGTTCTCCACTTATTTTCTTTTCCTTATGTTTTCTCATTATTTTTATTCCTTTGTAAGACTTTATTCCATCACAACCTAATTCATTTGAATTTTGTTTGCCTCTCTCCCAAATGGAAAAGGTTATGGCTAGAGCATGTTTTAGACTTCATTTGTAAACATCTTGTTACTTAGCAAGAAATATTCCTATGGTACATGAACACAATATTTTCGATTATATTTATATGCTTCTTACTCTTAGAATGAGTTTGGAACCAAGATTCTATACGAGAAAGGAAAAATCAAAGTTAAATTCATTACCGTCCATTCGAACATAATCCAAATAATTCAAAAAGAGAGTAAGCATATTGATGTATTAAAAGAATTAAAAATGAGAAGTATTGATCTCTTCCAAGAATATTAATAAACAAAATTTCTGAAATTTGATTATTTGGAATTTTTGGACAAAATTTATTCCATTTAAATATTTTGTGATTATAAAGAAATAAAATTTGGAGTATTTATTTCCCCTACTATCTTTTGTAACATAGGCATGAGGAAATTTTTAAGTTTTGTTCTCCACTTATTTTATTTTCCTTATGTTTTCTCATTATTTTTATTCCTTTGTAAGACTTTATTACATCACAACCTAATTCATTTGAATTTTGTTTGCCTCTCTCCCAAATGGAAAAGGTTATGGCTAGAGCATGTTTTAGACTTCATTTGTAAACATCTTGTTACTTAGCAAGAAATATTCCTATGGTACATGAACACAATATTTTCGATTATATTTATATGCTTCTTACTCTTAGAATGAGTTTGGAACCAAGATTCTATGCGAGAAAGGAAAAATCAAAGTTAAATTCATTACCGTCCATTCGAACATAACCCAAATAATTCAAAAAGATAGTAAGAATATTGATGTGTTAAAAGAATTAAAAATGAGAAGTATTGATCTCTTATAAGAACATTAATAAACAAAATTTATAAAATTTGATTATTTGGTGTTTTCGTAGGTAATATATTCCATTTAAATATTTAGTGATTATAAGGAAATAAAATTTGGAGTATTTATTTCCCCTACTATCTTTTGTAACATAGGCATGAGAAAATTTTTAAGTTTTGTTCTCCACTTATTTTCTTTTCCTTATGCTTTCTCATTATTTTTATTCGTTTGTAAGACTTTATTCCATCACAACCTAATTCATTTGAATTTTTTTTGCCTCTCTCCCAAATGGAAAAGGTTATGGCTAGAGCATGTTTTAGACTTCATTTGTAAACATCTTGTTACTTAGCAAGAAATATTCCTATGGTACATGAAAACAATATTTTTGATTATATTTATATGCTTCTTACTCTTAGAATGAGTTTGGAACCAAGATTCTATGCGAGAAATGAAAAATAAAAGTTAAATTCATTACCGTCCATTCGAACATAACCCAAATAATTCAAAAAAGATAGTAAGAATATTGATGTGTTAAAAGAATTAAAAATGAGAAGTATTGATCTCTTATAAGAACATTAATAAACAAAATTTATAAAATTTGATTATTTGGTGTTTTCGTAGGTAATATATTCCATTTAAATATTTAGTGATTATAAGGAAATAAAATTTGGAGTATTTATTTCCCCTACTATCTTTTGTAACATAGGCATGAGAAAATTTTTAAGTTTTGTTCTCCACTTATTTTCTTTTCCTTATGCTTTCTCATTATTTTTATTCCTTTGTAAGACTTTATTCCATCACAACCTAATTCATTTGAATTTTGTTTGCCTCCCTCCTAAATGGAAGAGGTTATGGCTAGAGCATGTTTTAGACTTCATTTGTAAACATCTTGTTACTTAGCAAGAAATATTCCTATGGTACATGAACACAATATTTTCGATTATATTTATATGCTTCTTACTCTTAGAATGAGTTTGGAACCAAGATTCTATGCGAGAAATGAAAAATCAAAGTTAAATTCATTACCGTCCATTCGAACATAACCCAAATAATTCAAAAAGATAGTAAGAATATTGATGTGTTAAAAGAATTAAAAATGAGAAGTATTGATCTCTTATAAGAACATTAATAAACAAAATTTATAAAATTTGATTATTTGGAATTTTCGGACAAAATATATTCCATTTAAATATTTCGTGATTATAAAGAAATAAAATTTGGAGTATTTATTTCCCCTACTATCTTTTGTAACATAGGCATGAGGAAATTTTTAAGTTTTGTTCTCCACTTATTTTATTTTCCTTATGTTTTCTCATTATTTTTATTCCTTTGTAAGACTTTATTACATCACAACCTAATTCATTTGAATTTTGTTTGCCTCTCTCCCAAATGGAAAAGGTTATGGCTAGAGCATGTTTTAGACTTCATTTGTAAACATCTTGTTACTTAGCAAGAAATATTCCTATGGTACATGAACACAATATTTTCGATTATATTTATATGCTTCTTACTCTTAGAATGAGTTTGGAACCAAGATTCTATGCGAGAAAGGAAAAATCAAAGTTAAATTCATTACCGTCCATTCGAACATAACCCAAATAATTCAAAAAAGATAGTAAGAATATTGATGTGTTAAAAGAATTAAAAATGAGAAGTATTGATCTCTTATAAGAACATTAATAAACAAAATTTATAAAATTTGATTATTTGGTGTTTTCGTAGGTAATATATTCCATTTAAATATTTAGTGATTATAAGGAAATAAAATTTGGAGTATTTATTTCCCCTACTATCTTTTGTAACATAGGCATGAGAAATTTTTAAGTTTTGTTCTCCACTTATTTTATTTTCCTTATGTTTTCTCATTATTTTTATTCCTTTGTAAGACTTTATTACATCACAACCTAATTCATTTGAATTTTGTTTGCCTCTCTCCCAAATGGAAAAGGTTATGGCTAGAGCATGTTTTAGACTTCATTTGTAAACATCTTGTTACTTAGCCAGAAATATTCCTATGGTACATGAACACAATATTTTCGATTATATTTATATGCTTCTTACTCTTAGAATGAGTTTGGAACCAAGATTCTATGCGAGAAATGAAAAATAAAAGTTAAATTCATTACCGTCCATTCGAACATAACCCAAATAATTCAAAAAAGATAGTAAGAATATTGATGTGTTAAAAGAATTAAAAATGAGAAGTATTGATCTCTTATAAGAACATTAATAAACAAAATTTATAAAATTTGATTATTTGGAATTTTCGGACAAAATTTATTCCATTTAAATATTTCGTGATTATAAAGAAATAAAATTTGGAGTATTTATTTCCCCTACTATCTTTTGTAACATAGGCATGAGGAAATTTTTAAGTTTTGTTCTCCACTTATTTTATTTTCCTTATGTTTTCTCATTATTTTTATTCCTTTGTAAGACTTTATTACATCACAACCTAATTCATTTGAATTTTGTTTGCCTCTCTCCCAAATGGAAAAGGTTATGGCTAGAGCATGTTTTAGACTTCATTTGTAAACATCTTGTTACTTAGCCAGAAATATTCCTATGGTACATGAAAACAATATTTTTGATTATATTTATATGCTTCTTACTCTTAGAATGAGTTTGGAACCAAGATTCTATGCGAGAAATGAAAAATAAAAGTTAAATTCATTACCGTCCATTCGAACATAACCCAAATAATTCAAAAAAGATAGTAAGAATATTGATGTGTTAAAAGAATTAAAAATGAGAAGTATTGATCTCTTATAAGAACATTAATAAACAAAATTTATAAAATTTGATTATTTGGAATTTTCGGACAAAATATATTCCATTTAAATATTTCGTGATTATAAAGAAATAAAATTTGGAGTATTTATTTCCCCTACTATCTTTTGTAACATAGGCATGAGAAATTTTTTAAGTTTTGTTCTCCACTTATTTTCTTTTCCTTATGTTTTCTCATTATTTTTATTCCTTTGTAAGACTTTATTCCATCACAACCTAATTCATTTGAATTTTGTTTGCCTCTCTCCCAAATGGAAAAGGTTATGGCTAGAGCATGTTTTAGACTTCATTTGTAAACATCTTGTTACTTAGCAAGAAATATTCCTATGGTACATGAACACAATATTTTCGATTATATTTATATGCTTCTTACTCTTAGAATGAGTTTGGAACCAAGATTCTATGCGAGAAATGAAAAATCAAAGTTAAATTCATTACCGTCCATTCGAACATAACCCAAATAATTCAAAAAGATAGTAAGAATATTGATGTGTTAAAAGAATTAAAAATGAGAAGTATTGATCTCTTATAAGAACATTAATAAACAAAATTTATAAAATTTGATTATTTGGAATTTTTGGACAAAATATATTCCATTTAAATATTTCGTGATTATAAAGAAATAAAATTTGGAGTATTTATTTCCCCTACTATCTTTTGTAACATAGGCATGAGAAAATTTTTAAGTTTTGTTCTCCACTTATTTTCTTTTCCTTATGTTTTCTCATTATTTTTATTCGTTTGTAAGACTTTATTCCATCACAACCTAATTCATTTGAATTTTGTTTGCCTCTCTCCCAAATGGAAAAGGTTATGGCTAGAGCATGTTTTAGACTTCATTTGTAAACATCTTGTTACTTAGCAAGAAATATTCCTATGGTACATGAACACAATATTTTCGATTATATTTATATGCTTCTTACTCTTAGAATGAGTTTGGAACCAAGATTCTATGCGAGAAAGGAAAAATCAAAGTTAAATTCATTACCGTCCATTCGAACATAACCCAAATAATTCAAAAAGATAGTAAGAATATTGATGTGTTAAAAGAATTAAAAATGAGAAGTATTGATCTCTTATAAGAACATTAATAAACAAAATTTATAAAATTTGATTATTTGGCATTTTCGTAGGTAATATATTCCATTTAAATATTTAGTGATTATAAGGAAATAAAATTTGGAGTATTTATTTCCCCTACTATCTTTTGTAACATAGGCATGAGAAAATTTTTAAGTTTTGTTCTCCACTTATTTTCTTTTCCTTATGTTTTCTCATTATTTTTATTCCTTTGTAAGACTTTATTACATCACAACCTAATTCATTTGAATTTTGTTTGCCTCTCTCCCAAATGGAAAAGGTTATGGTTAGAGCATGTTTTAGACTTCATTTGTAAACATCTTGTTACTTAGCAAGAAATATTCCTATGGTACATGAACACAATATTTTCGATTATATTTATATGCTTCTTACTCTTAGAATGAGTTTGGAACCAAGATTCTATACGAGAAAGGAAAAATCAAAGTTAAATTCATTACCGTCCATTCGAACATAACCCAAATAATTCAAAAAGAGAGTAAGAATATTGATGTGTTAAAAGAATTAAAAATGAGAAGTATTGATCTCTTCTAAGAACATTAATAAACAAAATTTCTAAAATTTGATTATTTCGAATTTTCAGACAAAATTTATTCCATTTAAATATTTCCTGATTATAAGGAAATAAAATTTGGACTATTTATTTCCCCTACTATCTTTTGTAACATAGGCATGAGAAAACTTTTAAGTTTTCTTCTCCACTTATTTTATTTTCCTTATGTTTTCTCATTATTTTTATTCCTTTGTAAGACTTTATTACATCACAACCTAATTCATTTGAATTTTGTTTGCCTCTCTCCCAAATGGAAAAGGTTATGGCTAGAGCATGTTTTAGACTTCATTTGTAAACATCTTGTTACTTAGCAAGAAATATTCCTATGGTACATGAACACAATATTTTCGATTATATTTATATGCTTCTTACTCTTAGAATGAGTTTGGAACCAAGATTCTATGCGAGAAATGAAAAATCAAAGTTAAATTCATTACCGTCCATTCGAACATAACCCAAATAATTCAAAAAGATAGTAAGAATATTGATGTGATAAAAGAATTAAAAATGAGAAGTATTGTTCTCTTATAAGAACATTAATAAACAAAATTTATAAAGTTTGATTACTTGGCATTTTTGGAGGTAATATATTCCATTTAAATATTTCGTGATTATAAAGAAATAAAATTTGGAGTATTTATTTCCCCTACTATCTTTTGTAACATAGGCATGAGAAATTTTTTAAGTTTTGTTCTCCACTTATTTTCTTTTCCTCTTGTTTTCTCATTATTTTTATTCCTTTGTAAGACTTTATTCCATCACAACCTAATTCATTTGAATTTTGTTTGCCTCCCTCCTAAATGGAAGAGGTTATGGCTAGAGCATGTTTTAGACTTCATTTGTAAACATCTTGTTACTTAGCAAGAAATATTCCTATGGTACATGAAAACAATATTTTTGATTATATTTATATGCTTCTTACTCTTAGAATGAGTTTGGAACCAAGATTCTATGCGAGAAATGAAAAATAAAAGTTAAATTCATTACCGTCCATTCGAACATAACCCAAATAATTCAAAAAAGATAGTAAGAATATTGATGTGTTAAAAGAATTAAAAATGAGAAGTATTGATCTCTTATAAGAACATTAATAAACAAAATTTATAAAATTTGATTATTTGGAATTTTCGGACAAAATTTATTCCATTTAAATATTTCGTGATTATAAAGAAATAAAATTTGGAGTATTTATTTCCCCTACTATCTTTTGTAACATAGGCATGAGGAAATTTTTAAGTTTTGTTCTCCACTTATTTTATTTTCCTTATGTTTTCTCATTATTTTTATTCCTTTGTAAGACTTTATTACATCACAACCTAATTCATTTGAATTTTGTTTGCCTCTCTCCCAAATGGAAAAGGTTATGGCTAGAGCATGTTTTAGACTTCATTTGTAAACATCTTGTTACTTAGCAAGAAATATTCCTATGGTACATGAACACAATATTTTCGATTATATTTATATGCTTCTTACTCTTAGAATGAGTTTGGAACCAAGATTCTATGCGAGAAATAAAAAATAAAAGTTAAATTCATTACCGTCCATTCGAACATAACCCAAATAATTCAAAAAAGATAGTAAGAATATTGATGTGAAAAAAGAATTAAAAATGAGAAGTATTGATCTCTTATAAGAACATTAATAAACAAAATTTATAAAATTTGATTATTTGGAATTTTTGGACAAAATTTATTCCATTTAAATATTTCGTGATTATAAAGATTTAAAATTTGGAGTATTTATTTCCCCTACTATCTTTTGTAACATAGGCATGAGAAATTTTTAAGTTTTGTTCTCCACTTATTTTATTTTCCTTATGTTTTCTCATTATTTTTATTCCTTTGTAAGACTTTATTACATCACAACCTAATTCATTTGAATTTTGTTTGCCTCTCTCCCAAATGGAAAAGGTTATGGCTAGAGCATGTTTTAGACTTCATTTGTAAACATCTTGTTACTTAGCAAGAAATATTCCTATGGTACATGAAAACAATATTTTTGATTATATTTATATGCTTCTTACTCTTAGAATGAGTTTGGAACCAAGATTCTATGCGAGAAATGAAAAATCAAAGTTAAATTCATTACCGTCCATTCGAACATAACCCAAATAATTCAAAAAAGATAGTAAGAATATTGATGTGTTAAAAGAATTAAAAATGAGAAGTATTGATCTCTTATAAGAACATTAATAAACAAAATTTATAAAATTTGATTGTTTGGAATTTTTGGACAAAATATATTCCATTTAAATATTTCGTGATTATAAAGAAATAAAATTTGGAGTATTTATTTCCGCTACTATCATTTGTAACATAGGCATGAGAAATATTTTAAGTTTTGTTCTCCACTTATTTTCTTTTCCTCTTGTTTTCTCATTATTTTTATTCCTTTGTAAGACTTTATTCCATCACAACCTAATTCATTTGAATTTTGTTTGCCTCCCTCCTAAATGGAAAAGGTTATGGCTAGAGCATGTTTTAGACTTCATTTGTAAACATCTTGTTACTTAGCAAGAAATATTCCTATGGTACATGAACACAATATTTTCGATTATATTTATATGCTTCTTACTCTTAGAATGAGTTTGGAACCAAGATTCTATGCGAGAAATGAAAAATCAAAGTTAAATTCATTACCGTCCATTCGAACATAACCCAAATAATTCAAAAAGATAGTAAGAATATTGATGTGTTAAAAGAATTAAAAATGAGAAGTATTGATCTCTTATAAGAACATTAATAAACAAAATTTATAAAATTTGATTATTTGGAATTTTCGGACAAAATTTATTCCATTTAAATATTTCGTGATTATAAAGAAATAAAATTTGGAGTATTTATTTCCCTACTATCTTTTGTAACATAGGCATGAGGAAATTTTTAAGTTTTGTTCTCCACTTATTTTATTTTCCTTATGTTTTCTCATTATTTTTATTCCTTTGTAAGACTTTATTACATCACAACCTAATTCATTTGAATTTTGTTTGCCTCTCTCCCAAATGGAAAAGGTTATGGCTAGAGCATGTTTTAGACTTCATTTGTAAACATCTTGTTACTTAGCAAGAAATATTCCTATGGTACATGAACACAATATTTTCGATTATATTTATATGCTTCTTACTCTTAGAATGAGTTTGGAACCAAGATTCTATGCGAGAAAGGAAAAATCAAAGTTAAATTCATTACCGTCCATTCGAACATAACCCAAATAATTCAAAAAGATAGTAAGAATATTGATGTGTTAAAAGAATTAAAAATGAGAAGTATTGATCTCTTATAAGAACATTAATAAACAAAATTTCTAAAATTTGATTATTTCGAATTTTCAGACAAAATTTATTCCATTTAAATATTTCGTGATTATAAAGAAATAAAATTTGGAGTATTTATTTCCCTTACTATCTTTTGTAACATAGGCATGAGAAAATTTTTAAGTTTTGTTCTCCACTTATTTTATTTTCCTTATGTTTTCTCATTATTTTTATTCCTTTGTAAGACTTTATTACATCACAACCTAATTCATTTGAATTTTGTTTGCCTCTCTCCCAAATGGAAAAGGTTATGGCTAGAGCATGTTTTAGACTTCATTTGTAAACATCTTGTTACTTAGCAAGAAATATTCCTATGGTACATGAACACAATATTTTCGATTATATTTATATGCTTCTTACTCTTAGAATGAGTTTGGAACCAAGATTCTATGCGAGAAATGAAAAATCAAAGTTAAATTCATTACCGTCCATTCGAACATAACCCAAATAATTCAAAAAAGATAGTAAGAATATTGATGTGTTAAAAGAATTAAAAATGAGAAGTATTGATCTCTTATAAGAACATTAATAAACAAAATTTATAAAATTTGATTATTTGGTGTTTTCGTAGGTAATATATTCCATTTAAATATTTAGTGATTATAAGGAAATAAAATTTGGAGTATTTATTTCCCCTACTATCTTTTGTAACATAGGCATGAGAAAATTTTTAAGTTTTGTTCTCCACTTATTTTCTTTTCCTTATGCTTTCTCATTATTTTTATTCCTTTGTAAGACTTTATTACATCACAACCTAATTCATTTGAATTTTGTTTGCCTCTCTCCCAAATGGAAAAGGTTATGGCTAGAGCATGTTTTAGACTTCATTTGTAAACATCTTGTTACTTAGCAAGAAATATTCCTATGGTACATGAAAACAATATTTTTGATTATATTTATATGCTTCTTACTCTTAGAATGAGTTTGGAACCAAGATTCTATGCGAGAAATGAAAAATAAAAGTTAAATTCATTACCGTCCATTCGAACATAACCCAAATAATTCAAAAAGATAGTAAGAATATTGATGTGTTAAAAGAATTAAAAATGAGAAGTATTGATCTCTTATAAGAACATTAATAAACAAAATTTATAAAATTTGATTATTTGGAATTTTTGGACAAAATTTATTCCATTTAAATATTTCGTGATTATAAAGAAATAAAATTTGGAGTATTTATTTCCCCTACTATCTTTTGTAACATAGGCATGAGAAAATTTTTAAGTTTTGTTCTCCACTTATTTTCTTTTCCTCTTGTTTTCTCATTATTTTTATTCCTTGTGAGACTTTATTCCATCACAACCTAATTCATTTGAATTTTGTTTGCCTCTCTCCTAAATGGAAGAGGTTATGGCTAGAGCATGTTTTAGACTTCATTTGTAAACATCTTGTTACTTAGCAAGAAATATTCCTATGGTACATGAACACAATATTTTCGATTATATTTATATGCTTCTTACTCTTAGAATGAGTTTGGAACCAAGATTCTATGCGAGAAATGAAAAATAAAAGTTAAATTCATTACCGTCCATTCGAACATAACCCAAATAATTCAAAAAAGATAGTAAGAATATTGATGTGTTAAAAGAATTAAAAATAAGAAGTATTGATCTCTTATAAGAACATTAATAAACAAAATTTATAAAATTTGATTATTTGGAATTTTCGGACAACATTTATTCTATTTAAATATTTTGTGAAGATAAAGAAATAAAATTTGGAGTATTTATTTCCCCTACTATCTTTTGTAACATAGGCATGAGGAAATTTTTAAGTTTTGTTCTCCACTTATTTTATTTTCCTTATGTTTTCTCATTATTTTTATTCCTTTGTAAGACTTTATTACATCACAACCTAATTCATTTGAATTTTGTTTGCCTCTCTCCCAAATGGAAAAGGTTATGGCTAGAGCATGTTTTAGACTTCATTTGTAAACATCTTGTTACTTAGCAAGAAATATTCCTATGGTACATGAACACAATATTTTCGATTATATTTATATGCTTCTTACTCTTAGAATGAGTTTGGAACCAAGATTCTATGCGAGAAATGAAAAATAAAAGTTAAATTCATTACCGTCCATTCGAACATAACCCAAATAATTCAAAAAAGATAGTAAGAATATTGATGTGTTAAAAGAATTAAAAATGAGAAGTATTGATCTCTTATAAGAACATTAATAAACAAAATTTATAAAATTTGATTATTTGGAATTTTCGGACAAAATTTATTCCATTTAAATATTTCGTGATTATAAAGATTTAAAATTTGGAGTATTTATTTCCCCTACTATCTTTTGTAACATAGGCATGAGAAATTTTTAAGTTTTGTTCTCCACTTATTTTATTTTCCTTATGTTTTCTCATTATTTTTATTCCTTTGTAAGACTTTATTACATCACAACCTAATTCATTTGAATTTTGTTTGCCTCTCTCCCAAATGGAAAAGGTTATGGCTAGAGCATGTTTTAGACTTCATTTGTAAACATCTTGTTACTTAGCAAGAAATATTCCTATGGTACATGAACACAATATTTTCGATTATATTTATATGCTTCTTACTCTTAGAATGAGTTTGGAACCAAGATTCTATGCGAGAAATGAAAAATAAAAGTTAAATTCATTACCGTCCATTCGAACATAACCCAAATAATTCAAAAAAGATAGTAAGAATATTGATGTGTTAAAAGAATTAAAAATGAGAAGTATTGATCTCTTATAAGAACATTAATAAACAAAATTTATAAAATTTGATTATTTGGAATTTTTGGACAAAATTTATTCCATTTAAATATTTAGTGATTATAAGGAAATAAAATTTGGAGTATTTATTTCCCCTACTATCTTTTGTAACATAAGCATAAGAAACTTTTTAAGTTTTGTTCTCCACTTATTTTCTTTTCCTTATGTTTTCTCATTATTTTTATTCCTTTGGAAGATTTTATTACATCACAACCTAATTCATTTGAATTTTGTTTGCCTCTCTCCCAAATGGAAAAGGTTATGGCTAGAGCATGTTTTAGACTTCATTTGTAAACATCTTGTTACTTAGCAAGAAATATTCCTATGGTACATGAACACAATATTTTCGATTATATTTATATGCTTCTTACTCTTAGAAAGAGTTTGGAACCAAGATTCTATGCGAGAAATGAAAAATCAAAGTTAAATTCATTACCGTCCATTCGAACATAACCCAAATAATTCAAAAAAGATAGTAAGAATATTGATGTGTTAAAAGAATTAAAAATGAGAAGTATTGATCTCTTATAAGAACATTAATAAACAAAATTTATAAAATTTGATTATTTGGAATTTTCGGACAAAATTTATTCCATTTAAATATTTCGTGATTATAAAGAAATAAAATTTGGAGTATTTATTTCCCCTACTATCTTTTGTAACATAGGCATGAGAAATTTTTAAGTTTTGTTCTCCACTTATTTTATTTTCCTTATGTTTTCTCATTATTTTTATTCCTTTGTAAGACTTTAT
The DNA here is from genome assembly GCA_030763125.1 of Hippophae gyantsensis. Classification (NCBI taxonomy): domain Eukaryota; kingdom Viridiplantae; phylum Streptophyta; class Magnoliopsida; order Rosales; family Elaeagnaceae; genus Hippophae; species Hippophae gyantsensis. The sequence continues at coordinate 43,982,073 of CM061031.1, forward strand.
TACATCACAACCTAATTCATTTGAATTTTGTTTGCCTCTCTCCCAAATGGAAAAGGTTATGGCTAGAGCATGTTTTAGACTTCATTTGTAAACATCTTGTTACTTAGCAAGAAATATTCCTATGGTACATGAAAACAATATTTTCGATTATGTTTATATGCTTCTTACTCTTAGAATGAGTTTGGAACCAAGATTCTATGCGAGAAATGAAAAATAAAAGTTAAATTCATTACCGTCCATTCGAACATAACCCAAATAATTCAAAAAAGATAGTAAGAATATTGATGTGTTAAAAGAATTAAAAATGAGAAGTATTGATCTCTTATAAGAACATTAATAAACAAAATTTATAAAATTTGATTATTTGGAATTTTCGGACAAAATTTATTCCATTTAAATATTTTGTGATTATAAAGAAATAAAATTTGGAGTATTTATTTCCCCTACTATCTTTTGTAACATAGGCATGAGAAATTTTTTAAGTTTTGTTCTCCACTTATTTTCTTTTCCTCTTGTTTTCTCATTATTTTTATTCCTTTGTAAGACTTTATTACATCACAACCTAATTCATTTGAATTTTGTTTGCCTCTCTCCCAAATGGAAAAGGTTATGGCTAGAGCATGTTTTAGACTTCATTTGTAAACATCTTGTTACTTAGCAAGAAATATTCCTATGGTACATGAACACAATATTTTCGATTATATTTATATGCTTCTTACCCTTAGAAAGAGTTTGGAACCAAGATTCTATGCGAGAAATAAAAAATCAAAGTTAAATTCATTATCGTCCATTCAAACATAACCCAAATAATTCAACAAAGATAGTAAGAATATTGATGTGTTAAAAGAATTAAAAATGAGAATTATTGATCTCTTATAAGAACATTAATAAACAAAATTTATAAAATTTGATTATTTGGAATTTTCGGACAAAATTTATTCTATTTAAATATTTCGTGATGATAAAGAAATAAAATTTGGAGTATTTATTTCCCCTACTATCTTTTGTAACATAGGCATGAGAAAACTTTTAAGTTTTCTTCTCCACTTATTTTATTTTCCTTATGTTTTCTCATTATTTTTATTCCTTTGTAAGACTTTATTACATCACAACCTAATTCATTTGAATTTTGTTTGCCTCTCTCCCAAATGGAAAAGGTTATGGCTAGAGCATGTTTTAGACTTCATTTGTAAACATCTTGTTACTTAGCAAGAAATATTCCTATGGTACATGAACACAATATTTTCGATTATATTTATATGCTTCTTACCCTTAGAAAGAGTTTGGAACCAAGATTCTATGCGAGAAATAAAAAATCAAAGTTAAATTCATTACCGTCCATTCGAACATAACCCAAACAAAAAGATAGTAAGAATATTGATGTGTTAAAAGAATTAAAAATGAGATGTATTGATCTCTTATAAGAACATTAATAAACAAAATTTATAAAATTTGATTATTTGGAATTTTGGGACAAAATTTATTCCATTTAAATACTTCGTGATTATAAAGAAATAAAATTTGGAGTATTTATTTCCCCTTCTATCTTTTGTAACATAGGCATGAGAAATTTTTTAAGTTTTGTTCTCCTTTTATTTTCTTTTCCTCTTGTTTTCTCATTATTTTTATTCCTTGTAAGACTTTATTCCATCACTACCTAATTCATTTGAATTTTGTTTGCCTCTCTCCCAAATGGAAAAGGTTATGGCTAGAGCATGTTTTAGACTTCATTTGTAAACATCTTGTTACTTCGCAAGAAATATTCCTATGGTACATGAACAAAATATTTTCGATTATATTTATATGCTTCTTACTCTTAGAAAGAGTTTGGAACCAAGATTCTATGCGAGAAATGAAAAATAAAAGTTAAATTCATTACCGTCCATTCGAACATAACCCAAACAAAAAGATAGTAAGAATATTGATGTGTTAAAAGAATTAAAAATGAGAAGTATTGATCTCTTATAAGAACATTAATAAACAAAATTTATAAAATTTGATTATTTGGAATTTTCGGACAAAATTTATTCCATTTAAATATTTCGTGATTATAAAGAAATAAAATTTGGAGTATTTATTTCCCCTACTATCTTTTGTAACATAGGCATGAGAAATTTTTTAAGTTTTGTTCTCCACTTATTTTCTTTTCCTTATGTTTTCTCATTATTTTTATTCCTTTGTAAGACTTTATTCCATCACAACCTAATTCATTTGAATTTTGTTTGCCTCCCTCCTAAATGGAAGAGGTTATGGCTAGAGCATGTTTTAGACTTCATTTGTAAACATCTTGTTACTTAGCAAGAAATATTCCTATGGTACATGAACACAATATTTTCGATTATATTTATATGCTTCTTACTCTTAGAATGAGTTTGGAACCAAGATTCTATGCGAGAAATGAAAAATCAAAGTTAAATTCATTACCGTCCATTCGAACATAACCCAAATAATTCAAAAAGATAGTAAGAATATTGATGTGTTAAAAGAATTAAAAATGAGAAGTATTGATCTCTTATAAGAACATTAATAAACAAAATTTATAAAATTTGATTATTTGGAATTTTTGGACAAAATTTATTCCATTTAAATATTTTGTGATTATAAAGAAATAAAATTTGGAGTATTTATTTCCCCTACTATCTTTTGTAACATAGGCATGAGGAAATTTTTAAGTTTTGTTCTCCACTTATTTTATTTTCCTTATGTTTTCTCATTATTTTTATTCCTTTGTAAGACTTTATTACATCACAACCTAATTCATTTGAATTTTGTTTGCCTCTCTCCCAAATGGAAAAGGTTATGGCTAGAGCATGTTTTAGACTTCATTTGTAAACATCTTGTTACTTAGCAAGAAATATTCCTATGGTACATGAACACAATATTTTCGATTATATTTATATGCTTCTTACCCTTAGAAAGAGTTTGGAACCAAGATTCTATGCGAGAAATAAAAAATCAAAGTTAAATTCATTATCGTCCATTCAAACATAACCCAAATAATTCAAAAAAGATAGTAAGAATATTGATGTGTTAAAAGAATTAAAAATGAGAAGTATTGATCTCTTATAAGAACATTAATAAACAAAATTTATAAAATTTGATTATTTGGAATTTTCGGACAAAATTTATTCCATTTAAATATTTCGTGATTATAAAGAAATAAAATTTGGAGTATTTATTTCCCCTACTATCTTTTGTAACATAGGCATGAGGAAATTTTTAAGTTTTGTTCTCCACTTATTTTCTTTTCCTCTTGTTTTCTCATTATTTTTATTCCTTTGTAAGACTTTATTCCATCACAACCTAATTCATTTGAATTTTGTTTGCCTCCCTCCTAAATGGAAGAGGTTATGGCTAGAGCATGTTTTAGACTTCATTTGTAAACATCTTGTTACTTAGCAAGAAATATTCCTATGGTACATGAACACAATATTTTCGATTATATTTATATGCTTCTTACTCTTAGAAAGAGTTTGGAACCAAGATTCTATGCGAGAAATAAAAAATCAAAGTTAAATTCATTATCGTCCATTCAAACATAACCCAAATAATTCAAAAAAGGTAGTAAGAATATTGATGTGTTAAAAGAATTAAAAATGAGAATTATTGATCTCTTATAAGAACATTAATAAACAAAATTTATAAAATTTGATTATTTGGAATTTTCGGACAAAATTTATTCTATTTAAATATTTCGTGATGATAAAGAAATAAAATTTGGAGTATTTATTTCCCCTACTATCTTTTGTAACATAGGCATGAGAAAACTTTTAAGTTTTCTTCTCCACTTATTTTATTTTCCTTATGTTTTCTCATTATTTTTATTCCTTTGTAAGACTTTATTACATCACAACCTAATTCATTTGAATTTTGTTTGCCTCTCTCCCAAATGGAAAAGGTTATGGCTAGAGCATGTTTTAGACTTCATTTGTAAACATCTTGTTACTTAGCAAGAAATATTCCTATGGTACATGAACACAATATTTTCGATTATATTTATATGCTTCTTACTCTTAGAATGAGTTTGGAACCAAGATTCTATGCGAGAAATGAAAAATAAAAGTTAAATTCATTACCGTCCATTCGAACATAACCCAAATAATTCAAAAAAGATAGTAAGAATATTGATGTGTTAAAAGAATTAAAAATGAGAAGTATTGATCTCTTATAAGAACATTAATAAACAAAATTTATAAAATTTGATTATTTGGAATTTTCGGACAAAATTTATTCCATTTAAATATTTCGTGATTATAAAGAAATAAAATTTGGAGTATTTATTTCCCTACTATCTTTTGTAACATAGGCATGAGAAATTTTTTAAGTTTTGTTCTCCAATTATTTTCTTTTCCTCTTGTTTTCTCATTATTTTTATTCCTTGTGAGACTTTATTCCACCACAACCTAATGCATTTCAATTTTGTTTGCCTCTCTCCTAAATGGAAGAGGTTATGGCTAGAGCATGTTTTAGACTTCATTTGTAAACATCTTGTTACTTAGCAAGAAATATTCCTATGGTACATGAAAACAATATTTTTGATTATATTTATATGCTTCTTACTCTTAGAATGAGTTTGGAACCAAGATTCTATGCGAGAAATGAAAAATAAAAGTTAAATTCATTACCGTCCATTCGAACATAACCCAAATAATTCAAAAAAGATAGTAAGAATATTGATGTGTTAAAAGAATTAAAAATGAGAAGTATTGATCTCTTATAAGAACATTAATAAACAAAATTTATAAAATTTGATTATTTGGAATTTTCGGACAAAATTTATTCCATTTAAATATTTCGTGATTATAAAGAAATAAAATTTGGAGTATTTATTTCCCCTACTATCTTTTGTAACATAGGCATGAGAAATTTTTTAAGTTTTGTTCTCCACTTATTTTCTTTTCCTCTTGTTTTCTCATTATTTTTATTCCTTTGTAAGACTTTATTCCATCACAACCTAATTCATTTGAATTTTGTTTGCCTCTCTCCCAAATGGAAAAGGTTATGGCTAGAGCATGTTTTAGACTTCATTTGTAAACATCTTGTTACTTAGCAAGAAATATTCCTATGGTACATGAAAACAATATTTTCGATTATATTTATATGCTTCTTACTCTTAGAAAGAGTTTGGAACCAAGATTCTATGCGAGAAATGAAAAATCAAAGTTAAATTCATTACCGTCCATTCGAACATAACCCAAATAATTCAAAAAAGATAGTAAGAATATTGATGTGTTAAAAGAATTAAAAATGAGAAGTATTGATCTCTTATAAGAACATTAATAAACAAAATTTATAAAATTTGATTATTTGGAATTTTCGGACAAAATTTATTCCATTTAAATATTTCGTGATTATAAAGAAATAAAATTTGGAGTATTTATTTCCCCTACTATCTTTTGTAACATAGGCATGAGGAAATTTTTAAGTTTTGTTCTCCACTTATTTTCTTTTCCTCTTGTTTTCTCATTATTTTTATTCCTTTGTAAGACTTTATTCCATCACAACCTAATTCATTTGAATTTTGTTTGCCTCCCTCCTAAATGGAAGAGGTTATGGCTAGAGCATGTTTTAGACTTCATTTGTAAACATCTTGTTACTTAGCAAGAAATATTCCTATGGTACATGAACACAATATTTTCGATTATATTTATATGCTTCTTACTCTTAGAAAGAGTTTGGAACCAAGATTCTATGCGAGAAATGAAAAATCAAAGTTAAATTCATTACCGTCCATTCGAACATAACCCAAATAATTCAAAAAAGATAGTAAGAATATTGATGTGTTAAAAGAATTAAAAATGAGAAGTATTGATCTCTTATAAGAACATTAATAAACAAAATTTATAAAATTTGATTATTTGGAATTTTCGGACAAAATTTATTCCATTTAAATATTTCGTGATTATAAAGAAATAAAATTTGGAGTATTTATTTCCCCTACTATCTTTTGTAACATAGGCATGAGAAATTTTTTAAGTTTTGTTCTCCACTTATTTTCTTTTCCTCTTGTTTTCTCATTATTTTTATTCCTTGTAAGACTTTATTCCATCACAACCTAATTCATTTGAATTTTGTTTGCCTCCCTCCTAAATGGAAGAGGTTATGGCTAGAGCATGTTTTAGACTTCATTTGTAAACATCTTGTTACTTAGCAAGAAATATTCCTATGGTACATGAACACAATATTTTCGATTATATTTATATGCTTCTTACTCTTAGAAAGAGTTTGGAACCAAGATTCTATGCGAGAAATGAAAAATCAAAGTTAAATTCATTACCGTCCATTCGAACATAACCCAAATAATTCAAAAAAGATAGTAAGAATATTGATGTGTTAAAAGAATTAAAAATGAGAAGTATTGATCTCTTATAAGAACATTAATAAACAAAATTTATAAAATTTGATTATTTGGAATTTTCGGACAAAATTTATTCCATTTAAATATTTCGTGATTATAAAGAAATAAAATTTGGAGTATTTATTTCCCCTACTATCTTTTGTAACATAGGCATGAGGAAATTTTTAAGTTTTGTTCTCCACTTATTTTCTTTTCCTCTTGTTTTCTCATTATTTTTATTCCTTTGTAAGACTTTATTACATCACAAACTAATTCATTTGAATTTTGTTTGCCTCCCTCCTAAATGGACGAGGTTATGTCTAGAGCATGTTTTAGACTTCATTTGTAAACATCTTGTTACTTAGCAAGAAATATTCCTATGGTACACGAAAACAATATTTTTGATTATATTTATATGCTTCTTACTCTTAGAATGAGTTTGGAACCAAGATTCTATGCGAGAAATGAAAAATAAAAGTTAAATTCATTACCGTCCATTCGAACATAACCCAAATAATTCAAAAAGATAGTAAGAATATTGATGTGTTAAAAGAATTAAAAATGAGAAGTATTGATCTCTTATAAGAACATTAATAAACAAAATTTATAAAATTTGATTATTTGGAATTTTCGGACAAAATTTATTCCATTTAAATATTTCGTGATTATAAAGAAATAAAATTTGGAGTATTTATTTCGCTTACTATCTTTTGTAACATAGGCATGCGAACTTTTTTAAGTTTTGTTCTCCACTTATTTTCTTTTCCTCTTGTTTTCTCATTATTTTTATTCCTTGTAAGACTTTATTCCATCACAACCTAATTCATTTGAATTTTGTTTGCCTCCCTCCTAAATGGAAGAGGTTATGGCTAGAGCATGTTTTAGACTTCATTTGTAAACATCTTGTTACTTAGCAAGAAATATTCCTATGGTACATGAACACAATATTTTCGATTATATTTATATGCTTCTTACTCTTAGAAAGAGTTTGGAACCAAGATTCTATGCGAGAAATGAAAAATCAAAGTTAAATTCATTACCGTCCATTCGAACATAACCCAAATAATTCAAAAAAGATAGTAAGAATATTGATGTGTTAAAAGAATTAAAAATGAGAAGTATTGATCTCTTATAAGAACATTAATAAACAAAATTTATAAAATTTGATTATTTGGAATTTTCGGACAAAATTTATTCCATTTAAATATTTCGTGATTATAAAGAAATAAAATTTGGAGTATTTATTTCCCGTACTATCTTTTGTAACATAGGCATGAGAAAATTTTTAAGTTTTGTTCTCCACTTATTTTCTTTTCCTCTTGTTTTCTCATTATTTTTATTCCTTGTAAGACTTTATTCCATCACTACCTAATTCATTTGAATTTTGTTTGCCTCTCTCCCAAATGGAAAAGGTTATGGCTAGAGCATGTTTTAGACTTCATTTGTAAACATCTTGTTACTTCGCAAGAAATATTCCTATGTTACATGAACAAAATATTTTCGATTACATTTATATGCTTCTTACTCTTAGAAAGAGTTTGGAAATAAGATTCTATGCGAGAAATGAAAAATCAAAGTTAAATTCATTACCGTCCATTCGAACATAACCCAAATAATTCAAAAAAGATAGTAAGAATATTGCTGTGTTAAAAGAATTAAAAATGAGAAGTATTGATCTCTTATAAGAACATTAATAAACAAAATTTATAAAATTTGATTATTTGGAATTTTCGGACAAAATTTATTCCATTTAAATATTTCGTGATTATAAAGAAATAAAATTTGGAGTATTTATTTCCCCTACTATCTTTTGTAACATAGGCATGAGAAATTTTTTAAGTTTTGTTCTCCACTTATTTTCTTTTCCTCTTGTTTTCTCATTATTTTTATTCCTTGTAAGACTTTATTCCATCACAACCTAATTCATTTGAATTTTGTTTGCCTCCCTCCTAAATGGAAGAGGTTATGGCTAGAGCATGTTTTAGACTTCATTTGTAAACATCTTGTTACTTAGCAAGAAATATTCCTATGGTACATGAACACAATATTTTCGATTATATTTATATGCTTCTTACTCTTAGAAAGAGTTTGGAACCAAGATTCTATGCGAGAAATGAAAAATCAAAGTTAAATTCATTACCGTCCATTCGAACATAACCCAAATAATTCAAAAAAGATAGTAAGAATATTGATGTGTTAAAAGAATTAAAAATGAGAAGTATTGATCTCTTATAAGAACATTAATAAACAAAATTTATAAAATTTGATTATTTGGAATTTTCGGACAAAATTTATTCCATTTAAATATTTCGTGATTATAAAGAAATAAAATTTGGAGTATTTATTTCCCCAACTATCTTTTGTAACATAGGCATGAGAAATTTTTTAAGTTTTGTTCTCCTTTTATTTTCTTTTCCTCTTGTTTTCTCATTATTTTTATTCCTTGTAAGACTTTATTCCATCACAACCTAATTCATTTGAATTTTGTTTGCCTCTCTCCCAAATGGAAAAGGTTATGGCTAGAGCTTGTTTTAGACTTCATTTGTAAACATCTTGTTACTTCGCAAGAAATATTCCTATGGTACATGAACACAATATTTTCGATTATATTTATATGCTTCTTACTCTTAGAAAGAGTTTGGAACCAAGATTCTATGCGAGAAATGAAAAATAAAAGTTAAATTCATTACCGTCCATTCGAACATAACCCAAACAAAAAGATAGTAAGAATATTGATGTGTTAAAAGAATTAAAAATGAGATGTATTGATCTCTTATAAGAACATTAATAAACAAAATTTATAAAATTTGATTATTTGGAATTTTCGGAAAAAATTTATTCCATTTAAATATTTCATGATTATAAAGAAATAAAATTTGGAGTATATATTTCCCGTACTATCTTTTGTAACATAGGCATGAGGAAATTTTTAAGTTTTGTTCTCCACTTATTTTCTTTTCCTCTTGTTTTCTCATTATTTTTATTCCTTGTAAGACTTTATTCCATCACAACCTAATTCATTTGAATTTTGTTTGCCTCTCTCCCAAATGGAAAAGGTTATGGCTAGAGCATGTTTTAGACTTCATTTGTAAACATCTTGTTACTTCGCAAGAAATATTCCTATGGTACATGAACACAATATTTTCGATTATATTTATATGCTTCTTACTCTTAGAAAGAGTTTGGAACCAAGATTCTATGCGAGAAATGAAAAATCAAAGTTAAATTCATTACCGTCCATTCGAACATAACCCAAATAATTCAAAAAAGATAGTAAGAATATTGATGTGTTAAAAGAATTAAAAATGAGAAGTATTGATCTCTTATAAGAACATTAATAAACAAAATTTATAAAATTTGATTATTTGGAATTTTCGGACAAAATTTATTCCATTTAAATATTTCGTGATTATAAAGAAATAAAATTTGGAGTATTTATTTCCCCTACTATCTTTTGTAACATAGGCATGAGGAAATTTTTAAGTTTTGTTCTCCACTTATTTTCTTTTCCTCTTGTTTTCTCATTATTTTTATTCCTTTGTAAGACTTTATTACATCACAACCTAATTCATTTGAATTTTGTTTGCCTCCCTCCTAAATGGAAGAGGTTATGGCTAGAGCATGTTTTAGACTTCATTTGTAAACATCTTGTTACTTAGCAAGAAATATTCCTATGGTACATGAACACAATATTTTCGATTATATTTATATGCTTCTTACTCTTAGAAAGAGTTTGGAACCAAGATTCTATGCGAGAAATGAAAAATCAAAGTTAAATTCATTACCGTCCATTCGAACATAACCCAAATAATTCAAAAAAGATAGTAAGAATATTGATGTGTTAAAAGAATTAAAAATGAGAAGTATTGATCTCTTATAAGAACATTAATAAACAAAATTTATAAAATTTGATTATTTGGAATTTTCGGACAAAATTTATTCCATTTAAATATTTCGTGATTATAAAGAAATAAAATTTGGAGTATTTATTTCCCCTACTATCTTTTGTAACATAGGCATGAGAAATTTTTTAAGTTTTGTTCTCCACTTATTTTCTTTTCCTCTTGTTTTCTCATTATTTTTATTCCTTGTAAGACTTTATTCCATCACAACCTAATTCATTTGAATTTTGTTTGCCTCCCTCCTAAATGGAAGAGGTTATGGCTAGAGCATGTTTTAGACTTCATTTGTAAACATCTTGTTACTTAGCAAGAAATATTCCTATGGTACATGAACACAATATTTTCGATTATATTTATATGCTTCTTACTCTTAGAAAGAGTTTGGAACCAAGATTCTATGCGAGAAATGAAAAATCAAAGTTAAATTCATTACCGTCCATTCGAACATAACCCAAATAATTCAAAAAAGATAGTAAGAATATTGCTGTGTTAAAAGAATTAAAAATGAGAAGTATTGATCTCTTATAAGAACATTAATAAACAAAATTTATAAAATTTGATTATTTTGAATTTTCGGACAAAATTTATTCCATTTAAATATTTCGTGATTATAAAGAAATAAAATTTGGAGTATTTATTTCCCCTACTATCTTTTGTAACATAGGCATGAGAATTTTTTAAGTTTTGTTCTCCACCTATTTTCTTTTCCTCTTGTTTTCTCATTATTTTTATTCCTTGTAAGACTTTATTCCATCACAACCTAATTTATTTGAATTTTGTTTGCCTCCCTCCTAAATGGACAAGGTTATGGCTAGAGCATGATTTAGACGTCATTTGTAAATATTTTGTCACTTAGCGAGAAATATTCCTATGGTACATGAACACAATATTTTCGATTATATTTATATGCTTCTTACTCTTAGAAAGAGTTTGGAACCAAGATTCTATGCGAGAAATGAAAAATCAAAGTTAAATTCATTACCGTCCATCCGAATACAACCCAAATAATTCAAAAAAGATAGTAAGAATATTGATGTGTTAAAAGAATTAAAAATGAGAAGTATTGATCTCTTATAAGAACATTAATAAACAAAATTTATAAAATTTGATTATTTGGAATTTTCGGACAAAATTTATTCCATTTAAATATTTCGTGATTATAAAGAAATAAAATTTGGAGTATTTATTTCCCCTACTATCTTTTGTAACATAGGCATGAGAAATTTTTTAAGTTTTGTTCTCCACTTATTTTCTTTTCCTCTTGTTTTCTCATTATTTTTATTCCTTTGTAAGACTTTATTCCATCACAACCTAATTCATTTGAATTTTGTTTGCCTCTCTCCCAAATGGAAAAGGTTATGGCTAGAGCATGTTTTAGACTTCATTTGTAAACATCTTGTTACTTAGCAAGAAATATTCCTATGGTACATGAACACAATATTTTCGATTATATTTATATGCTTCTTACTCTTAGAAAGAGTTTGGAACCAAGATTCTATGCGAGAAATGAAAAATCAAAGTTAAATTCATTACCGTCCATTCGAACATAACCCAAATAATTCAAAAAAGATAGTAAGAATATTGATGTGTTAAAAGAATTAAAAATGAGAAGTATTGATCTCTTATAAGAACATTAATAAACAAAATTTATAAAATTTGATTATTTGGAATTTTCGGACAAAATTTATTCCATTTAAATATTTCGTGATTATAAAGAAATAAAATTTGGAGTATTTATTTCCCCTACTATCTTTTGTAACATAGGCATGAGGAAATTTTTAAGTTTTGTTCTCCACTTATTTTCTTTTCCTCTTGTTTTCTCATTATTTTTATTCCTTTGTAAGACTTTATTACATCACAACCTAATTCATTTGAATTTTGTTTGCCTCCCTCCTAAATGGAAGAGGTTATGGCTAGAGCATGTTTTAGACTTCATTTGTAAACATCTTGTTACTTAGCAAGAAATATTCCTATGGTACATGAACACAATATTTTCGATTATATTTATATGCTTCTTACTCTTAGAAAGAGTTTGGAACCAAGATTCTATGCGAGAAATGAAAAATCAAAGTTAAATTCATTACCGTCCATTCGAACATAACCCAAATAATTCAAAAAAGATAGTAAGAATATTGATGTGTTAAAAGAATTAAAAATGAGAAGTATTGATCTCTTATAAGAACATTAATAAACAAAATTTATAAAATTTGATTATTTGGAATTTTCGGACAAAATTTATTCCATTTAAATATTTCGTGATTATAAAGAAATAAAATTTGGAGTATTTATTTCCCCTACTATCTTTTGTAACATAGGCATGAGAATTTTTTAAGTTTTGTTCTCCACCTATTTTCTTTTCCTCTTGTTTTCTCATTATTTTTATTCCTTGTAAGACTTTATTCCATCACTACCTAATTCATTTGAATTTTGTTTGCCTCTCTCCCAAATGGAAAAGGTTATGGCTAGAGCATGTTTTAGACTTCATTTGTAAACATCTTGTTACTTCGCAAGAAATATTCCTATGGTACATGAACACAATATTTTCGATTATATTTATATGCTTCTTACTCTTAGAAAGAGTTTGGAACCAAGATTCTATGCGAGAAATGAAAAATAAAAGTTAAATTCATTACCGTCCATTCGAACATAACCCAAACAAAAAGATAGTAAGAATATTGATGTGTTAAAAGAATTAAAAATGAGATGTATTGATCTCTTATAAGAACATTAATAAACAAAATTTATAAAATTTGATTATTTGGAATTTTGGGACAAAATTTATTCCATTTAAATACTTCGTGATTATAAAGAAATAAAATTTGGAGTATTTATTTCCCCTTCTATCTTTTGTAACATAGGCATGAGAAATTTTTTAAGTTTTGTTCTCCTTTTATTTTCTTTTCCTCTTGTTTTCTCATTATTTTTATTCCTTGTAAGACTTTATTCCATCACTACCTAATTCATTTGAATTTTGTTTGCCTCTCTCCCAAATGGAAAAGGTTATGGCTAGAGCATGTTTTAGACTTCATTTGTAAACATCTTGTTACTTCGCAAGAAATATTCCTATGGTACATGAACAAAATATTTTCGATTATATTTATATGCTTCTTACTCTTAGAAAGAGTTTGGAACCAAGATTCTATGCGAGAAATGAAAAATCAAAGTTAAATTCATTACCGTCCATTCGAACATAACCCAAATAATTCAAAAAAGATAGTAAGAATATTGATGTGTTAAAAGAATTAAAAATGAGAAGTATTGATCTCTTATAAGAACATTAATAAACAAAATTTATAAAATTTGATTATTTGGAATTTTCGGACAAAATTTATTCCATTTAAATATTTCGTGATTATAAAGAAATAAAATTTGGAGTATTTATTTCCCCTACTATCTTTTGTAACATAGGCATGAGGAAATTTTTAAGTTTTGTTCTCCACTTATTTTCTTTTCCTCTTGTTTTCTCATTATTTTTATTCCTTTGTAAGACTTTATTACATCACAACCTAATTCATTTGAATTTTGTTTGCCTCCCTCCTAAATGGAAGAGGTTATGGCTAGAGCATGTTTTAGACTTCATTTGTAAACATCTTGTTACTTAGCAAGAAATATTCCTATGGTACATGAACACAATATTTTCGATTATATTTATATGCTTCTTACTCTTAGAAAGAGTTTGGAACCAAGATTCTATGCGAGAAATGAAAAATCAAAGTTAAATTCATTACCGTCCATTCGAACATAACCCAAATAATTCAAAAAAGATAGTAAGAATATTGATGTGTTAAAAGAATTAAAAATGAGAAGTATTGATCTCTTATAAGAACATTAATAAACAAAATTTATAAAATTTGATTATTTGGAATTTTCGGACAAAATTTATTCCATTTAAATATTTCGTGATTATAAAGAAATAAAATTTGGAGTATTTATTTCCCCTACTATCTTTTGTAACATAGGCATGAGAAATTTTTTAAGTTTTGTTCTCCTTTTATTTTCTTTTCCTCTTGTTTTCTCATTATTTTTATTCCTTGTAAGACTTTATTCCATCACAACCTAATTCATTTGAATTTTGTTTGCCTCTCTCCCAAATGGAAAAGGTTATGGCTAGAGCTTGTTTTAGACTTCATTTGTAAACATCTTGTTACTTCGCAAGAAATATTCCTATGGTACATGAACACAATATTTTCGATTATATTTATATGCTTCTTACTCTTAGAAAGAGTTTGGAACCAAGATTCTATGCGAGAAATGAAAAATAAAAGTTAAATTCATTACCGTCCATTCGAACATAACCCAAACAAAAAGATAGTAAGAATATTGATGTGTTAAAAGAATTAAAAATGAGATGTATTGATCTCTTATAAGAACATTAATAAACAAAATTTATAAAATTTGATTATTTGGAATTTTGGGACAAAATTTATTCCATTTAAATACTTCGTGATTATAAAGAAATAAAATTTGGAGTATTTATTTCCCCTACTATCTTTTGTAACATAGGCATGAGAAATTTTTTAAGTTTTGTTCTCCACTTATTTTCTTTTCCTCTTGTTTTCTCATTATTTTTATTCCTTGTAAGACTTTATTCCATCACAACCTAATTCATTTGAATTTTGTTTGCCTCCCTCCTAAATGGAAGAGGTTATGGCTAGAGCATGTTTTAGACTTCATTTGTAAACATCTTGTTACTTAGCAAGAAATATTCCTATGGTACATGAACACAATATTTTCGATTATATTTATATGCTTCTTACTCTTAGAAAGAGTTTGGAACCAAGATTCTATGCGAGAAATGAAAAATAAAAGTTAAATTCATTACCGTCCATTCGAACATAACCCAAATAATTCAAAAACGATAGTAAGAATATTGATGTGTTAAAAGAATTAAAAATGAGAAGTATTGATCTCTTATAAGAACATTAATAAACAAAATTTATAAAATTTGATTATTTGGTGTTTTCGTAGGTAATATATGATGAGCGAAAACCGGCATCGCCAATTCTCGCAAATACTTTGGTTTTAATATTTGTAAAACTCTCGCAAGTGCACGAATCATTTCGTAGAAAATGATAAGTATACTCCCAAGGTCGATCTAAGGAAGGAATGTATGTGGTTTTTAATTTATTATTCAAACTTTTAAAAACGAAATTAAATCCTAAACATCCTGTCACGATAGTTTTGGTTTTTGTGTTCCTAATCTAATAACATAAAATAAACATATAAACAGATTAATTAAATATAATCTAAAAAGAATAAACATAGATACAAATTGAATAAATAAATATAAATACAGATTCAATAAATATTCATGCAAATTTTATCATTTATATTAGTGGAGTATTTATGGATATAATAACTAAGTTAATTATGCTTGCTCATATTATTTAGGTTATTAAAGATATGAATTGATATTTTATTGATTCTCTCTTTTTTGTATGAATACCACCTTTGGTGGGGTTAGATACTCTTTGTTAACTAAACAAATCAATTAACACCTATGGGTGGGGTTGATAACTAATTTGGTTAATTAAATTAATTCCTTTTTCTAAGAGATTGAAAATGAACCATTTAAATGCCACCTTTGGTGGGGTTAGACAGTTTAAACTTTATTCAAGGTGTCCAAATTAAACTTAAGAATTTAGTTATCCGAGTACTAACTTTCAAGTTTTAAACACACTATTGAAAACATGTTGTCAATACATTTCCACATAATAATTCTTATAAAAACTTTTGAAATAGAGCTTCACTCTAACTACCGGGCGATTGTACCAACAAATAAAAGAGCACTACTCTAAATTAGACCGGATAACTAAACCTTAAAGTCTAACTTTCAGATTTAAGTTTGTAATGAAAAATAATATATTTCTCTCTAACATCCTTAATATAAAATCTTGAATAAAAATAAAATCAATTCATTTTAGAAATTTTCACCTATTTAATATTTCGCAAGCATAACAACGTTATTATTATATCATGATTATAAACAGCTAGCACAGTTAAATTTAATCACAGACAAATTAAATATAACATGTAAGAATAAAGCATAAAAATAACTGTAAAGAAAATAAAATCCTTACAGAACTTCGATGCTATTCCCGTTGCTAGAAAACCTCCAAGCGGAATTTGCACTTCCATTTATTGAATCAAAAATCTAAATTATTACAAAAACATTACAAGTTCCTCTCAAAAAGAGAAGAACTCTAAACCTAAGACAATTGAACTAAAAACTAAGAGAAAAACTAAGAAAAGCTTAGAAACTAAGAAAGAAACTAAAGAAAACTCAAAAACTAAGAAATGAGAGAAAGAAAGAAGAGAGAAGTGAGGTTTTGAGGTGTGTTTTGAAGTGAATGGAAGGGGGGTATTTATAGGTGAGGATGGAGAGAAAAAATGATTAAAAAAATGTTAAAAAAAATAAAAAAAAAATAAAAAAGTGTTTTGGACCTGCTGAGGTCATCAATGACGTCAGCATGACGTCATGGGGGCGGCTGCACGTGAAAAACGCTATTCCTTCCCCGGCAACGGCGCCAAAAACTTGATGTGGGCAGAACCGACGTCGCCAATCCTGCCCGTTACTTTGGTTTTATTTTTTGTAAAACTCTCGCAAGTGCACGAATCATTTCGTAGAAAATGATAAGTATACTCCCAAGGTCGATCTAAGGAAGGAATGTATGTGGTTTTTAATTTATTATTCAAACTTTTAAAAACGAAATTAAATCCTAAACATCCTGTCACGATAGTTTTGGTTTTTGTGTTCCTAATCTAATAACATAAAATAAACATATATACAGATTAATTAAATATAATCTAAAAAGAATAAACATAGATACAAATTGAATAAATAAATATAAATACAGATTCAATAAATATTCATGCAAATTTTATCATTTATATTAGTGGAGTATTTATGGATATAATAACTAAGTTAATTATGCTTGCTCATATTATCTAGGTTATTAAAGATATAAATTGATATTTTATTGATTCTCTCTTTTTGTATGAATACCACCTTTGGTGGGGTTAGATACTCTTTGTTAACTAAACAAATCAATTAACACCTATGGGTGGGGTTGATAACTAATTTGGTTAATTAAATTAATTCCTTTTTCTAAGAGATTGAAAATGAACCATTTAAATGCCACCTTTGGTGCGGTTAGACAGTTTAAACTTTATTCAAGCTGTCCAAATTAAACTTAAAAATTTAGTTATCAGTACTAACTTTCAAGTTTTAAAATCACTATTGAAAACATGTTGTCAATACATTTCCAGATAATAGTTCTTAGAAAAGCTTTTGAATTAGAGCTTCAGTCTAACTCGCGGGCGATTGTACCAACAAGTAAAAGAGGACTACTCTAAGTTAGACCGGGTAAGTAAACCTTAAAGTCTAAGGTTGAGATTTAAGTTTGTAATGAAAAATAATATATTTCTCTCTAACATCCTTAATATAAAATCTTGAATAAAAATAAAATCAATTCATTTTAGAAATTTTCACCTATTTAATATTTCGCAAGCATAACAACGTTATTATTATATCATGATTATAAACAGCTAGCACAGTTAAATTTAATCACAGACAAATTAAATATAACATGTAAGAATAAAGCATAAAAATAACTGTAAAGAAAATAAAATCCTTACAGAACTTCGACGCTATTCCCGTTGCTAGAAAACCTCCAAGCGGAATTTGCACTTCCATTTATTGAATCAAAAATCTAAATTATTACAAAAACATTACAAGTTCCTCTCAAAAAGAGAAGAACTCTAAACCTAAGACAATTGAACTAAAAACTAAGAGAAAAACTAAGAAAAGCTTAGAAACTAAGAAAGAAACTAAAGAAAACTCAAAAACTAAGAAATGAGAGAAAGAAAGAAGAGAGAAGTGAGGTTTTTAGGTGTGTTTTGAAGTGAATGGAAGGGGGGTATTTATAGGTGAGGATGGAGAGAAAAAATGATTAAAAAAATGTTAAAAAAAATATTAAAAAATAAAAACGTGTTTTGGACCTGCTGAGGTCATCAATGACGTCAGCATGACGTCATGGGGCGGCTGCACGTGAAAAATGGGTCAAAAACGCGTTGGGCGCGCGGCTGGGCGGCTGCTGGGCGCTGCGCGCGCGTGAACAGTAACCCGCGCGCAGTGCTGCGCGCATGAACAGTAACCCGCGCGCAGTTTTGGGCGGAGCTGGGTGCTGGGCGCGGCGGCTGGCGCAGCGGCGGCGCGTTTTACGCTTTTGACATTTTTGACCTTTTCGACCCATTTTGTCCAATTTTTCCATGTTTGTTGACCTTTTTCCACTTATTTATTAATTTATTTGTGATGTATTGCTTCAAGTATTCTTCTTTGAGTCTTTAAATTGCGTTTTTAAGCCAAAATACCTGAAAAACAATAAAAATACCCGTGATTCCGAAAAAGACAAATTTATATAAATATATGATAAAACATATAAATATATGTATTTTTAATCAATTAATGTACATAAAATCATGGTTATTTTAGTGCTTTTTGGGCACTCATCACAACCCCCAACCAGCTTCTTGCTAGTCCCTTAGCAAGAGAAGCGATAAAAACTAAAAATTAAACTATCCTAAATCACTTCCGTAGATTGACACGGTTGCATTTAGCCTATGCAACAAGCCTTTAAACCCCTAGGTTGCCCTAGTGGACGAGTTTGAGTCTCGTGAGGGTTTTCAGTAATGATACCCACAAACATTGAACTAAATGTAAAAATTAAAAGAAATAATAACAACAATCAACTAAAATTACAACAAAATCAAAAATTAAATTTTAAGAATAAAAGAAAACAACATATCACAAAAATGTCTCATACTTTTTAATCTCCTTTAAGATCATAATTAAAATCTCAAGCATAAGTTATTTTAATCTTTTTAAACAATCATGATTTATTATAATAATTAGTCGAAAATCATTTTCATATTTCATATAAAAAATGTATCAATTTAATTTCACCCAATTTCAGTGTCATAAATCCGAATTCGCTTCGACTCTATTCCTCACAAGTCAATACTCTCAAAACACTGAATCCTATGGGTTCAAACACTCATACTAATTTATATGCGAAAGAGTTGATGTATAGAAATGAACTAATATGTTCGCATATGTATAAAGAAGAAAGGCTCAAAGTATTATTTTGACATTGATCTCATGGAAGGAATCAAATGTATAAATTATAAAGATATCATATATAAAAATTATTTTCATGCATAAATCAAACTCATTAAGAAAAAATTTCAAGATATATGCCTTTTACAAATGAAGACAGTGCAATGACTTTTTAGGGAATTACTTTCTATATCTTTCTTTTGTAATTAGCCTTTACTCACAACTTTGTAGGCAATGTGGGTCATAGTATGTAGATTATACTATATATTCTTTCTCTCTATATTTTTCTGAAGATATTTTTCTCAAGATATTTTTCAATATATATCAATTGTTTAGAGAGTCAACCCTTGTACAGATTGTACATTTTTTTTTTTTTTTAGGATTTTGGTGAGTGGTTAATTTTCTGGCTTTTTGTTTGATCTTGGTTTAGGTAACCCCAGATATGTCTCTTTTTTTTTTTGTAACAGTCATGCACGAATGAGATAAAAGCATATACTATCAATTTCTACTCAAATCATTTAATCTAAGCAAAAATAATAATAAAAAATATACGATATTCTATTAAGATGAGAAAAAATTCATACATTCAATATTAATGCCTATAGAGATCATCTAAGAATTTGAAGAAATAAGAAATGTGTTTGGAGTAGAAAAAATATATATTTCACTCTGAATAAAGGAAATTAGGCTCAAATTATATCTCACAAAGGTAGTCTCCACTAAAACAAATTCATAAACACCGATTTTGGGTTTAATATAATTTCTACATCTTATCAAGAAATACTAGTTATGACAAAAATTAACTAATTATCAAAAACAATTACAAAATATTTCATGATATGTTTTCAAAAATTAATCTAACAGTACAAAAGACTTAACTCTTTACTTAAATTTGATTTAAAGAAATGATAAATTTTTGGGAGAACTTTTTTTTTTTTTTTTTAATTCCAAAATTACTAAATCACACAAAACAAAAATAAAACTAAACACAAAAAATGAAGATGTGAACATAAAAAAGAAAAAAATTAATAATTTTTTTTTTTTTTTTTTTTAATTTTTAAATTGTTAAATCTTTTTTTTTCTTTTCTAATTAAGCATGGTAACTTTTCACCACCCCCAACCTAGAACTTACATTGTCCTCAATGTAACAACTGTAAATTAAAGATAAAGAATCAACAGGAGAAACATTACCTATTTCTTGAGAATGTGTAAGTAGTAATGGAGAAATGCAAGTGCATTCATCATATTCATCATTAAAGTGTATACAGACAGATTGTTGTGAACTTCTAACAACTCAAAAAATATTTTTAGTTTTAACAATTTAAGAATTATTCACATATAATTAAACCAAAATAAACAATAAAATTAAAACAAATAACAAAAAAAATTACCTAAAATGATGGGTTGCCTCCCATCCAGCGCTTAGTTTAACGTCTTAGCAAGACGTAACTTGGGGATTGCCTTTTAAGTAAACTCAATGTCCCCTCATCATTGAGTCAATCAAACCTACAAGTAAGACAATGTTGTCTACCTATACTGTTTCAAACATGCCCTATTGATTTTCAAATTTTTCTGTACCAAAAACTAGGGGCATGCTTGAGGGTTTTAGATAACCCACATCTAGGTGCAAATCAAATAATTAAGGCATCAAAACACAATTGTACCTAGAACAAACAAAACAACTAACTCCTTAGATTGTAATTAAAGCTTTAAAATTTTGGAGATAGTTTCAGAATTTTTTTTTTTTTTTTTTTTTTAATTTTTTTGAAGTTAAAATAACATAATCAGTATTAACCAAGAGTGCTCCCAGGAAAGAATGGTGGGGCAAAGGCTCCTTAAAAACCATCCTCCTAGACAGAGCAACGTTCCCAGGAAAGACTAGTGGCACAAAGGCTTCCAAGAACTAGTCTCCTGTATTTAACTCCCTTAGATCTTTACTTTTCATGCTATTAAAATTAAGTTAATTAAGTTAAGTTAAGTTAAAATTTAAGTTAATTAAGTTAATAAAAAGGTAGGTTAATTAAGTTAATGAAAATCTAAGTTAATTAAGTTAGTAAATTAAATTAATATAAGTTAGTAAATTAAGTTACTAAAAACCTAAGTTAATTAACTTAAACGAAAATTAAAAAAAAAAAAGTAGTTAAAAAAAAAATTTGAAAAAAAATAAAATAAAATAAAAAGAGAAAAAATAAAAATTAAGCCAAAAAAAAAAAAAATAATAATAATAAAATAAAATAAATTGAAAAAAATAATTGAAAAAGGTAAAAGAAAAAAAGAAAAAGAAAAACAACAAAAATAAAATAAAAAAATTGAAAATAAAGTTTTTGATTTTTTTTATTTTTTTTTTATTTTATTTTTATTTTTTATTTTTTTATTTTTTTATTTTTTTATTTTTTTATTTTTTTTTTTATTTTTTTATTTTTTTTTTTTTTTATTTTTTTTATTTTTTATTCTTATTTATTTATTAATTTAATTTAAAATTTATTTACTTTTTTTTTTTACTTCAAATTTCAAAATGCAAAATTATTTTATTATTCATGCTATATTTTTTTTATTTATTACGAAATTGAAATTTGAATTTTTTTACTTTTCACAAACAACAAAATTTTTTATTTTTTTTAATTTTTTAATAAAAAAAAAATCACAATTATTCTGACAAAAAGTTTTTAAAATTTTGATAAATAATTTAAAAACGCTATTCTTCCTTCCCGGAATGGCGCAAAAACTTGATGTGGTGACAGACGCCGCTAATCCTGCCTGTTACTTTGGTTTTATTTTTTGTAAAACTCTCATGAAGTGCGAATCATTTCGTAGAAAATGATAAGTATACTCCCGTCGATCTAAGGAAGGAATGTATGTGGTTTTTAATTTATTATTCAAACTTTTAAAAGCGAAATTAAATCCTAAACATCCTGTCACGATAGTTTTGGTTTTTGTGTTCCTAATCTAATAACATAAAATAAACATATATCTGATTAATTAAATATAATCTAAAAAGAATAAACATAGATACAAATTGAATAAATAAATATAAATACAGATTCAATAAATATTCATGCAAATTTTATCATTTATATTAGTGGAGGATTTATGGGTATAATAACTAAGTTAATTATGCTTGCTTTCATATTATCTAGGTTATTAAAGATATGAATTGATATTTATTGATTCTCTCTTTTTTATATGAATACCACCTTTGGTGGGGTTAGATATTCTTTGTTAACTAAACAAATCAATTAACACCTATGGGTGGGGGTGATAACTAATTTGATTAATTAAATTAATTCCTTTTTCTAAGAGATTGAAAATGAACCATTTAAATGCCACCTTTGGTGGGGTTAAACGATTTAAACTTTATTCAAGGTGTCCAAATTAAACCTAAGAATTTAGTTATCAAGTACTAACTTTCAAGTTTTAAAACCACTACTGAAAATATGTTGTCAATACATTTTCGGATAATAATTCTTATAAAAACTTTTGAAATAGAGCTTCACTCTAACTACCGGGCGATTGTACCAAAAAATAAAAGAGCACTACTCTAAATTAGACCGGATAACTAAACCTTAAAATCTAATTTTCACATTTAAGTTTGTAATGAAAAATAATATATTTCTCTCTAACATTCTTAATATAAAATCTTGAATAAAAATAAAATCAATTTATTTTAGAGATTTTTACCTATTTAATATTTGTAAGCATAACAACGTCATTATTACCTCATATTTACTAAGCAACAAGATAGTTAAATTTAACCACAGACAAGTTGAATATAACATGTAAGAATAAAGCATAAAAATAAGCGTAGAAGAAAATAAAATCCTTACAGAACTTCGACGCTATTCCCGTAGCTGGAAAACCTCCAAGCGGAATTTGCACTCCCATTTATTGAATCAAAAATCTAAATTATTACAAAAACATTACAAGTTCCTCTCAAAAAGAGAAGAACTCTAAACCTAAGAGAATTGAACTAAAAACTAAGAGAAAAACTAAGAAAAGCTTAGAAACTAAGAAAGAAACTAAAGAAAACTCAAAAACTAAGAAATGAGAGAAAGAAAGAAGAGAGAAGTGAGGTTTTGAGGTGTGTTTTGAAGTGAATGGAAGGGGGGTATTTATAGGTGAGGATGGAGAGAAAAAATGATTAAAAAAATGTTAAAAAAAATATTAAAAAAAATAAAAAACGTGTTTTGGACCTGCTGAGGTCATCAATGACGTCAGCATGACGTCATGGGGGCGGCTGCACGTGAAAAATGGGTCAAAAACGCGTTGGGCGCGCGGCTGGGCGGCTGCTGGGCGCTGCGCGCGCGCGTGAACAGTAACCCGCGCGCAGTGCTGCGCGCATGAACAGTAACCCGCGCGCAGTTTTGGGCGGAGCTGGGTGCTGGGCGCGGCGGCTGGGCGGCGCGGTAGCGTTTTACGCTTTTTGACATTTTTGACCTTTTCGACCCATTTTGTCCAATTTTTCCATGTTTGTTGACCTTTTTCCACTTATTTATTAATTTATTTGTGATGTATTGCTTCAAGTATTCTTCTTTGAGTCTTTAAATTGCGTTTTTAAGCCAAAATACCTGGAAAACAATAAAAATACCCGTGATTCCGAAAAAGACAAATTTATATAAATATATGATAAAACATATAAATATATATATTTTTAATCAATTAATGTGCATAAAATCATGGTTATTTTAGTGCTTTTTGAGCACTCATCACAACCCCCAACCAGCTTCTTGCTAGTCCCTTAGCAAGAGAAGCGATAAAAACTAAAAATTAAACTATCCTAAATCACTTCCGTGGATTGACACGGTTGCATTTAGCCTATGCAACAAGCCTTTAAACCCCTAGGTTGCCCTAGTGGACGAGTTTGAGTCTCGTGAGGGTTTTCAGTAATGATACCCACAAACATTGAACTAAATGTAAAAATTAAAAGAAATAATAACAATCAACTTAAAAACTAAAATTACAACAAAATCAAAAATTAACGTTAAAAGAAAACAACATATCACAAAAATGTCTCATACTTTTTAATCTCCTTTAAGATCATAATTAAAATCTCAAGCATAAGTTATTTTAATCTTTTTAAACAATCATGATTTATTATAATAATTAGTCGGAAATCATTTTCATATTTCATATCAAAAATGTATCAATTTAATTTCACCCAATTTCAGTGTCATGAATCCGAATTCGCTTCGACTCTATTCCTCACAAGTCAATACTCTCAAAGCACTGAATCCTATGGGTTCAAACACTCATACTAATTTATATGCGAAAGAGTTGATGTATAGAAATGAACTAATATGTTCGCATATGTATAAAGAATAAAGGCTCAAAGTGTTATTTTGATATTGATCTCATGAAAGGAATCGAATGTATAAATTATAAAGATATCATATATAAAAATTATTTTCATGCATAAATCAAACTCATTAAGAAAGAATTTCAAGATATATGCTTTTTACAAATGAAGAAATTGCAATGACTTTTTAGGGAATTATTTCCTATATCTTTTTTTTTTTTTTTTTTTTTGTAATTAGCCTGTACTCACAACTTTGTAGGGAATGTGGGTCATAGTATGAAGATGATACTATATTTTTTTTTATCTCTCTAATTTTTTTTCAATATATGTATATTTTAGAGAGTCAACCCATGTACAGATTGTACATTTTTTTGGATTTTGGTGAGTGGTTAATTTTGTGGCTTTTCTGTTTGATCTTGGTTTAGGTAACCCCAGATATGTCTCTTTTTTTTGTAACAGTCATGCACGAATGAGATAAAAGCATATACTATCAATTTCTACTCAAATCATTTAATCTAAGCAAAAATAATAATAAAAAATATACGACACTCTATTAAGATGAGAAAAAATTCATACATTCAATATTAATGCCTATAGAGATCATCTAAGAATTTGAAGAAATAAGAAATGTGTTTGGAGTAGAAAAAATATATATTTCACTCTGAATAAAGGAAATTAGGCTCAAATTATATCTCACAAAGGTAGTCTCCACTAAAACAAATTCATAAATACCGATTTTGGGTTTAATATAATTTCTACATCTTATCAAGAAATACTAGTTATGACAAAAATTAACTAATTATCAAAAATAATTACATAATATTTCATGATATGTTTTCAAAAATTAATCTAACAGTACAAAAGACTTAACTATTTACTTAAATTTGATTTAAAGAAATGATAAATTTTTGGGAGAACTTTTTTTTTTTTTTTTTTTTTTAATTCCAAAATTACTAAATCACACAAAACAAAAATAAAACTAAACACAAAAAATGAAGATGTGAACATAAAAAAGAAAAAATTAATAATTTTTTTTTTTTTTTTTTTTTAATTTTTAAATTGTTAAATCTTTTTTTTTTCTTTTCTAATTAAGCATGATAACTTTTCACCACCCCCAACCTAGAACTTACATTGTCCTCAATGTAACAACTGTAAATTAAAGATAAAGAGAAAAGAGAAGAAAGATTACCTATTTCTTGAGAATGTGTAAGTAGTAATGGAGAAATGCAAGTGCATTCATCATATTCATCATTAAAGTGTATACGTATGATTCTTTGTGAACTTCTAACAACTCAAAAAATATTTTTAGTTTTAACAATTTAAAAATTATTCACATATAATTAAACCAAAATAAACAATAAAATTAAAACAAATAACAAAAAAAATTACCTAAAATGATGGGTTGCCTCCCATCCAGCGCTTAGTTTAACGTCTTAGCAAGACGTAACTTGGGGATTGCCTTTTATGTAAACTCAATGTCCCCTCATCATTGAGTCAATCAAACCTACAAGTAAGACAAGGTTGTCTACCTATACTGTTTCAGTCATGTCCTATGTATTTTCAAATTTTTCTGTACTTAAAACTAGGGACATGCTTGTGAGTTTCAGATCATCCACGTCTAGGTACAAATCAAATAATTTAAAGGCATCAAAACACAATTGTACCTAGATCAATCAAAATAACTAACTCCTTAGATTGTAATTAAAACTTTTAAAATTTTGGAGATAGTTTCAGATTTTGTTTTTTTTGTTTTTTTTTTTTTGTTTTTTTGTTTTTTTTTTGTTTTTTTGTTTTGTTTTTTTAAGTATAATATCTAAGTTAAAATAACATAATCAGTATTAACCAAGAGTGCTCCCAGGAAAGAATGGTGGTGCAAAGGCTCCTTAAAAACCATCCTCCTAGACAGAACAACGTTCCCAGGAAAGACTAGTGGCACAAAGGCTTCCAAGAACTAGTCTCCTAGACAGAACTCCCTTTGATCTTTACTTTTCATGCTATTAAAATTAAGTTAATTAAGTTAAGTTAAGTAAAAATTTAAGTTAATTAAGTTAATGAAACTCTAAGTTAATTAAGTTAAGTGAAGTAAAAATCTAAGTTAATTAAAAAGCTAAGTTAATTAAGTTAATTTAAATAAAAATCTAAGTTAATTAAGTTAATGAAAATGTAAGTTAATTATGTTAATGAAAATCTATGTTAATTAAGTTAAGTGAAAAAA
The DNA here is from genome assembly GCA_030763125.1 of Hippophae gyantsensis. Taxonomy (NCBI): domain Eukaryota; kingdom Viridiplantae; phylum Streptophyta; class Magnoliopsida; order Rosales; family Elaeagnaceae; genus Hippophae; species Hippophae gyantsensis. Next base: position 44,008,938 of record CM061031.1, read on the forward strand.
AACTAAGTTAATTAAGTTAAGTAAAAATCTAAGTTAATTAAGTTAAGTAAAATCTAAATTAATAAAGTTAAGTTAATTAAGTTAATTTAAGTAAAAATCTAAGTTAATTAAGTTAATAAAAATTTAAGTTAATTAAGTTAATGAAAATCTAAGTTAATTAAGTTAGTAAATTAAATTAATTAAGTTAGTAAATTAAGTTACTAAAAACCTAAGTTAATTAACTTAAACGAAAATTAAAAAAAAAGTAGTTAAAAAAATTTGAAAAAAAAAAAAAATGATAAAAGAAGAAAAAGGGAAAAAATAAAAATTGAGCCAAAAAAAAAAAAAAAAAAATAATAATAATAATAAAATAAAATAAATTGAAAAAAATAATTGAAAAAGGTAAAAGAAAAAAAAAAAAGAAAAACAACAAAAAATAAAAAATAAAAAAAAAAAAATTGAAAATAAAGTTTTTGATTTTTTTATTTTTTTTTTTTTATTTTTTATTTTTTTTTATTTTTTTTTATTTTTTTATTTTTTATTTTTTTTTATTTTTTTTTATTTTTTTTATTTTTTTTATTTTTTTTATTTTTTTATTTTTTTTTATTTTTTTATTTTTTTTATTCTTATTTATTTATTAATTTAATTTAAAATTTATTTACTTTTTTTTTACTTCAAATTTCAAAATGCAAAATTATTTTATTATTCATGCTATATTTTTTTTATTTATTACGAAATTGAAATTTGAATTTTTTTTTTACTTTTCACAAACAACAAAATTTTTTATTTTTTTAATTTTTTAATAAAAAAATCACAATTATTTACAACACAAAAGGTTTTTAAAATTTTGATAAATAATTTAAAAACGCTATTCCTTCAAGAATCAAGGCCAAAAACTTGATACCATCCTGCAAGAACGCGCCAAAATCTGATGAGCGAAAAATCAAGATCGCCAATTCTCGCAAATACTTTGGTTTTAATATTTGTAAAACTCTCAAGTGCACGAATCATTTCGTAGAAAATGATAAGTATACTCCCAAGGTCGATCTAAGGAAGGAATGTATGTGGTTGCTAATTTATTATTGAAATTTTTAAAAACGACATTAAAGGCTGACCATTCTGTCACGATAGTGTTGGTTTGTGTGGTCCTAACCTAAGAACATACAATAAACATATATGCAGATTAATTAAATATAATCTAAAAAGAATAAACATAGATACAAATTGAATAAATAAATATAAATCTGATTCAATAAATATTCATGCAAATTTTATCATTTATATTAGTGGAGTATTTATGGATATAATAACTAAGTTAATTATGCTTGCTCATATTATTTAGGTTATTAAAGATATGAATTGATATTTTATTGATTCTCTCTTTTTTGTATGAATACCACCTTTGGTGGGGTTAGATACTCTTTGTTAACTAAACAAATCAATTAACACCTATGGGTGGGGTTGATAACTAATTTGGTTAATTAAATTAATTCCTTTTTCTAAGAGATTGAAAATGAACCATTTAAATGCCACCTTTGGTGGGTTAGGCGATTTAAACTTTATTCAAGGTGTCCAAATTAAACTTAAGAATTTAGTTATCCGAGTACTAACTTTCAAGTTTTAAAATCACTATTGAAAACATGTTGTCAATACATTTCCACATAATAATTCTTATAAAAACTTTTGAAATAGAGCTTCACTCTAACTACTAAGGCGATTGTACCAACAAATAAAAGAGCACTACTCTAAATTAGACCGGATAACTAAACCTTAAAGTCTAACTTTCAGATTTAAGTTTGTAATGAAAAATAATATATTTCTCTCTAACATCCTTAATATAAAATCTTGAATAAAAATAAAATCAATTCATTTTAGAAATTTTCACCTATTTAATATTTCGCAAGCATAACAACGTTATTATTATATCATGATTATAAACAACTAGCAGAGTTAAATTTAATCACAGACAAATTAAATATAACATGTAAGAATAAAGCATAAAAATAAGCGTAGAAGAAAATAAAATCCTTACAGAACTTCGATGCTATTCTAGTTCTAGAAAACCTCCAAGCGAATTTGCACTTCCATTTATTGAATCAAAAATCTAAATTATTACAAAAACATTACAAGTTCCTCTCAAAAAGAGAAGAACTCTAAACCTAAGACAATTGAACTAAAAACTAAGAGAAAAACTAAGAAAAGCTTAGAAACTAAGAAAGAAACTAAAGAAAACTCAAAAACTAAGAAATGAGAGAAACAAAGAAAGAGAAGTGAGGTTTTGAGGTGTGTTTTGAAGTGAATGGAAGGGGTATTTATAGGTGAGGATGGAGAGAAAAAATGATTAAAAAAATGTTAAAAAAATATTAAAAAAATAAAAAACGTGTTTTGGACCTGCTGAGGTCATCAATGACGTCAGCATGACGTCATGGGGGCGGCTGCACGTGAAAAATGGGTCAAAAACGCGTTGGGCGCGCGGCTGGGCGGCTGCTGGGCGCTGCGCGCGCGCGTGAACAGTAACCCGCGCGCAGTGCTGCGCGCATGAACAGTAACCCGCGCGCAGTTTTGGGCGGAGCTGCGTCCTTGGCGCGGCTGGGCAGCGGCTGGCCCCTTTTTCTGCTTTTTGACATTTTTGACCTTTTCGACCCATTTTGTCCAATTTTTCCATGTTTGTTGACCTTTTTCCACTTATTTATTAATTTATTTGTGATGTATTGCTTCAAGTATTCTTCTTTGAGTCTTTAAATTGCGTTTTTAAGCCAAAATACCTGAAAAACAATAAAAATACCCGTGATTCCGAAAAAGACAAATTTATATAAATATATGATAAAACATATAAATATATATATTTTTAATCAATTAATGTGCATAAAATCATGGTTATTTTAGTGCTTTTTGAGCACTCATCACAACCCCCAACCAGCTTCTTGCTAGTCCCTTAGCAAGAGAAGCGATAAAAACTAAAAATTAAACTATCCTAAATCACTTCCGTGGATTGACACGGTTGCATTTAGCCTATGCAACAAGCCTTTAAACCCCTAGGTTGCCCTAGTGGACGAGTTTGAGTCTCGTGAGGGTTTTCAGTAATGATACCCACAAACATTGTACTAAATGTAAAAACAAAAGAAACAATAAAAACAAACAACTTAAAAATTAAATTTACAACAAAATCACAAATTATCAACATCTCACAAAAATGTCTCATACTTTTTTAATCTCCTTTAAGATCATAATTAAAATCTCAAGCATAAGTTATTTTAATCTCTTTAAACAATCATGATTTATTATAATAATTAGTCGAAAATCATTTTCATATTTCATATCAAAAATGTATCAATTTAATTTCACCCAATTTTAGTGTCATGAATCAGAATTCGCTTCGACTCTATTCCTCACAAGTCAATACTCTCAAAACAACTGAATCCTATGTGTTCAAACACTCATACTAATTTATATGCGAAAGAGTTGCAGTATAGAAATGAACTAATATGTTCGCATATGTATAAAGAAAGAAAGGCTCAAAGTGTTATTTTGACATTGATCTCATGGAAGGAATCAAATGTATAAATTATAAAGATATCATATATAAAAATTATTTTCATGCATAAATCAAACTCATTAAGAAAAAATTTCAAGATATATGCCTTTTACAAATGAAGAAAGTGCAATGACTTTTTAGGGAATTACTTCCTATATCTTTCTTTTGTAATTAGCCTTTACTCACAACTTTGTAGGCAATGTGGGTCATAGTATGTAGATTATACTATATATTCTTTCTCTACATATTTTTTCGAAGATATTTTTCAATATATATCATTTTTTAGAGAGTCAACCCATGTCATATTGTACATTTTTTTGTTTTTGGATTTTGGGTAATGCGGGTCATAGTATGTAGATTATACTATATATTCTTTATCTCTCTATTTTTCTCAAGATACTTTTCAATATATATCCTTTTTTAGAGAGTCAACCCATGTACAGATTGTACATTTTTTTTTTTTAGGATTTTGGTGAGTGGTTAATTTTGTGGCTTTTTTGTTTGATCTTGGTTTAGGTAACCCCAGATATGTCTCTTTTTTTTGTAATTGATCATGCACGAATGAGATAAAAGCATATACTATCAATTTCTACTCAAATCATTTAATCTAAGCAAAAATAATAATAAAAAATATACGACACTCTATTAAGATGAGAAAAAATTCATACATTCAATATTAATGCCTATAGAGATCATCTAAGAATTTGAAGAAATAAGAAATGTGTTTGGAGTAGAAAAAATATATATTTCACTCTGAATAAAGGAAATTAGGCTCAAATTATATCTCACAAAGGTAGTCTCCACTAAAACAAATTCATAAATACCGATTTTGGGTTTAATATAATTTCTACATCTTATCAAGAAATACTAGTTATGACAAAAATTAACTAATTATCAAAAATAATTACATAATATTTCATGATATGTTTTCAAAAATTAATCTAACGTACAAAAAGACTTAACTATTTACTTAAATTTGATTTAAAGAAATGATAAATTTTGGGAGAACTTTTTTTTTTTTTTTTTAATTCCAAAATTACTAAATCACACAAAACAAAAATAAAACTAAACACAAAAAATGAAGATGTGAACATAAAAAAGAAAAAATTAATAATAATTTTTTTTTTTTTTTTTTTAATTTTTAAATTGTTAAATCTTTTTTTTTTTTTTTCTAATTAAGCATGATAACTTTTCACCACCCCCAACCTAGAACTTACATTGTCCTCAATGTAACAACTGTAAATTAAAGATAAAGAGAAAAGAGAAGAAAGATTACCTATTTCTTGAGAATGTGTAAGTAGTAATGGAGAAATGCAAGTGCATTCATCATATTCATCATTAAAGTGTATACAGAATGATTCTTTGTGAACTTCTAACAACTCAAAAAATATTTTTAGTTTTAACAATTTAAAAATTATTCACATATAATTAAACCAAAATAAACAATAAAATTAAAACAAATAACAAAAAAATTACCTAAAATGATGGGTTGCCTCCCATCCAGCGCTTAGTTTAACGTCTTAGCAAGACGTAACTTGGGGATTGCCTTTTATGTAAACTCAATGTCCCCTCATCATTGAGTCAATCAAACCTACAAGTAAGACAAGGTTGTCTACCTATACTGTTTCAGTCATGTCCTATGTATTTTCAAATTTTTCTGTACTTAAAACTAGGGACATGCTTGTGAGTTTCAGATCATCCACGTCTAGGTACAAATCAAATAATTTAAAGGCATCAAAACACAATTGTACCTAGATCAATCAAAATAACTAACTCCTTAGATTGTAATTAAAACTTTTAAAATTTTGGAGATAGTTTCAGATTTTTTTTTTGTTTTTTTTTTTTGTTTTTTTGTTTTTTTTTTGTTTTTTTGTTTTTTTTTTGTTTTTTTGTTTTGTTTTTTTAAGTATAATATCTAAGTTAAAATAACATAATCAGTATTAACCAAGAGTGCTCCCAGGAAAGAATGGTGGTGCAAAGGCTCCTTAAAAACCATCCTCCTGCACGAAACAACGCGTTCCCAGGAAAGACTAGTGGCACAAAGGCTTCCAAGAACTAGTCTCCTAGACAGAACTCCCTTTGATCTTTACTTTTCATGCTATTAAAATTAAGTTAATTAAGTTAAGTTAAGTAAAAATTTAAATTAATTAAGTTAATGAAACTCTAAGTTAATTAAGTTAAGTGAAGTAAAAATCTAAGTTAATTAAGTTAATTTAAATAAAAATCTAAGTTAATTAAGTTAATGAAAATGTAAGTTAATTATGTTAATGAAAATCTATGTTAATTAAGTTAAGTGAAAAAAAAACTAAGTTAATTAAGTTAAGTAAAAATCTAAGTTAATTAAGTTAAGTAAAATCTAAATTAATAAAGTTAAGTTAATTAAGTTAATTTAAGTAAAAATCTAAGTTAATTAAGTTAATAAAAATTTAAGTTAATTAAGTTAATGAAAATCTAAGTTAATTAAGTTAGTAAATTAAATTAATTAAGTTAGTAAATTAAGTTACTAAAAACCTAAGTTAATTAACTTAAACGAAAATTAAAAAAAAAAGTAGTTAAAAAAATTTAAAAAAAAAAAAAAAATAATAAAAAGAGAAAAAGAGAAAAATAAAAATTAAGCCAAAAAAAAAAAAAAAAAAAAAAAATAATAATAATAATAAAATAAAATAAATTGAAAAAAATAATTGAAAAAGGTAAAATAAAAAAAATAAAAAAAATAAAAAAATAAAAAAATAAAAAAAAATAAAAAAAATTGAAAATAAAGTTTTTGATTTTTTTATTTTTTATTTTTTATTTTTTATTTTTTTATTTTTTTATTTTTTATTTTTTTATTTTTTTTATTTTTTATTTTTTTATTTTTTTATTTTTTATTATTTTTATTTTTTTTTATTTTTTTATTTTTTTATTTTTTTTATTCTTATTTATTTATTAATTTAATTTAAAATTTATTTACTTTTTTTTTTACTTCAAATTTCAAAATGCAAAATTATTTTATTATTCATGCTATATTTTTTTTATTTATTACGAAATTGAAATTTGAATTTTTTTTTTTTTACTTTTCACAAACAACAAAATTTTTTATTTTTTTTAATTTTTTAATAAAAAAAATCACAATTATTTACAACACAAAAGGTTTTTAAAATTTTGATAAATAATTTAAAAACACTATTCCTTCCAAGAACGGCTAAAAACTTGATGAAATTTAAAACCCAAGACGCTAATTCATCGCAAATACTTTGGTTTTAATATTTGTAAAACTCTCGCAAGTGCACGAATCATTTCGTAGAAAATGATAAGTATACTCCCAAGGTCGATCTAAGGAAGGAATGTATGTGGTTTTTAATTTATTATTCAAACTTTTAAAAACGAAATTAAATCCTAAACATCCTGTCACGATAGTTTTGGTTTTTGTGTTCCTAATCTAATAACATAAAATAAACATATAAACAGATTAATTAAATATAATCTAAAAAGAATAAACATAGATACAAATTGAATAAATAAATATAAATCTGATTCAATAAATATTCATGCAAATTTTATCATTTATATTAGTGGAGTATTTATGGATATAATAACTAAGTTAATTATGCTTGCTCATATTATTTAGGTTATTAAAGATATGAATTGATATTTTATTGATTCTCTCTTTTTTGTATGAATACCACCTTTGGTGGGGTTAGATACTCTTTGTTAACTAAACAAATCAATTAACACCTATGGGTGGGGTTGATAACTAATTTGGTTAATTAAATTAATTCCTTTTTCTAAGAGATTGAAAATGAACCATTTAAATGCCACCTTTGGTGGGGTTAGACAGTTTAAACTTTATTCAAGGTGTCCAAATTAAACTTAAGAATTTAGTTATCCGAGTACTAACTTTCAAGTTTTAAACACACTATTGAAAACATGTTGTCAATACATTTCCACATAATAATTCTTATAAAAACTTTTGAAATAGAGCTTCACTCTAACTACCGGGCGCTTCTACCAACAAATAAAAGAGCACTGCTGTAAATTAGGCAGGATAACTAAACCTTAAAGTCTAACTTTGATTTAAGTTTGTAATGAAAAATAATATAATTCTCTCTAACATCCTTAATATAAAATCTTGAATAAAAATAAAATCAATTCATTTTAGAAATTTTCACCTATTTAATATTTCGTAAGCATAACAACGTTATTATTAAATCATGATTATAAACAATTTAGTACGCTTAAATTTAATCACGAGATAAATTAAATATAACATGTAAGAATAAAGCATAAAAATAACTATAAAGAAAATAAAATCCTTACAAAACATCGATGATATTCCCATTCCTAGAAAACCTCCAAGCTGAATTTGCACTTCCATTTATTGAATGAAAAATCTAAATTAATACAAAAACATTACAAGTTCCTCTCAAAAAGAGAAGAACTCTAAACCTAAGACAATTGAACTAAAAACTAAGAGAAAAACTAAGAAAAGCTTAGAAACTAAGAAAGAAACTAAAGAAAACTCAAAAACTAAGAAATGAGAGAAAAGAAGAAGAGAGAAGTGAGGTTTTGAGGTGTGTTTTGAAGTGAATGGAAGGGGTATTTATAGGTGAGGATGGAGAGAAAAAATGATTAAAAAATGTTAAAAAAATAAAAAAAATAAAAAGTGTTTTGGACTCTTTGAGGTCATCAATGACGCCAGCATGACGTCATGGGGCTGCACGTGAAAACGCTATTCCTTCCCTGACGCGCCAAAACTTGATGTGGGCAGAGCGACGCCGCCAATCTCGCCTGCTACTTTGGTTTTATTTTTGTAAAACTCTAGCAAGTGCACGAATCATTTCGTAGAAAATGATAAGTATACTCAAGTCGATCTAAGGAAGGAATGTATGTGGTTTTTAATTTATTATTCAAACTTTTAAAAGCGAAATTAAATCCTAAACATCTGTCACGATAGTTTTGGTTTTGTGTTCCTAATCTAATAACATAAAATAAACATATATCTGATTAATTAAATATAATCTAAAAAGAATAAACATAGATACAAATTGAATAAATAAATATAAATACTGATTCAATAAATATTCATGCAAATTTTATCATTTATATTAGTGGAGTATTTATGGATATAATAACTAAGTTAATTATGCTTGCTCATATTATCTAGGTTATTAAAGATATAAATTGATATTTTATTGATTCTCTCTTTTTTGTATGAATACCACCTTTGGTGGGGTTAGATACTCTTTGTTAACTAAACAAATCAATTAACACCTATGGGTGGGGTTGATAACTAATTTGGTTAATTAAATTAATTCCTTTTTCTAAGAGATTGAAAATGAACCATTTAAATGCCACCTTTGGTGGGTTAGACGATTTAAACTTTATTCAAGGTGTCCAAATTAAACTTAAGAATTTAGTTATACAAGTACTAACTTTCAAGTTTTAAAATCACTATTGAAAACATGTTGTCAATACATTTCCACATAATAATTCTTATAAAAACTTTTGAAATAGAGCTTCACTCTAACTACCGGGCGATTGTACCAACAAATAAAAGAGCACTACTCTAAATTAGACCGGATAACTAAACCTTAAAGTCTAACTTTCAGATTTAAGTTTGTAATGAAAAATAATATATTTCTCTCTAACATCCTTAATATAAAATCTTGAATAAAAATAAAATCAATTCATTTTAGAAATTTTCACTATTTTATTTTTATTCAAGATTTTATATTAAGGATGTTAGAGAGAAATATATTATTTTTCATTACAAACTTAAATCTGAAAGTTAGACTTTAAGGTTTAGTTATCCTGGCCTAATTTAGTAGTCTTTTTATTTGTTGGCATAATCGCCTAAGAGTAAATTGAAGCTCTATTTCAAAAGTTTTTATAAGAATTATTATGTGGAAATGTATTGACAACATGTTTTCAATAGTGATTTTAAAACTTGAAGTTAGTACTTCGGATAACTAAATTCTTAAGTTTAATTTGACACCTTGAATAAAGTTTAAATCGTTTTAACCTCACCAAAGGTACATTTAAATGGTTCATTTTCAATCTCTTAGAAAAAGGAATTAATTTAATTAACCAAATTAGTTATCAACCCCACCCATAGTGTTAATTGATTTGTTTAGTTAACAAAGAAGATCTAACCCCACCAAAGGTGGTATTCATACAAAAAAAGAGAGAATCAATAAAATATCAATTCATATCTTTAATAACCTAAATAATATGGTAAGCATAATTAACTTAGTTATTATATCCATAAATACTCCACTAATATAAATGATAAAATTTGCATGAATATTTATCAATCTGTATTTATATTTATTTATTCAATTTGTATCTATGTTTATTCTTTTTAGATTATATTTAATTAATCTGCTTATATGTTTATTTTATGTTATTAGATTAGAACACAAAAACCAAAACTATCGTGACAGATGTTTAGGATTTAATTTCGTTTTTAAAAGTTTGAATAATAAATTAAAACCACATACATTCCTTCCTTAGATCGACTTGAGTATACTTATCATTTTCTACTAAATGATTAGATGTATTTCTTGAAGTTTTACAAATATTAAAACCAAAGTATTTGCGAAAATTAGCGTCTTGGTTTTACCATCAAGTTTTTGGCGCCATTACGTGATGGCGATCAAGTTTTTAGGCCATTCTGCGTGATGGCGATCAAGTTTTAATTGTAGATTCTTGGGAAGGAATAGCGTTTTAATTTATTTATCAAAATTTTAAATATTTTTGTGTTGTAAATAATTGTGATTTTTTAAAAAAAAAAAATAAAAATAAAAAAAAATTAAAAAATTTTAATCAAATTTCAAATTTCATAAGAAATAAAAAATAAATAAATAAATAAATAAATAAATAAAAAAATAAAAAAAATAAAAAAAATAAAAAAATAAAAATAAAAATAAAAAAATTATAGAATAAATAGTAAAATAATTTAGAAATTTGAAATTTGAAGTAAAAAGTTTTTACCGTTAAAAAAAAAAAAAAAAAAAAAAAAAAAAAAAAGAAGAAATTTTTTTTAAAAAAAAAAATTGTACCGTGAATAATAAAATAATTTAGGAATTTAAAATTTGAATAAAAAAAATTACCATTCATGAATAGTAAAAAAAAAAAAAAAAAAAAAAAAAAAATTAAAAATTAAAAATTTTAAGTTAATAAGAAATAATAGAGCGTGAATAGTAAAATAAAATTACCGTTCATGAATAGTAAAAAAAAAAAAAAAAAAAAAAAAAAAGAAAAAATTTTTTTAAAAAAAAAAAAAATTGTACCGTGAATAATAAAATAATTTAGGAATTTAAAATTTGAATAAAAAAAATTACCGTTCATGAATAGTAAAAAAAAAAAAAAAAAAAAAAAAATTAATTTCAAAAATTTTAAGTTAATGAGAAATAATACAGCATGAATAGTAAAATAAAATTACCGTTCATAAAAAAAAATTATATTTCAAAAATTTTAAGTTAATAAGAAATAATATAGCGTGAATAGTAAAATAAAATTACCGTCAGAAAAAAAAAAAAAAAAAAAAAAAAAAAAACTAAAAGGCATGAAAAGTAAAAATCTAAGGAGTTATTTGCAGGAGGCGGATTCTTTGAAGCCTTTGTGTCATTAATCTTTTCACAGGGAGCGTTGTTACATTTGGGAGAATGGTTTTTAAGGAGCCATAATAGACCACCATTCTTTCCCAGGAACACTCTTGGTTAATACTAATTATGTTATTTAAAAAAAAATAAAAAAAATAAAAAAATAAAAAAAAAATAAAAAATTAAAAAAAAATTAAAAAAAAAAAAATAAATAAAAAAATTGTCTAGTGTTTTGTATTAAATGCCATGGAAATTTTCTAATTTCTTTATTTTTGTTGACAGGAGTTTTAAATTTAGGTTTAAAAATAGTCTACATGCGTGGTAGGAGATCCTTAGGAAACCCCTAACACCATATGTAAATAATATTCATAAATTTAAACAAGTGTCAACAACACCGGATCCTACCCATCAACCCGATTTTTGAGCCAAACATAGAACCACGTCTTAATCCTTTACTAGAACCAAAAGAAATGGAGGAAAACCAACATGTTAGGGAAACCACGATGAAGGAGTTTGCAAGACCGGTGATTGGCACGGCAACTGCCGCTATCCAGTTGGGAGAGGCTGCTAGGAATTATGACCTTAAAAATATTCATTTTTCTATGCTTCCTTCCTTCTACATGGGCTACCTAATGAAGATTCTCTTTCCTTTATGAGAGATTTCTATGCTACGGTCCAAACATTCCCTCGGTATTCTAAACGAGGATCGACTTAGAATGAGATGTTTTCCGTACACCTTAAAGGATAAGGCTAAAGCTTGGTTGATGTCACTTACCCCCGGTTCTCCGATGACATGGGGTCAAATTTACAATAAATTCATGGGAAAATTCTATTCCCATCAAAAACATCGGTGAGAGGAAAGATTGCTACTTTCTCTCGGATGGAAGGAGAACCATTCCATGAAGCTTGGGATAGGTTCAAAATGTTTCTCACTCAATGTCCCCATCATAGCTTTCCCTACGGTTGCCAGTAACCAATTCTTTTACGATGGACTTACACAACAATGTCGGTTCATTGTCGACAACCTTATTGCGGGAGGAGCAATAGGAGAAAAGAGCGCATCGAAACGTATAATCTCTTTGAGATGTTGGGTGCTAATTCAGCGAGAAAAGCTCCAGTGAGAAAAGGCGGTGTTCATGAGATTGACTCCAAGAATGAAGTTCAACAACAACTTGTTCAACTGACTAAGCAAGTCGCTCTTCTCGCTACACAAACCAACACAAATAATGAACAATATGGTTTGTACAAAGAATACGGGGACAAGATGCGAAGCTTTGTCCATATCAAGGAGATACAACTGGACCTGAGCAGGTTAATGTGTTGGGAGCATATCAACAAAGACCAAGGTTTGATCCCAATTCAAATACCTATAATCCTGGGTGGAGAAGTCATCCAAATTTCTCTTGGAGGCAAAATAACCCTCCTTTCCCTCAAAGCTCAAACCAGGCAGGCCAGCAATTCCACCCACCTATTCCACGAAGCATTCCAAATAAACCAACCCTGGAGGACAACTTGAATTCTTTTATTCAAGTTTGTAGGGACAATCAATCAAAAACCAATCAACGGTTGGACTCTGTGGAAGCTTCTATCAAAAAGGTGGAAGTTCAAGTTGAACAGTTAGTTGAACATTTGCAGAAAGGCAAAATTGAAACTTAAATGAATTCAATGAAGAGGAGACATTGAGTTTTTCATCTGCAATCTCCAAGCAACGTCTTACTAGAAGACGATAAATTTTAGTCCTACGTGGAGGTCACCCATTATTGTATTTTCCTTTGATTTAGTTTTTCTGTAATAAAAAAAAAAAAAAAAAAAAAAAAATCAAATAAAATAAATTTGTTTGTTTCAAAAATTGTGTCCCTTCGTTTAAATTAAAATTAAAAAAAAAAAAAAAAAAAAAAAAATTTAGGTTCCTTGCATTTTTTTTTAGAGATATCTACTATTTTTTTTAAGAGCAAAATGTTGATTTACAATAGGAGGAGGATCATTTTCAACTACAAACAACCATGGGAGATACTGAAGATAGGCGAAAAAAGATGAAAGACTATACAATGCCAATCATTGGCAATGTAACTTCCGGCATCCAATTACAAGAGGCTGCAAGGAATTATGAATTGAAAAAGATTCATTATTCTTTGTTACCTTCCTTTTACGGTAATCTTAATGAAGACCCTTTGCATTTCATTCGAGAATTCTATGCTATTGTCCAAACCTTTCCACTACATGCAATTAATGAAGATCAACTTAGGATGAGGTGTTTTCCTTACACTCTCAAAGATAAAGCTTGGTCATGGTTCATTACTCTACAGTCAGGTTCTCTTAAAACTTGGGAGGCAGTCTATGAAATTTTTATGGGTAGGTTCTATTCCCATCAAAAGACTGTTGATCTAAGAACAAAGATAGCAACATTTTCTCAAATGAATGAAGAGCCCTTTCATGAAGCTTGGGAACGATTCAAACTCCTTTTCATTCAATGTCAAAATCATAGCTTTCCATTACAGCTACAAAACCAATTCTTTACGATGGATTGACACTACAGAGTCAATACATGGTTGATATCTTCTTGGAGAGTCTTTGTAGGAGAAAAGACCGCAGAGGAAACCTATAATCTCTATGAGCTATTGGGTTCTAATTCCCAACAAAAAGGCGGTAGAAGGAAAGCAAAGGTCAATGAAGTCGGCTTTGATAATGAGATAACCTTGCAACTTGCTGAATTGACTAAACAAGTGAAATTCCTCACGTCTCACCAAATTTCTAATCAAGAGGTATGTGGAGTGTGTTGTTCAATTGGGCATGGTACTCATAATTGTTCAAATACTTGTGATTCTAGTGTCGATGCCATAGAGGAAGTCCAATCTTTTCAAAAGTATCATCCAAACACCTATAATCACCCAACCTACAACCACCCTTACCCACCAAGCCAATCTTTTAAACCAACCTTAGAAGATAGCTTGAATGCTTTTATTCAAGTTAGTCGTGACAACCAACTGATAACTAATCAAAGGTTGAACACCATGGAGGCTTCGGTTAAAAGAATTGAATCTAAAGTTGGGCAACTGGCTGAACAAATGCAAAAGAAAGAACCAGGAAAGTTGCCCAGTCAACCAGAACAAGCAAAAGATGTTAGAACCCTTCGAAGTGGTAAGGTAGTCAATACCAGTTTACCTGAAATCTCTAAACTACCTTATAGTTCATGTAACAAAGAAGGTGATATTCTAATCTCGCAAAAAGGAGAAACAAGTGTTAAACTTAACAAGCCTTCTGAAAAACTCATTGGGGGGTCATCTGACACTCCCAAAATTCAAAAGACAACAGAACCACACCAGATGCAAGTACCTTTTCCCACCTAGGTTGAAAGAATCCAAACAAGATAAGCAATTCAATGATCTTTTTAATATGCTCTCTAAAGTAAATATCAATTTACCATTATTAGAAGTGATCATGAATGTGCCCTCATATGCCAAGTTTTTCAAAGAGTTGAACACTAAGAAAAGGAGGTATGAACTGAATGAACGAGTAGTAGTATCAGAAATTTCTAGCGCTATACTTCGGCCTGAAACTACCCCTAAGTTGAAAGACCCTGGAAGTTTTATTATAAACATAACTATGGGGGATAGGAAGGTTGCTAAAGCAATGCTTGATTTAGGTGCTAGTATAAATTTGATGCCCTACTCTATATTCTTTTGACTCAATCTAGGGGATTTAAAACCCACAACTATGTCCCCGCAACTTGCGAGATAGATCTCTTAAATACCCGGAGGGAATAGTTGAGGATGTTTTGGTACAGGTAGACAAACCGATAATACTGTTGACTTTGTGGTTCCTGGATATGCAAGAAAATCCGGCATTGGACAGAGAGCATACAATATTGCTTGGTAGACCATTTATGGCAACTACTAAAACTATTATTGATGTCCAAGATGGAAATTTGACAATGACAGTCTTAGGAGAGACTGTTCATTTCAAAGTTTTTGATTCTTCACCTTTCCCTTCTATTTCTGCCATCGATGAAATATTCGAAATTGATCCTTTGGATAATCTTGTCCAAAACACCTTTTTCCAAACCAGGAATAGAAGACAAGCTTGAAACTTGTTCTTACACTTGAAAAGGTTGAAGAAGATTTAGATGAAGAAATTAAGGGGTACCTTGAACAACTAGACAATAATGAAGTGATGACAAAATCTAGTGCACTTTTAAATCTACCCAGTTCTTCATCTATTAAAGAGGCCAATCCACCTGAACTTGAACTCAAAGACTTACCTGAGCACTTAAAATATGTGTTTTTGGGAGAAGGAGAAACATATCCAGTGATAATTTCTTCAACCTTGACCAAACCACAAGAAAAGGAACTCATCAAAGTGCTTAAACAGTTTAAGAAATCTATAGGTTGGAGTATAGGAGATATAAGAGGCATTAGTCCAACAATGTGTATGCACAAGATCAACTTGGAGGATGGTGCTAAACCTGTACGAGAGGCCCAAAGAAGACTAAACCCAAACATGCAAGAGGTAGTTAAAAAGGAAATCCTTAAATTGTTAGGAGAAGGGATTATCTATCCTATTGCGGATAGTAAGTGGGTTAGTCCAGTGCATGTGGTACCAAAGAAATCTGGGATAACAGTTGTTAAAAATGATAAAAGTGAATTAGTGCCCACTAGAATAATCACTGGATGGAGAATGTGTATAGATTTTAGGAAACTAAATTTATATACGAAAAAGGATCACTTTCCTCTTCCATTCATTGATCAAATGTTGGAAAGATTAGCTGGGCACGAATTTTACTGTTTTTTGGATGGACTGTCAGGATATTATCAAGTACCCATAGCACCAGAAGATCAGGAAAAAACCACCTTTACATGTCCTTTTGGGACATTTGCTTTTCGCAGAATGCCATTTGGGTTATGCAATGCTCCTGCTACTTTCCAGAGATGCATGATATCCATTTTCTCGGACATGGTGGAGAAGTTCATTGAAATTTTCATGGACGATTTCTCTTGTCTTTGGGAACTCATTTGCTGATTGCTTACATAAATTGACTTTGGTTTTAGAAAGATGCATTGCATGCAATCTAACCCTTAGTTGGGAGAAAAGTCATTTTATGGTTCAACAAGGGATAGTTTTGGGACATATCATTTCAAACAAGGGTATTGAAGTTGATAAGGCAAAAGTTGAATTGATATCCAAACTACCTCCCTACATCCGTGTGAAGGGGATAAGAAGCTTCTTGGGACATGCAGGATTTTACAGACGATTTATTAAAGATTTCTCTAAAATAAGTCGTCCTTTATGTAACTTATTATCCAAAGATGCTGAATTTGACTTCAACAATGACCGCCTTATTTCCTTTAATACCTTGAAAGAGAAACTAACATCTACCCACTGTTATAATGGCACCAAACTGGTCTTTACCTTTTGAGATAATGTGTGACGCTTCGATTATGCAATAGGAGCAAATTCCTGGGACAAAGAGTGGATAAGCGTTTACATGTCATCTACTATGCTAGCAAAACACTCAATGATGCCCAAATGAATTACACCACCATCGAAAAGGAATTCTTGGCTATAGTATTCTCTTTAGACAAATTTCGGTCTTATTTAGTAGGATCTAAAGTGATTGTACATTCTGATCATCTTTGCTTTAAGATACCTATTAAGTAAACCAAATGCCAAGCCAAGATTAATCAGGTGGGTCTTACTCTTACAAGAATTTGACCTAGAAATCAAGGATAAGAAAGGCAGTGAAAACTTAGTAGCTGACCATTTGTCTAGGTTGATTTCTGACTTCAATTCTCTTAAAGATGAGAGTAATGATGATATAGTTGAAACCTTTCCTGATGAACAGTTATTTTTCATAGGTCCGAACCCATGGTATGCTGATATTGTAAACTATCTTGCCACTGGTGTTTTGCGACCTAACACTTCATATCAGGACAAGAAAAGGTTTTTTAAAACTATTAAGGACTATTTCTGGGATGACCCTTATTTATATAAGATTGGTCAAGATCAAGTCATCCGGAGATGTGTACCAGAAGAAGAACATAAGAGCATTTTGACTTTTTGTCATGAACTTCATTGTGGGGGTCATTTTGGAGGTGAAAAGACAGCCCGTAAGATATTACAGTCTGGATTCTTTTGGCCCACTCTTTTTAAAGATGCTCATATGTTTTGTGCACAATGTGATAGATGTCAAAGAACAGGAAACATAAGCAAAAGAGATGAAATGCCTTTGACATCTAATTTAGTTGTTGAACTCTTTGATGTATGGGGGATTGACTTCATGGGTCCTTTTCCCCATCTAATGGTTTTCAATACATTTTGGTTCTTTGTGGATTATGTGTCCAAGTGGGTAGAAGCTATCCCCACCAAAACCAATGATGCTAATGTTGTTGTGAAATTCTTGAAAGATTTCATATTGAGTAGGTTCGGAACGGCTAGAGCTATAATAAGTGATGGAGGTAGCCATTTTTGTAACAAACTCTTTGATGGAGTACTAAACAAGTACAACATTACACATAAAGTAGCTACTCCATATCATCCTCAAACTTAGGTTTAGTGGAACTGACCAATAGGCAAATTAAGGGAATACTGGAACGCACTGTGGGTCCGCCAAGAAAGAATTGGGCATTTAAACTAAATGATGCCTTATAGGCATACGGCACCGCTTACAAAAGACCTATTGGGATGAGCCCACTAGGTTAATCTTTGGGAAAGCGTGCCACCTTCGGTTGAACTTGAACACAAAGCTTATTGGGCAATTAAAGAGTTAAACATGGATTTAGATAAAGCGGGTGAAAAACGATTACTCCAGCTTCATGAGTTGGAAGAAATTAGGAATGAAGCCTATGAGAATGCCAAATTATACAAGGAGCGTACTAAGCGCTATCATGACAAGAGGCTAGTTCCTAAAACTCTTCACCCTGGAATGAAAGTTCTTTTATTTAACTCTCGTTTGAGATTGTTTCCAGGAAAGCTGAGATCAAGATGGGATGGACCATTCAAAATAGTTCAAGTATTTGAACATGGAGTAGTGGAACTATTGGACTCCAAGACACAAAAAACGTTCAAAGTCAATGGCCATCGTGTCAAGCCTTATTTAGAAGAACCAAACAACATTCTTTGAAATGGATTGCATTTGGCTGAGTAACCCTTAGCACCAAAAAGATACGTCTTGCTAAGACGTTAAACTAAGCCCTGGATGGGAGGCAACCCATCATTTTAGGTAAAAATAATAAAAAAAAAACAATAAAAAAAAAATATAAAAAAAAAAAAAAAAAAAAAAATATTTTGTTTGTTATTTGTTTTATTTACTTAATTTTATTGTTTATTTCATTTTAATTACATGTGAATAATTGTTAAATTGTTAAAACTAAAAATATTTGTTGAGATGTTAGAAGTTTACCGCGATCTGTCTGTATACACTTTAATGATGAATATGATGGATGCACCTGCATTTTCCATTACTACTTGCACATTCTCAGGAAATAGGTAATCTTTCTTCTCTTCTCTCTTTATCTTTAATTTACAGTTGTTACATTGAGGACAATGTAAGTTCTAGGTTGGGGGTGGTGAAAAGTTACCATGCTTAATTAAAATAAAAAAAAAAAAAAAAAAAATAAAAAAAAAAATATACTTTTTCATTTTTTGTGTGCTTGGTTTTATTTCTATTCTGTGTGATTTAGTAATTTTTGGAATAAAAATAAAATAAAAATAAAATAAAATAAAAAAAAAAAAAGAGAAAGTTTCACAAAAGTTTATCATTTCTTTAAATCAAATTTAAGTAAATAGTTAAGTCTTTTGTACTGTTAGATTAATTTTTGAAAACATATCATGAAATATTTTGTAATTATTTTTGATAATTAGTTAGTTTTTGTCATAATTAGTATTTCTTGATAAGATGTAGAAATTATATTAAACCCAAAATCGGTGTTTATGAGTTTTTTTTAGTGGAGACTACCTTTGTGAGATATAATTTGAGCCTAATTTCCTTTATTCAGAGTGAAATATATATTTTTTCTACTCCAAACACATTTCTTATTTCTTCAAATTTTTAGATGATCTCTATAGGTATTAGCATTGAATGTATGAATTTTTTCATTTTAATAGAGTATCATATATTTTTGATTATTATTTTTGCTTAGATTAAATGATTTGAGTAGAAGTTGATAGTATATGCTTATATCTCATTTATGCATGACTACTACAAAAACAAAAGACATATCCGGGGTTACCTAAACCAAGATCAAACAGAAAAAGCCACAAAATTAACCACTCACCAAAAATCCAAAATATGTACAATCTGTACATGGGTTGACTCTCTAAGAAATACACATATTGAAAAATATCTACAAAAAAAAAAAAAAAAAAAAAAAAAAAAAGAGAGAGAGAGAATATATAGTATCATCTACATACTATAACCCACATTGCCTACAAAGTTGTGAGTAAAGGCTAATTACAAAAGAAAGATATAAGAAGTAATTCCCAAAAAGTCATTGCAATTTCTTCATTTGTAAAAGGCATATATCTTGAAATTCTTTCTTAATGAGTTTGATTTATGCATGAAAATAATTTTTTATATATGATATCTTTATAATTTATACATTTGATTCCTTTCATGAGATCAATGTTAAAATAACACTTTGAGCCTTTATTCTTTATACATATGCGAACATATTAGTTCATTTCTATACATCAACTCTTTCGCATATAAATTAGTATGAGTGTTTGAACCCATAGGATTCAGTGTTTTGAGAGTATTGACTTGTGAGGAATAGAGTCGAAGCGAATTCTGATTCATGACACTAAAATTGGGTGAAATTAAATTGATACATTTTTGATATGAAATATGAAAATGATTTTCGACTAATTATTATAATAAATCATGATTGTTTAAAGAGATTAAAATAACTTATGCTTGAGATTTTAATTATGATCTTAAAGGAGATTAAAAAGTATGAGACATTTTTGTGAGATGTTGATAATTTGTGATTTTGTTGTAAATTTAATTTTTAAGTTGTTTGTTTTTATTGTTTCTTTTGTTTTTACATTTAGTACAATGTTTGTGGGTATCATTACTGAAAACCCTCACGAGACTCAAACTCGTCCACTAGGGCAACCTAGGGGTTTAAAGGCTTGTTGCATAGGCTAAATGCAACCGTGTCAATCCACGGAAGTGATTTAGGATAGTTTAATTTTTAGTTTTTATCGCTTCTCTTGCTAAGGGACTAGCAAGAAGCTGGTTGGGAGTTGTGATGAGTGCTCAAAAAGCACTAAAATAACCATGATTTTATGCACATTAATTGATTAAAAATATATATATTTATATGTTTTATCATATATTTATATAAATTTGTCTTTTTCGAATCACGGGTATTTTTATTGTTTTTCGGTATTTTGGCTTAAAAACGCAAATTTAAAGACTCAAAGAAGAATACTTGAAGCAATACATCACAAATAAATTAATAAATAAGTGGAAAAAGGTCAACAAACATGGAAAAATTGGACAAAATGGGTCGAAAAGGTCAAAAATGTCAAAAGCGAGAAAAAGCAGCGCTTGGCCATGTACCGCGGCCAAGACTGACTCGCCCAAAGCTCACAAGGCGGGTTACTGTTCATGCGCGGCGACCTTCTTACGAGTTCTTGTTCACCCAGCGCAGCAATGGCCATTGTGCATGGCCAACGCGTTTTTGACCCATTTTGTCCAATTTTTCCATGTTTGTTGACCTTTTTCCACTTATTTATTAATTTATTTGTGATGTATTGCTTCAAGTATTCTTCTTTGAGTCTTTAAATTGCGTTTTTAAGCCAAAATACCTGAAAAACAATAAAAATACCCGTGATTCCGAAAAAGACAAATTTATATAAATATATGATAAAACATATAAATATATATATTTTTAATCAATTAATGTGCATAAAATCATGGTTATTTTAGTGCTTTTTGAGCACTCATCAATATATTCCATTTAAATATTTTGTGATTATAAGGAAATAAAATTTGGAGTATTTATTTCCCCTACATTCTTTTGTAACATAGGCATGATAAAATTTTTAAGTTTTGTTCGACACTTATTTTCTTTTATTTATGTTTTCTCATTATTTTTATTCCTTTGTAAGACTTCATTTCATCACAACCTAATTCATTTGAATTTTGTTTGCCTCCCTCCTAAATGGAAAAGGTTATGGCTAGAGCATGTTTTAGACTTCATTTGTAAACATCTTGTTACTTAGCCAGAAATATTCCTATGGTACATGAGCACAATATTCCCGATTATATTTATTTGCTTCTTACTCTTAGAATGAGTTTGGAACCAAGATTCTATGCGAGAAAGGAAAAATCAAAGTTAAATTCAAAACCGTCCATTTGAACAGAACCCAAATAATTCAAAAAGATAGTAAGACTATTCATGTGATAAAAGAATTAAAAATGAGAAGTATTGATCTCTTATAAGAACATTAATAAACAAAATTTCTAAAGTTTGATTTTTTGGAATTTTTGGACGTAATATATTCCATTTAAATATTACGTGATTATAAGGAAATAAAATTTGGAGTATTTATTTCCCATACATTCGTTTGTAACTTAGGCATGAGAAAATTTTTAAGTTTTGTTCTCCACTTATTTTCTTTTTCTTATGTTTTCTCATTATTTTTATTCCTTTGTAAGACTTCATTCCACCACAACCTAATTCATTTGAATTTTGTTTGCCTCCCTCCTAAATGGAAAAAGGTTATGGCTAGGGCATGTTTTAGACTTCATTTGTAAACATCTTGTTACTTAGCCAGATATATTCCTATGGTACATGAGCACAATATTCCCGATTATATTTATTTGCTTCTTACTCTTAGAATGAGTTTGGAACCAAGATTCTATGCGAGAAAGGAAAAATCAAAGTTAAATTCAATAACGTCCATTCGAACACAATCCAAATAATTCAAAAAGATAGTAAGAATATTGATGTGATAAAAGAATTAAAAATGAGAAGTATTAATCTCTTATAAAAACATCAATAAACAAAATTTCTAAAATTTGATTGTTTGGCATTTTTGGACGTAATTTATTCCATTAAAATAATTCATAATTATATTGAAATAAAATTTGGATTATTTATTTCCCCTACATTCTTTTGTAACATAGGCATGACAACATTTTTATGTTTTGTTCGACACATATTTTCTTTTATTTATGTTTTCTCATTATTTTTATTTCTTCGTAAGACTTCATTCCATCACAACCTAATTCATTTGAATTTTGTTTGCCTCCCTCCTAAATGGAAAAGGTTTTGGCGAGAGCATGTTTTGGACTTCATTTGTAAATATCTTCTTACTTAGACAGAAATATTCCTATGGTTCGTGAGCACAATATTCCCGATTATATTTATTTGCTTCTTACTCTTAGAATGAGTTTGGAACCAAGATTCTATGCGAGAAAGGAAAAATCAAAGTTAAATTCAAAACCGTCCATTTGAACAAAACCCAAATAATTCAAAAAGATAGTAAGAATATTCATGTGATAAAAGAATTAAAAATGAGAAGTATTGATCTCTTATAAAAACATTAATAAACAAAATTTCTAAAATTTGATTGTTTTTTTCATTTTCGGACATACTATATTCCATTTAAATATTTAATGATTATAAGGAAATAAAATTTGGAGTATTTATTTCCCCTACATTCGTTTGTAACATAGGCATGAGAAACTTTTTAAGTTTTGTTCTCCACTTATTTTATTTTTCTTATGTTTTCTCATTATTTTTATTCCTTTGTAAGACTTCATTCCACCACAACCTAATTCATTTGAATTTTGTTTGCCTCCCTCCTAAATGGAAAAAGGTTATGGCTAGGGCATGTTTTAGACTTCATTTGTAAACATCTTGTTACTTAGCCAGATATATTCCTATGGTACATGAGCACAATATTCCCGATTATATTTATTTGCTTCAACTCTTAGAATGAGTTTGGAACCAAGATTCTATGCGAGAAAGGAAATATCAAAGTTAAATTCAATAACGTCCATTCGAACACAATCCAAATAATTCAAAAAGATAGTAAGAATATTGATGTGATAAAAGAATTAAAAATGAGAAGTATTAATCTCTTATAAAAACATCAATAAACAAAATTTCTAAAATTTGATTGTTTGGCATTTTTGGACGTAATTTATTCCATTAAAATAATTCATAATTATATTGAAATAAAATTTGGAGTATTTATTTCCCCTACATTCTTTTAGAACATAGGCATGAGAAACTTTTTAAGTTTTGTTCTCCACTTATTTTATTTTTCTTATGTTTTCTCATTATTTTTATTCCTTCGTTAGACTTCATTCCATCACAACCTAATTCATTTGAATTTTGTTTGCCTCCCTCCTAAATGGAAAAGGTTATGGCGAGAGCATGTTTTAGACTTCATTTGTAAACATCTTGTTACTTAGCCAGAAATATTCCTATGGTTCGTGAGCACAATATTCCCGATTATATTTATTTGCTTCTTACTCTTAGAATGAGTTTGGAACCAAGATTCTATGCGAGAAAGGAAAAATCAAAGTTAAATTCAAAACCGTCCATTTGAACAAAACCCAAATAATTCAAAAAGATAGTAAGAATATTCATGTGATAAAAGAATTAAAAATGAGAAGTATTGATCTCTTATAAAAACATTAATAAACAAAATTTCTAAAATTTGATTGTTTTTTTCATTTTCGGACATACTATATTCCATTTAAATATTTAATGATTATAAGGAAATAAAATTTGGAGTATTTATTTCCCCTACATTCGTTTGTAACATAGGCATGAGAAACTTTTTAAGTTTTGTTCTCCACTTATTTTATTTTTCTTATGTTTTCTCATTATTTTTATTCCTTTGTAAGACTTCATTCCACCACAACCTAATTCATTTGAATTTTGTTTGCCTCCCTCCTAAATGGAAAAAGGTTATGGCTAGGGCATGTTTTAGACTTCATTTGTAAACATCTTGTTACTTAGCCAGATATATTCCTATTAGACTTCATTTGTAAACATCTTGTTAGTTAGCCAGATATATTCCTATGGTACATGAGCACAATATTTCCGATTATATTTATTCACTTCAACTCTTAGAATGAGTTTGGAACCAAGATTCTATGCGAGAAAGGAAAAATCAAAGTTAAATTCAATAAAGTCCATTCGAACACAACCCAAATAATTCAAAAAGATAGTAAGAATATTGATGTGATAAAAGAATTAAAAATGAGAAGTATTGATCTCTTATAAAAACATCAATAAACAAAATTTCTAAAATTTGATTGTTTGGAGTTTTTGGACGTAATTTATTCTATTAAAATAATTCATAATTATAAGGAAATAAAATTTGGAGTATTTATTTCCCCTACATTCTTTTGTAACATAGGCATGATAACATTTTTAAGTTTTGTTCGACACATATTTTCTTTTATTTATGTTTTCTCATTATTTTTATTCCTTCGTTAGACTTCATTCCATCACAACCTAATTCATTTGAATTTTGTTTGCCTCCCTCCTAAATGGAAAAGGATGTGGCGAGAGCATGTTTTAGACTTCATTTGTAAACATCTTGTTACTTAGCCAGAAATATTCCTATGGTACATGAGCACAATATTCCCGATTATATTTATTTGCTTCTTACTCTTAGAATGAGTTTGGAACTAAGATTCTATGCGAGAAAGGAAAAATCAAAGTTAAATTCAAAACCGTCCATTTGAACAAAACCCAAATAATTCAAAAAGATAGTAAGAATATTCATGTGATAAAAGAATTAAAAATGAGAAGTATTGATCTCTTATAAGAACATTAATAAACAAAATTTCTAAAATTTGATTGTTTTTTTCATTTTCGGACATACTATATTCCATTTAAATATTTAATGATTATAAGGAAATAAAATTTGGAGTATTTATTTCCCCTACATTCGTTTGTAACATAGGCATGAGAAACTTTTTAGGTTTTGTTCTCCACTTATTTTATTTTTCTTATGTTTTCTCATTATTTTTATTCCTTTGTAAGACTTCATTCCACCACAACCTAATTCATTTGAATTTTGTTTGCCTCCCTCCTAAATGGAAAAAGGTTATGGCTAGGGCATGTTTTAGACTTCATTTGTAAACATCTTGTTACTTAGTCAGATATATTCCTATGGTTCATGAGCACAATATTTACGATTATATTTATTTGCTTCTTACTCTTAGAATGAGTTTGGAAACAAGATTCTATGCGAGAAAGGAAAAATCAAAGTTAAATTCAATAAAGTCCATTCGAACACAACCCAAATAATTCAAAAAGATAGTAAGAATATTGATGTGATAAAAGAATTAAAAATGAGAAGTATTGATCTCTTATAAAAACATCAATAAACAAAATTTCTAAAATTTGATTGTTTGGCATTTTTGGACGTAATTTATTCCATTAAAATAATTCTTAATTATATGGAAATAAAATTTGGAGTATTTATTTCCTCTACATTCTTTTGTAACATAGGCATGACAACATTTTTAAGTTTTGTTCGACACATATTTTCTTTTATTTATGTATTCTCATTATTTTTATTCCTTCGTTAGACTTCATTCCATCACAACTTAATTCATTTGAATTTTGTTTGCCTCCCTCCTAAATGGTAGAGGTTATGTCTAGAGTATGTTTTAGACTTCATTTGTAAACATCTTGTTACTTAGCCAAAAATATTCCTATTAGACTTCATTTGTAAACATCTTGTTACTTAGCCAAAAATATTCCTATGGTACATGAACACAATATTTTCGATTAGATTAATATGCTTCTTACTCTTAGAATGAGTTTGGAACCAATATTCTATGCGAGAAAGGAAAAAACAAAGTTAAATTCAATACCGTCCATTCGAACACAACCCAAATAATTCCAGAAGATAGTAAGAATATTGATGTGATAAAATAATTAAAAATGAGAAGTATTGATCTCTTATAAGAACATTAAGAAAAAAATTTCTAAAATTTGATTGTTTGGCATTTTTTGACGTAATATATTCCATTAAAATATTTCATGATTATAAGGAAATAAAATTTGGAGTATTTATTTCCCCTACTATCTTTTGTAACATACGCATGAGAAAATTTTTAAGTTTTCTTCTCCACTTATTTTCTTTTCCTTTTGTTTTCTCATTATTTTTATTCCTTTGTAAGACTTTATTCCATCACAACTTAATTCATTTGAATTTTGTTTGCCTCCCTCCTAAATGGTAGAGGTTATGTCTAGAGTATGTTTTAGACTTCATTTGTAAACATCTTGTTACTTAGCCAAAAATATTCCTATTAGACTTCATTTGTAAACATCTTGTTACCTAGCCAGAAATATTCCTATGGTTCATGAGCACAATATTTACGATTATATTTATTTGCTTCTTACTCTTAGAATGAGTTTGGAAACAAGATTCTATGCGAGAAAGGAAAAATCAAAGTTAAATTCAATAAAGTCCATTCGAACACAACCCAAATAATTCAAAAAGATAGTAAGAATATTGATGTGATAAAAGAATTAAAAATGAGAAGTATTGATCTTTTATAAAAACATCAATAAACAAAATTTCTAAAATTTGATTGTTTGGAGTTTTTGGACGTAATTTATTCTATTAAAATAATTCATAATTATAAGGAAATAAAATTTGGAGTATTTATTTCCCCTACATTCTTTTGTAACATAGGCATGACAACATTTTTATGTTTTGTTCGACACATATTTTCTTTTATTTATGTTTTCTCATTATTTTTATTCCTTTGTAAGACTTCATTCCATCACAACCTAATTCATTTGAATTTTGTTTGCCTCCCTCCTAAATGGAAAAGGTTATGGCTAGAGCATGTTTTAGACTTCATTTGTAAACATCTTGTTACTTAGCCAGAAATATTCCTATTAGACTTCATTTGTAAACATCTTGTTACTTAGCCAGAAATATTCCAATGGTACATGAGCACAATATTTCCGATTATATTTATTTGCTTCTTACTCTTAGAATGAGTTTCGAACCAAGATTCTATGCGAGAAAGGAAAAATCAAAGTTAAATTGAATACCGTCCATTCGAACACAACCCAAATAATTCAAAAAGATAGTAAGAATATTGATGTGATAAAAGAATTAAAAATGAGAAGTATTGATCTCTTATAAGAACATTAATAAACAAAATTTATAAAGTTTGATTGTTTGGCATTTTCGGACAAAATTTATTCCATTTAAATATTTCATGATTATAAGGAAATAAAATTTGGAGTATTTATTTCCCCTACATTCTTTTGTAACATAGGCATGATAAAAATTTTAAGTTTTGTTCTCCACTTATTTTCTTTTCCTTATGTTTTCTCATTATTTTTATTCCTTTGTAAGACTTCATTCCATCACAACCTAATTCATTTGAATTTTGTTTGCCTCCCTCCTAAATGGAAAAGGTTATGGCTAGAGCATGTTTTAGACTTCATTTGTAAACATCTTGTTACCTAGCCAGAAATATTCCTATGGTACATGAGCACAATATTTCCGATTATATTTATTTGCTTCTTACTCTTAGAATGAGTTTGGAACCAAGATTCTATGCGAGAAAGGAAAAATCAAAGTTAAATTCAATAACGTCCATTCGAACACAACCCAAATAATTCAAAAAGATAGTAAGAATATTGATGTGATAAAAGAATTAAAAATGAGAAGTATTGGTCACTTATAAGAACATTAATAAACAAAATTTCTAAAGTTTGATTATTTGGCGTTTTCAGAGGTAATATATTCCATTTAAATATTTCGTGATTATAAGGAAATAAAATTTGGAGTATTTATTTCCCCTACTTTCTTTTGTAACATAGGCATGAGAAATTTCTTAAGTTTTGTTCTCCACTTATTAACTTTTCTTTATGGTTTCTCATTATTTATATTCCTTTGTAAGACTTCATTCCATCACAACCTAATTCATTTGAATTTTGTTTGCCTCCCTCTTAAATGGAAAAGGTTATGGCTACAACATGTTTTAGACTTAATTTGTAAACATCTTGTTATTTAGCCAGAAATATTCCTATTAGACTTCATTTGAAAACATGTTGTTACTTAGCCAAAAATATTCCTAGGGTACATGAGCACAATATTCCCAATTATATTTATTTGCTTCTTACTCTTAGAATGAGTTTGGAACCAAGATTCTATGCAAGAAAGGAAAAATCAAAGTTAAATTCATTACCGTCCATGCGAACACAACCCAAATAATTCAAAAAGATAGTAAGAATATTGATGTCATAAAAGAATTAAAAATGAGAAGTATTGATCTCTTATAAGAACATTAATAAACAAAATTTCTAAAATTTGATTGTTTGGCGTTTTCGGACGTAATATATTCCATCAAAATATTTCATAATTATAAGGAAATAAAATTTGGAGTATTTATTTCCCCTACTTTCTTTTGTAACATAGGCATGAGAATATTTTTAAGTTTTGTTCTCCACTTATTATCTTTTCCTTATGGTTTCTCATTATTTATATTCCTTTGTAAGACTTCATTCCATCACAACCTAATTCATTTGAATTTTGTTTGCCTCCCTCCTTAATGGAAAAGGTTATGGCTAGAGCATGTTTTAGACTTCATTTGTAAACATCTTGTTACCTAGCCAGAAATATTCCTATTAGACTTCATTTGTAAACATCTTGTTACCTAGCCAGAAATATTCCTATGGTACATGAACACAATATTTCCGATTATATTTATTTGCTTCTTACTCTTAGAATGAGTTTGGAACCAAGATTCTATGCGAGAAAGGAAAAATCAAAGTTAAATTCAATAACGTCCATTCGAACACAACCCAAATAATTCAAAAAGATAGTAAGAATATTGATGTGATAAAAGAATTAAAAATGAGAAGTATTGATCTTTTATAAAAACATCAATAAACAAAATTTCTAAAATTTGATTGTTTGGAGTTTTTGGACGTAATTTATTCTATTAAAATAATTCATAATTATAAGGAAATAAAATTTGGAGTATTTATTTCCCCTACATTCTTTTGTAACATAGGCATGATAAAATTTTTAAGTTTTGTTGTCCACTTATTTTCTTTTCCTTATGGTTTCTCATTATTTATATTCCTTTGTAAGACTTCATTCAATCACAACCTAATTCATTTGAATTTTTTTTGCTTCCCTCCTAAATTTAAAAGGTTATGGGTAGAGCATGTTTTAGACTTCATTTGTAAACATCTTGTTACCTAGCCAGAAATATTCCTTTGTAAACATGTTGTTACCTAGCCAGAAATATTCCTATGGTACATGAGCACAATATTTCCGATTATATTTATTTGCTTCTTACACTTAGAATGAGTTTGGAACCAAGATTCTATGCGAGAAAGGAAAATCAAAGTTAAATTCAGTAAAGTCTATTCGAACACAACCCAAATAATTCAAAAAGATAGTAAGAATATTGATGTGATAAAAGAATTAAAAATGAGAAGTATTGATCTCTAACAAGAACATTAATAAACAAAATTTCTAAAGTTTGATTGTTTGGCATTTTCGGAGGTAATATATTCCATTTAAATATTTCGTGATTATAAGGAAATAAAATTTGGAGTATTTATTTCCCCTACATTCTTTTGTAACATAGGCATGATAAAATTTTTAAGTTTTGTTGTCCACTTATTTTCTTTTCCTTATGGTTTCTCATTATTTATATTCCTTTGTAAGACTTCATTCCATCACAACCTAATTCATTTGAATTTTGTTTGCCTCCCTCCTAAATGGAAAAGGTTATGGCTAGAGCATGTTTTAGACTTCATTTGTAAACATCTTGTTACCTAGCCAGAAATATTCCTATTAGACTTCATTTGTAAACATCTTGTTACTTAGCCAGAAATATTCCAATGGTACATGAGCACAATATTTCCGATTATATTTATTTGCTTCTTACTCTTAGAATGAGTTTGGAACCAAGATTCTATGCGAGAAAGGAAAAATCAAAGTTAAATTCAATAAAGTCCATTCGAACACAACCCAAATAATTCAAAAAGATAGTAAGAATATTGATGTGATAAAAGAATTAAAAATGAGAAGTATTGATCTCTTATAAAAACATCAATAAACAAAATTTCTAAAATTTGATTGTTTGGCATTTTTGGACGTAATTTATTCCATTAAAATAATTCTTAATTATATGGAAATAAAATTTGGAGTATTTATTTCCCCTACATTCTTTTGTAACATAGGCATGAGAAAATTTTAAGTTTTGTTCTCCACTTATTTTATTTTCTTTTTCTTTTCTCATTGTTTTTATTTCTTTGTAAGACTTCATTCCATCACAACCTAATTCATTTAAATTTTGTTTGCCTCCCTCCTAAATGGAAAAGGTTATGGCTAGAGCATGTTTTAGACTTCATTTGTACACATCTTGTTACTTAGCTAGAAATATTCCTATTAGACTTCATTTGTAAACATCTAGTTACTTAGCCAGAAATATTCTATGGTACATGGGCACAATATTCCCGATTATATTTATTTGCTTCTTACTCTTAGAATGAGTTTGGAACCAAGATTCTATGCAAGAAAGGAAAAATCAAAGTTAAATTTAATAACGTCCATTCGAACACAACCCAAATAATTCAAAAAGATAGTAAGAATATTGATGTGATAAAAGAAATAAAAATGAGAAGTATTGATCTCTTATAAAAACATCAATAAACAAAATTTCTAAAAATTGATTGTTTGGCGTTTTCGGACGTAATATATTCCATTACAATAATTCATAATTATATGGAAATAAAATTTGGAGTATTTATTTCCCCTACATTCTTTTGTAACATAGGCATGAGAAAATTTTAAGTTTTGTTCTCCACTTATTTTCTTTTCCTTATGGTTTCTCATTATTTTTATTCCTTTGTAAGACTTCATTCCATCACAACCTAATTCATTTGAATTTTGTTTGCCTCCCTCCTAAATGGAAAAGGTTATGGCTAGAGCATGTTTTAGACTTCATTTGTAAACATCTTGTTACTTAGCCAGAAATATTCCTATGGTACATGAGCACAATATTCCCGATTATATTTATTTGCTTCTTACTCTTAGAATGAGTTTGGAACCAAGATTCTATGCGAGAAAGGAAAAATCAAAGTTAAATTCAATAACGTCCATTCGAACACAACCCAAATAATTCAAAAAGATAGTAAGAATATTGATGTGATAAAAGAATTAAAAATGAGAAGTATTGATCTCTTATAAAAACATCAATAAACAAAATTTCTAAAATTTGATTGTTTGGCATTTTTGGACGTAATTTATTCCATTAAAATAATTCATAATTATATGGAAATAAAATTTGGAGTATTTATTTCCCCTACATTCTTTTGTAACATAGGCATGATAACAATTTTAAGTTTTGTTCGACACATATTTTCTTTTATTTATGTTTTCTCATTATTTTTATTCCTTCGTTAGACTTCATTCCATCACAACCTAATTCATTTGAATTTTGTTTGCCTCCCTCCTAAATGGAAAAGGTTATGGCGAGAGCATGTTTTAGACTTCATTTGTAAACATCTTGTTACTTAGCCTGAAATATTCCTATTAGACTTCATTTGTAAACATCTTCTTACTTAGACAGAAATATTCCGATGGTTCGTGAGCACAATATTCCCGATTATATTTATTTGCTTCTTACTCTTAGAATGAGTTTGGAACCAAGATTCTATGCGAGAAAGGAAAAATCAAAGTTAAATTCAATAAAGTCCATTCGAACACAACCCAAATAATTCAAAAAGATAGTAAGAATATTGATGTGATAAAAGAATTAAAAATGAGAAGTATTAATCTCTTATAAGAACATCAATAAACAAAATTTACAAAGTTTGATTGTGTTGGTGTTTTCGGACGTAATATACTCCTTTAAAATATTTCATAATTATAAGGAAATAAAATTGGGAGTATTTATTTCCCCTACTTTCTTTTGTAACATAGGCATGAGAAATTTCTTAAGTTTTGTTCTCCACTTATTATCTTTTCCTTATGGTTTCTCATTATTTATATTCCTTTGTAAGACTTCATTCCATCACAACCTAATTCATTTGAATTTTGTTTGCCTCCCTCCTTAATGGAAAAGGTTATGGCTAGAGCATGTTTTAGACTTCATTTGTAAACATCTTGTTACCTAGCCAGAAATATTCCTATTAGACTTCATTTGTAAACATCTTGTTACCTAGCCAGAAATATTCCTATGGTACATGAGCACAATATTTCCGATTATATTTATTTGCTTCTTACACTTAGAATGAGTTTGGAACCAAGATTCTATGCGAGAAAGGAAAATCAAAGTTAAATTCAATAAAGTCTATTCGAACACAACCCAAATAATTCAAAAAGATAGTAAGAATATTGATGTGATAAAAGAATTAAAAATGAGAAGTATTGATCTCTTATAAAAACATCAATAAACAAAATTTCTAAAATTTGATTGTTTGGCATTTTTGGACGTAATTTATTCCATTAAAATAATTCTTAATTATATGGAAATAAAATTTGGAGTATTTATTTCCCCTACATTCTTTTGTAACATAGGCATGAGAATCATTTTATGTTTTGTTCTCCACTTATTTCATTTTCTTTATGGTTTCTCATTATTTATATTCCTTTGTAAGACTTCATTCCATCACAACCTAATTCATTTGAATTTTGTTTGCCTCCCTCTTAAATGGAAAAGGTTATGGCTAGAGCATGTTTTAGACTTCATTTGTAAACATCTTGTTACCTAGCCAGAAATATTCCTATTAGACTTCATTTGTAAACATCTTGTTACCTAGCCAGAAATATTCCTATGGTACATGAGCACAATATTTCCGATTATATGTATTTGCTTCTTACACTTAGAATGAGTTTGGAACCAAGATTCTATGCGAGAAAGGAAAATCAAAGTTAAATTCAGTAAAGTCTATTCGAACACAACCCAAATAATTCAAAAAGATAGTAAGAATATTGATGTGATAAAAGAATTAAAAATGAGAAGTATTGGTCACTTATAAGAACATTAATAAACAAAATTTCTAAAGTTTGATTATTTGGCGTTTTCGGACGTAATATATTCCATCAAAATATTTCAAAATTATAAGGAAATAAAATTTGGAGTATTCACTTTTCCCTACATTCTTTTGTACCATAGGCATGATAAAATTTTAACTTTTATTCTCCACTTATTTTCTTTTCCTTATGTTTTCTCATTATTTTTATTCCTTTGTAAGACTTCATTCCATCACAACCTAATTCATTTGAATTTTGTTTGCCTCCCTCCTAAATGGAAAAGGTTATGGCTAGAGCATGTTTTAGACTTCATTTGTAAACATCTTGTTACTTAGCCAAAAATATTCCTATTAGACTTCATTTGTAAACATCTTGTCACTTAGCCATAAATATTCCAATGGTACATGAACACAATATTTTTGATTATATTTATTTGCTTCTTACTCTTAGAATGAGTTTGGAACCAAGATTCTATGCGAGAAAAGAAAAATCAAAGTTAAATTCAATACCGTCCATTCGAACACAACCCAAATAATTCAAAAAGATAGTAAGAATATTCATGTGATAAAAGAATTAAAAATGAGAAGTATTGATCTCTTATAAAAACATCAATAAACAAAATTTCTAAAATTTGATTGTTTGGCATTTTTGGACGTAATTTATTCCATTAAAATAATTCATAATTATATGGAAATAAAATTTGGAGTATTTATTTCCCGTACATTCTTTTGCTACATAGGCATGAGAATCATTTTAAGTTTTGTTCTCTAATTATTTTATTTTGTTTATGTTTTCTGATTATTTTTATTCCTTTGTAAGACTACATTCAATCACAACCTAATTCATTTGCATTTTGTTTGCCTGCCTCCTAAATGGAAAAGGTTATGGCTAGGGCATGTTTTAGACTTTATTTGTAAACATCTTCTTAATTAGCGCGAAATATTCCTATTAGATTTCATTTGTAAACATCTTGTTACCTAGCCATAAATGTTCCTATGGTACATGAGCACAATATTTTCGACTATATTTATATGCTTCTTACTCTTAGAATGAGTTTGGAACCAAGATTCTATGCGAGAAAGGAAAAATTAAAGTTAAATTCAATATCGCCCATTCAAAAACAACCCAAATAATTTAAGAAGATAGTAAGAATATTCATGTGATAATAGAATTAAAAATGAGAAGTATTGATCTCTTATAAGAACATCAATAAAAAAAATTTCTAAAATTAGATTATTTGGTCTTTTCGGACGTAATATATTCCATCAAAATATTTCATAAGTATAACGAAATATAATTTGGAGTATTTATTTTCCCTACATTCTTTTGTATAATAGGCATGATAAAATTTTAACTTTTATTCTCCACTCACTTTCTTTTCCTTATGTTTTATCATTGTTTTTATTCCTTTGTAAGGCTTCATTCCATCACAACCTAATTCATTTGAATTTTGTTTGCCTCCTTCCTAAATGGAAAACTTTATGGCTAGAGCATGTTTTAGACTTCATTTGTAAACATCTTGTTACTTAGCCAGAAATATTCCTATTAGACTTCATTTGTAAACATCTTGTTACTTAGCCAGAAATATTCCTATGGTACATGAACACAATATTTTTGATTATATTTATTTGCTTCTTACTCTTAGAATGAGTTTGGAACCAAGATTCTATGCGAGAAAGGAAAAATCAAAGTTAAATTCAATACCGTCCATGCGAACACAACCCAAATAATTCAAAAAGATAGTAAGAATATTGATGTGATAAAAGAATTAAAAATGAGAAGTATTGATCTCTTATAAGAACATTAATAAACAAAATTTCTAAAATTTGATTATTTGTAATTTTCGGACAAAATTTATTCCATTTAAATATTTCGTGATTATAAAGAAATAAAATTTGGAGTATTTATTTCCCCTACATTCTTTTGTAACATAGGCATGAGGAACATTTTAAGTTTTGTTCTCCACTTATTTTATTTTCTTTATGTTTTCTCATTATTTTTATTTCTTTGTAAGACTTCATTCATCAAAACCTAATTCATTTGAATTTTATTTGCCTCCCTCCTAAAAGAAAAAGGTTATGGCTAGAGCATGTTTTAGACTTCATTTGTAAACATCTTGTCACTTAGCCATAAATATTCCAATATTTGTAAACATCTTGTTACTTAGCCAGAAATATTCCTATGGTACATGAACACAATATTTTTGATTATATTTATTTGCTTCTTACTCTTAGAATGAGTTTGGAACAAAAATTCTATGCGAGAAAGGAAAACTCACAGTTAAATTCAAAACCGTCCATCCGAACACAACCCAAATAATTCAAAAAGATAGTAAGAATAATGATGTAATAAAAGAATTAAAAATGAGAAGTATTGATCTCTTATAAAAACATCAATAAACAAAATTTCTAAAATTTGATTGTTTGGCGTTTTCAGACGTAATATATTCCATTAAAATAATTCATAATTATATGGAAATAAAATTTGGAGTATTTATTTCCTCTACATTCTTTTGTAACATAGGCATGAGAAAAATTTTAAGTTTTGTTCTCCACTTATTTTATTTTCCTTATGTTTTCTCATTATTTTTATTCCTTTGTAAGACTTTATTCCATCACAACCTAATTCATTTGAATTTTGTTTGCCTCCCTCCTAAATGGAAAAGGTTATGGCTAGAGCATGTTTTAGACTTCATTTGTAAACATCTTGTCACTTAGCCAGAAATATTCCTATGGTACTTCATTTGTAAACATCTTGTCACTTAGCCAGAAATATTCCTATGGTACATGAACACAATATTTTTGATTATATTTATTTGCTTCTTACTCTTAGAATGAGTTTGGAACCAAGATTCTATGCAAGAAAGGAAAAATCAAAGTTAAATTCAATACCGTCCATCCGAATACAACCCAAATAATTCAAAAAGATAGTAAGAATATTGATGTAATAAAAGAATTAAAAATGAGAAGTATTGATCTCTTATAAGATCATTAATAAACAAAATTTCTAAAATTTGATTGTTTGGCATTTTTGGACGTAATTTATTCCATTAAAATAATTCATAATTATATGGAAATAAAATTTGGAGTATTTATTTCCCCTACATTCTTTTGTAACATAGGCATGAGAAACATTTTAAGTTTTGTTCTCCACTTATTTTATTTTCTTTATGTTTTCTCATTGTTTTTATTTCTTTGTAAGACTTCATTCCATCACAACCTAATTCATTTAAATTTTGTTTGCCTCCCTCCTAAATGGAAAAGGTTATGGCTAGAGCATGTTTTAGACTTCATTTGTAAACATCTTGTTACTTAGCCAGAAATATTCCTATTAGACTTCATTTGAAAACATGTTGTTACTTAGCCAGAAATATTCCTATGGTACATGAGCACAATATTCCCGATTATATTTATTTGCTTCTTACTCTTAGAATGAGTTTGGAACCAAGATTCTATGCAAGAAAGGAAAAATCAAAGTTAAATTCAATAACGTCCATTCGAACACAACCCAAATAATTCAAAAAGATAGTAAGAATATTGATGTGATAAAAGAAATAAAAATGAGAAGTATTGATCTCTTATAAAAACATCAATAAACAAAATTTCTAAAATTTGATTGTTTGGCGTTTTCGGACGTAATATATTCCATTAAAATAATTCATAATTATATGGAAATAAAATTTGGAGTATTTATTTCCCCTACATTCTTTTGTAACATAGGCATGAGAAAATTTTAAGTTTTGTTCTCCACTTATTTTATTTTCTTTATGTTTTCTCATTGTTTTTATTTCTTTGTAAGACTTCATTCCATCACAACCTAATTCATTTAAATTTTGTTTGCCTCCCTCCTAAATGGAAAAGGTTATGGCTAGAGCATGTTTTAGACTTCATTTGTAAACATCTTGTTACTTAGCCAGAAATATTCCTATTAGACTTCATTTGTAAACATCTTGTTACTTAGCCAGAAATATTTCTATGGTACATGAGCACAATATTCCCGATTATATTTATTTGCTTCTTACTCTTAGAATGAGTTTGGAACCAAGATTCTATGCAAGAAAGGAAAAATCAAAGTTAAATTTAATAACGTCCATTCGAACACAACCCAAATAATTCAAAAAGATAGTAAGAATATTGATGTGATAAAAGAAATAAAAATGAGAAGTATTGATCTCTTATAAAAACATCAATAAACAAAATTTCTAAAATTTGATTGTTTGGCGTTTTCGGACGTAATATATTCCATTAAAATAATTCATAATTATATGGAAATAAAATTTGGAGTATTTATTTCCCCTACATTCTTTTGTAACATAGGCATGAGAAAATTTTAAGTTTTGTTCTCCACTTATTTTATTTTCTTTATGTTTTCTCATTATTTTTATTTCTTTGTAAGACTTCATTCCATCACAACCTAATTCATTTGAATTTTGTTTGCCTCCCTCCTAAATGGAAAAGGTTATGGCTAGAGCATGTTTTAGACTTCATTTGTAAACATTTTGTCACTTAGGAAGAAATATTCCTATTAGACTTCATTTGTAAACATCTTGTTACTTAGCCCCAAATATTCCTATGGTACATGAACACAATATTTTTGATTATATTTATTTGCTTCTTACTCTTAGAATGAGTTTGGAACCAAGATTCTATGCAAGAAAGGAAAAATCAAAGTTAAATTCAATACCGTCCATCCGAATACAACCCAAATAATTCAAAAAGATAGTAAGAATATTGATGTAATAAAAGAATTAAAAATGAGAAGTATTGATCTCTTATAAGAACATTAATAAACAAAATTTATAAAGTTTGATTGTTTGTCATTTTCGGACAAAATTTATTCCATTTAAATATTTCGTCATTATAAGGAAATAAAATTTGGAGTATTTATTTCCCCTACATTCTTTTGTAACATAGGCATGAGAAAAATTTTAAGTTTTGTTCTCCACTTATTTTATTTTCTTTATGTTTTCTCATTATTTTTATTTCTTTGTAAGACTTCATTCCATCACAACCTAATTCATTTGAATTTTGTTTGCCTCCCTCCTAAATGGAAAAGGTTATGGCTAGAGCATGTTTTAGACTTCATTTGTAAACATCTTGTTACTTAGCCAGAAATATTCCTATTAGACTTCATTTTTAAACATCTTGTCACTTAGCCAGAAATATTCCTATGGTACATGAACACAATATTTTTGATTATATTTATTTGCTTCTTACTCTTAGAATGAGTTTGGAACCAAGATTCTATGCAAGAAAGGAAAAATCAAAGTTAAATTCAATACCGTCCATCCGAATACAACCCAAATAATTCAAAAAGATAGTAAGAATATTGATGTAATAAAAGAATTAAAAATGAGAAGTATTGATCTCTTATAAAAACATCAATAAACAAAATTTCTAAAATTTGATTGTTTGGCGTTTTCGGACGTAATATATTCCATTAAAATAATTCATAATTATATGGAAATAAAATTTGGAGTATTTATTTCCCCTACATTCTTTTGTAACATAGGCATGAGAAAAATTTTAAGTTTTGTTCTCCACTTATTTTATTTTCTTTATGTTTTCTCATTATTTTTATTTCTTTGTAAGACTTCATTCCATCACAACCTAATTCATTTAAATTTTGTTTGCCTCCCTCCTAAATGGAAAAGGTTATGGCTAGAGCATGTTTTAGACTTCATTTGTAAACATCTTGTTACTTAGCCAGAAATATTCCTATTAGACTTCATTTGAAAACATGTTGTTACTTAGCCAGAAATATTCCTATGGTACATGAACACAATATTTTGATTATATTTATTTGCTTCTTACTCTTAGAATGAGTTTGGAACCAAGATTCTATGCAAGAAAGGAAAAATCAAAGTTAAATTCAAAACCGTCCATCCGAACACAACCCAAATAATTCAAAAAGATAGTAAGAATATTGATGTAATAAAAGAATTAAAAATGAGAAGTATTGATCTCTTATAAAAACATCAATAAACAAAATTTCTAAAATTTGATTGTTTGGCGTTTTCGGACGTAATATATTCCATTAAAATAATTCATAATTATATGGAAATAAAATTTGGAGTATTTATTTCCCCTACATTCTTTTGTAACATAGGCATGAGAAAATTTTAAGTTTTGTTCTCCACTTATTTTATTTTCTTTATGTTTTCTCATTATTTTTATTTCTTTGTAAGACTTCATTCCATCACAACCTAATTCATTTAAATTTTGTTTGCCTCCCTCCTAAATGGAAAAGGTTATGACTAGAGCATGTTTTAGACTTCATCTGTAAACATCTTGTTACTTAGCAAGAAATATTCCTATTAGACTTCATTTGAAAACATGTTGTTACTTAGAAATATTCCTATGGTACATGAACACAATATTTTTGATTATATTTATTTGCTTCTTACTCTTAGAATGAGTTTGGAACCAAGATTCTATGCAAGAAAGGAAAAATCAAAGTTAAATTCAATACCGTCCATCCGAATACAACCCAAATAATTCAAAAAGATAGTAAGAATATTGATGTAATAAAAGAATTAAAAATGAGAAGTATTGATCTCTTATAAGATCATTAATAAACAAAATTTCTAAAGTTTGATTGTTTGGCGTTTTCGTAGGTAATATATTCCATTAAAATAATTCATAATTATATGGAAATAAAATTTGGAGTATTTATTTCCCCTACATTCTTTTGTAACATAGGCATGAGAAAAATTTTAAGTTTTGTTCTCCACTTATTTTATTTTCTTTATGTTTTCTCATTGTTTTTATTTCTTTGTAAGAGTTCATTCCATCACAACCTAATTCATTTAAATTTTGTTTGCCTCCCTCCTAAATGGAAAAGGTTATGGCTAGAGCATGTTTTAGACTTCATTTGTAAACATCTTGTTACTTAGCCAGAAATATTCCTATTAGACTTCATTTGTAAACATCTTGTTACTTAGCCAGAAATATTCCTATGGTACATGAACACAATATTTTTGATTATATTTATTTGCTTCTTACTCTTAGAATGAGTTTGGAACAAAAATTCTATGCGAGAAAGGAAAACTCACAGTTAAATTCAAAACCGTCCATCCGAACACAACCCAAATAATTCAAAAAGATAGTAAGAATATTGATGTAATAAAAGAATTAAAAATGAGAAGTATTGATCTCTTATAAAAACATCAATAAACAAAATTTCTAAAATTTGATTGTTTGGCGTTTTCGGACCTAATATATTCCATTAAAATAATTCATAATTATATGGAAATAAAATTTGGAGTATTTATTTCCCCTACATTCTTTTGTAACATAGGCATGAGAAAATTTTAAGTTTTGTTCTCCACTTATTTTATTTTCTTTATGTTTTCTCATTGTTTTTATTTCTTTGTAAGACTTCATTCCATCACAACCTAATTCATTTAAATTTTGTTTGCCTCCCTCCTAAATGGAAAAGGTTATGGCTAGAGCATGTTTTAGACTTCATTTGTAAACATCTTGTTACTTAGCCAGAAATATTCCTATTAGACTTCATTTGAAAACATGTTGTTACTTAGCCAGAAATATTCCTATGGTACATGAACACAATATTTTTGATTATATTTATTTGCTTCTTACTCTTAGAATGAGTTTGGAACCAAGATTTTATGCGAGAAAGGAAAACTCACAGTTAAATTCAAAACCGTCCATCCGAACACAACCCAAATAATTCAAAAAGATAGTAAGAATATTGATGTAATAAAAGAATTAAAAATGAGAAGTATTGATCTCTTATAAAAACATCAATAAACAAAATTTCTAAAATTTGATTGTTTGGCATTTTCGGACGTAATATATTCCATTAAAATAATTCATAATTATATGGAAATAAAATTTGGAGTATTTATTTCCCTTACATTCTTTTGCAACATAGGCATGAGAATCATTTTAAGTTTTGTTCTCCACTTATTTTATTTTCTTTATGTTTTCTCATTGTTTTTATTTCTTGGTAAGGCTTTATTCCATCACAACCTAATTCATTTAAATTTTGTTTGCCTCCCTTCTAAATGGAAAGGGTTATGGATAGAGCATGTTTTAGACTTCATTTGAAAACATCTTGTTACTTAGCTAGAAATATTCCTATTAGACTTCATTTGAAAACATGTTGTTACTTAGCCAGAAATATTCCTATGGTACATGAACACAATATTTTTGATTATATTTATTTGCTTCTTACTCTTAGAATGAGTTTGGAACCAAGATTCTATGCAAGAAAGGAAAAATCAAAGGTA
The DNA here is from genome assembly GCA_030763125.1 of Hippophae gyantsensis. Lineage (NCBI taxonomy): Eukaryota > Viridiplantae > Streptophyta > Magnoliopsida > Rosales > Elaeagnaceae > Hippophae > Hippophae gyantsensis. The sequence goes on from CM061031.1 coordinate 44,050,294, forward strand.
AATTCAATAACGTCCATTCGAACACAACCCAAATAATTCAAAAAGATAGTAAGAATATTGATGTAATAAAAGAATTAAAAATGAGAAGTATTGATCTCTTATAAAAACATCAATAAACAAAATTTCTAAAATTTGATTGTTTGGCGTTTTCGGACGTAATATATTCCATTAAAATAATTCATAATTATATGGAAATAAAATTTGGAGTATTTATTTCCCCTACATTCTTTTGTAACATAGGCATGAGAAAATTTTAAGTTTTGTTCTCCACTTATTTTATTTTCTTTATGTTTTCTCATTGTTTTTATTTCTTTGTAAGACTTCATTCCATCACAACCTAATTCATTTAAATTTTGTTTGCCTCCCTCCTAAATGGAAAAGGTTATGGCTAGAGCATGTTTTAGAGTTCATTTGTAAACATCTTGTTACTTAGCGAGAAATATTCCTATTAGACTTCATTTGACAACATGATGTTACTTAGCCAGAAATATTCCTATGGTACATGAACACAATATTTTTGATTATATTTATTTGCTTCTTACTCTTAGAATGAGTTTGGAACCAAGATTCTATGCAAGAAAGGAAAAATCAAAGTTAAATTCAATACCGTCCATCCGAATACAACCCAAATAATTCAAAAAGATAGTAAGAATATTGATGTGATAAAAGAATTAAAAATGAGAAGTATTGATCTCTTATAAGAACATTAATAAACAAAATTTCTAAAATTTGATTATTTGGCGTTTTTAAAGGTAATATATTCCATTAAAATAATTCATAATTATATGGAAATAAAATTTGGAGTATTTATTTCCCCTACATTCTTTTGTAACATAGGCATGAGAAAATTTTAAGTTTTGTTCTCCACTTATTTTATTTTCTTTATGTTTTCTCATTGTTTTTATTTCTTTGTAAGACTTCATTCCATCACAACCTAATTCATTTAAATTTTGTTTGCCTCCCTCCTAAATGGAAAAGGTTATGGCTAGAGCATGTTTTAGACTTCATTTGTAAACATCTTGTTACTTAGCTAGAAATATTCCTATTAGACTTCATTTGAAAACATGTTGTTACTTAGCCAGAAATATTCCTATGGTACATGAACACAATATTTTTGATTATATTTATTTGCTTCTTACTCTTAGAATGAGTTTGGAACCAAGATTCTATGCAAGAAAGGAAAAATCAAAGGTAAATTCAATAACAACCATTCGAACACAACCCAAATAATTCAAAAAGATAGTAAGAATATTGATGTGATAAATGAATTAAAAATGAGAAGTATTGATCTCTTATAAAAACATCAATAAACAAAATTTCTAAAATTTGATTGTTTGGCGTTTTCGGACGTAATATATTCCATTAAAATAATTCATAATTATATGGAAATAAAATTTGGAGTATTTATTTCCCCTACATTCTTTTGTAACATAGGCATGAGAAAATTTTAAGTTTTGTTCTCCACTTATTTTATTTTCTTTATGTTTTCTCATTGTTTTTATTTCTTTGTAAGACTTCATTCCATCACAACCTAATTCATTTAAATTTTGTTTGCCTCCCTCCTAAATGGAAAAGGTTATGGCTAGAGCATGTTTTAGACTTCATTTGTAAACATCTTGTTACTTAGCCAGAAATATTCCTATTAGACTTCATTTGAAAACATGTTGTTACTTAGCCAGAAATATTCCTATGGTACATGAACACAATATTTTTGATTATATTTATTTGCTTCTTACTCTTAGAATGAGTTTGGAACCAAGATTCTATGCAAGAAAGGAAAAATCAAAGGTAAATTCAATAACAACCATTCGAACACAACCCAAATAATTCAAAAAGATAGTAAGAATATTGATGTGATAAATGAATTAAAAATGAGAAGTATTGATCTCTTATAAAAACATCAATAAACAAAATTTCTAAAATTTGATTGTTTGGCGTTTTTGGACGTAATATATTCCATTAAAATAATTCATAATTATATGGAAATAAAATTTGGAGTATTTATTTCCCCTACATTCTTTTGTAACATAGGCATGAGAAAATTTTAAGTTTTGTTCTCCACTTATTTTATTTTCTTTATGTTTTCTCATTGTTTTTATTTCTTTGTAAGACTTCATTCCATCACAACCTAATTCATTTAAATTTTGTTTGCCTCCCTCCTAAATGGAAAAGGTTATGGCTAGAGCATGTTTTAGACTTCATTTGTAAACATCTTGTTACTTAGCCAGAAATATTCCTATTAGACTTCATTTGAAAACATGTTGTTACTTAGCCAGAAATATTCCTATGGTACATGAACACAATATTTTTGATTATATTTATTTGCTTCTTACTCTTAGAATGAGTTTGGAACCAAGATTCTATGCAAGAAAGGAAAAATCAAAGTTAAATTTAATAACGTCCATTCGAACACAACCCAAATAATTCAAAAAGATAGTAAGAATATTGATGTGATAAAAGAAATAAAAATGAGAAGTATTGATCTCTTATAAAAACATCAATAAACAAAATTTCTAAAATTTTATTGTTTGGCATTTTCGGACGTAATATATTCCATTAAAATAATTCATAATTATATGGAAATAAAATTTGAAGTATTTATTTCCACTACATTCTTTTGTAACATAGGCATGAGAAAATTATAAGTTTTGTTCTCCACTTATTTTATTTTCTTTATGTTTTCTCATTGTTTTTATTTCTTTGTAAGACTTCATTCCATCACAACCTAATTCATTTAAATTTTGTTTGCCTCCCTCCTAAATGGAAAAGGTTATGGCTAGAGCATGTTTTAGACTTCATTTGTAAACAGCTTGTTACTTAGCCAGAAATATTCCTATTAGACTTCATTTGTAAACATCTTGTCACTTAGCCAAAACTATTCTTGTGGTAAATTAACACAATATTTTTGATTATATTTATTTGCTTCTTACTCTTAGAATGAGTTCGGAACCAAGATTCTATGCAAGAAATGAAAAATCATAGTTAAATTCAATAACGTCCATTCGAACAGAACCCAAATAATTCAAAAAGATAGTAAGAATATTGATGTGATAAATGAAATAAAAATGAGAAGTATTGATCTCTTATAAAAACATCAATAAACAAAATTTCTAAAATTTGATTGTTTGGCATTTTCGGACGTAATATATTCCATTAAAATAATTCATAATTATATGGAAATAAAATTTGGAGTATTTATTTCCCTACATTCTTTTGTAACATAGGCATGAGAAAATTTTAAGTTTTGTTCTCCACTTATTTTATTTTCTTTATGTTTTCTCATTGTTTTTATTTCTTTGTAAGACTTCATTCCATCACAACCTAATTCATTTAAATTTTGTTTGCCTCCCTCCTAAATGGAAAAGGTTATGGCTAGAGCATGTTTTAGACTTCATTTGTAAACATCTTGTTACTTAGCCAGAAATATTCCTATTAGACTTCATTTGAAAACATGTTGTTACTTAGCCAGAAATATTCCTATGGTACATGAACACAATATTTTTGATTATATTTATTTGCTTCTTACTCTTAGAATGAGTTTGGAACCAAGATTCTATGCAAGAAAGGAAAAATCAAAGGTAAATTCAATAACGTCCATTCGAACACAACCCAAATAATTCAAAAAGATAGTAAGAATATTGATGTGATAAATGAAATAAAAATGAGAAGTATTGATCTCTTATAAAAACATCAATAAACAAAATTTCTAAAATTTGATTGTTTGGCATTTTCGGACGTAATATATTCCATTAAAATAATTCATAATTATATGGAAATAAAATTTGGAGTATTTATTTCCCCTACATTCTTTTGTAACATAGGCATGAGAAAATTTTAAGTTTTGTTCTCCACTTATTTTATTTTCTTTATGTTTTCTCATTGTTTTTATTTCTTTGTAAGACTTCATTCCATCACAACCTAATTCATTTAAATTTTGTTTGCCTCCCTCCTAAATGGAAAAGGTTATGGCTAGAGCATGTTTTAGACTTCATTTGTAAACATCTTGTTACTTAGCCAGAAATATTCCTATTAGACTTCATTTGTAAACATCTTGTTACTTAGCCAGAAATATTCCTATGGTACATGAACACAATATTTTTGATTATATTTATTTGCTTCTTACTCTTAGAATGAGTTTGGAACCAAGATTCTATGCAAGAAAGGAAAAATCAAAGGTAAATTCAATAACGTCCATTCGAACACAACCCAAATAATTCAAAAAGATAGTAAGAATATTGATGTGATAAATGAAATAAAAATGAGAAGTATTTATCTCATATAAAAACATCAATAAACAAAATTTCTAAAATTTGATTGTTTGGCGTTTTCGGGCGTAATATTTTCCATTAAAATAATTCATAATTATATGGAAATAAAATTTGGAGTATTTATTTCCCCTATATTCTTTTGTAACATAGGCATGAGAAAATTTTAAGTTTTGTTCTCCACTTATTTTATTTTCTTTATGTTTTCTCATTGTTTTTATTTCTTTGCAAGACTTCATTCCATCACAACCTAATTCATTTAAATTTTGTTTGCCTCCCTCCTAAATGGAAAAGGTTATGGCTAGAGCATGTTTTAGACTTCATTTGTAAACATCTTGTTACTTAGCCAGAAATATTCCTATTAGACTTCATTTGAAAACATGTTGTTACTTAGCCAGAAATATTCCTATGGTACATGAACACAATATTTTTGATTATATTTATTTGCTTCTTACTCTTAGAATGAGTTTGGAACCAAGATTCTATGCAAGAAAGGAAAAATCAAAGGTAAATTCAATAACGTCCATTCGAACACAACCCAAATAATTCAAAAAGATAGTAAGAATATTGATGTGATAAATGAAATAAAAATGAGAAGTATTGATCTCTTATAAAAACATCAATAAACAAAATTTCTAAAATTTGATTGTTTGGCATTTTCGGACGTAATATATTCCATTAAAATAATTCATAATTATATGGAAATAAAATTTGGAGTATTTATTTCCCCTACATTCTTTTGTAACATAGGCATGAGAAAATTTTAAGTTTTGTTCTCCACTTATTTTATTTTCTTTATGTTTTCTCATTGTTTTTATTTCTTTGTAAGACTTCATTCCATCACAACCTAATTCATTTAAATTTTGTTTGCCTCCCTCCTAAATGGAAAAGGTTATGGCTAGAGCATGTTTTAGACTTCATTTGTAAACAGCTTGTTACTTAGCCAAAAATATTCCTATTAGACCTCATTTGTAAACATCTTGTTACTTAGCCATAAATATTCCTATGGTACATGAACACAATATTTTTGATTATATTTATTTGCTTCTTACTCTTAGAATGAGTTTGGAACCAAGATTCTATGCAAGAAAGGAAAAATCAAAGTTAAATTTAATAACGTCCATTCGAACACAACCCAAATAATTCAAAAAGATAGTAAGAATATTGATGTGATAAATGAAATAAAAATGAGAAGTATTGATCTCTTATAAAAACATCAATAAACAAAATTTCTAAAATTTGATTGTTTGGCATTTTCGGACGTAATATATTCCATTAAAATAATTCATAATTATATGGAAATAAAATTTGGAGTATTTATTTCCCTACATTCTTTTGTAACATAGGCATGAGAAAATTTTAAGTTTTGTTCTCCACTTATTTTATTTTCTTTATGTTTTCTCATTGTTTTTATTTCTTTGTAAGACTTCATTCCATCACAACCTAATTCATTTAAATTTTGTTTGCCTCCCTCCTAAATGGAAAAGGTTATGGCTAGAGCATGTTTTAGACTTCATTTGTAAACATCTTGTTACTTAGCTAAAAATATTCCTATTAGACTTCATTTGTAAACATGTTGTTACTTAGCCAGAAATATTCCTATGGTACATGAACACAATATTTTTGATTATATTTATTTGCTTCTTACTCTTAGAATGAGTTTGGAACCAAGATTCTATGCAAGAAAGGAAAAATCAAAGGTAAATTCAATAACGTCCATTCGAACACAACCCAAATAATTCAAAAAGATAGTAAGAATATTGATGTGATAAATGAAATAAAAATGAGAAGTATTGATCTCTTATAAAAACATCAATAAACAAAATTTCTAAAATTTGATTGTTTGGCATTTTCGGACGTAATATATTCCATTAAAATAATTCATAATTATATGGAAATAAAATTTGGAGTATTTATTTCCCCTACATTCTTTTGTAACATAGGCATGAGAAAATTTTAAGTTTTGTTCTCCACTTATTTTATTTTCTTTATGTTTTCTCATTGTTTTTATTTCTTTGTAAGACTTCATTCCATCACAACCTAATTCATTTAAATTTTGTTTGCCTCCCTCCTAAATGGAAAAGGTTATGGCTAGAGCATGTTTTAGACTTCATTTGTAAACATCTTGTTACTTAGCCGGAATATTCCTATTAGACTTCATTTGAAAACATGTTGTTACTTAGCCAGAAATATTCCTATGGTACATGAACACAATATTTTTGATTATACTTATTTGCTTCTTACTCTTAGAATGAGTTTTAGAACCAAGATTCTATGCAAGAAAGGAAAAATCAAAGGTAAATTCAATAACGTCCATTCGAACACAACCCAAATAATTCAAAAAGATAGTAAGAATATTGATGTGATAAATGAAATAAAAATAAGAATTATTGATCTCTTATAAAATCATCAATAAACAAAATTTCTAAAATTTGATTGTTTGGCATTTTCGGACGTAATATATTCCATTAAAATAATTCATAATTATATGGAAATAAAATTTGGAGTATTTATTTCCCTTACATTCTTTTGTAACATAGGCATGAGAAAATTTTAAGTTTTGTTCTCCACTTATTTTATTTTCTTTATGTTTTCTCATTGTTTTTATTTCTTTGCAAGACTTCATTCCATCACAACCTAATTCATTTAAATTTTGTTTGCCTCCCTCCTAAATGGAAAAGGTTATGGCTAGAGCATGTTTTTGACTTCATTTGTAAACATCTTGTTACTTAGCCAGAAATATTCCTATTAGACTTCATTTGTAAACATGTTGTTACTTAGCCAAAATTATTTCTATGGTACATGAATAAAATATTTTTGATTATATTTATTTGCTTCTTACTCTTAGAATGAGTTTGGAACCAAGATTCTATGCAAGAAAGGAAAAATCAAAGGTAAATTCAATAACGTCCATTCGAACACAACCCAACTAATTCAAAAAGATAGTAAGAATATTGATGTGATAAATGAAATAAAAATGAGAAATATTTATCTCATATAAAAACATCAATAAACAAAATTTCTAAAATTTGATTGTTTGGCGTTTTCGGGAGTAATATTTTCCATTAAAATAATTCATAATTATATGGAAATAAAATTTGGAGTATTTATTTCCCCTATATTCTTTTGTAACATAGGCATGAGAAAATTTTAAGTTTTGTTCTCCACTTATTTTATTTTCTTTATGTTTTCTCATTGTTTTTATTTCTTTGTAAGACTTCATTCCATCACAACCTAATTCATTTAAATTTTGTTTGCCTCCCTCCTAAATGGAAAAGGTTATGGCTAGAGCATGTTTTAGACTTCATTTGTAAACATCTTGTTACTTAGCCAGAAATATTCCTATTAGACTTCATTTGTAAACATGTTGTTACTTAGCCAGAAATATTCCTATGGTACATGAACACAATATTTTTGATTATATTTATTTGCTTCTTACTCTTAGAATGAGTTTGGAACCAAGATTCTATGCAAGAAAGGAAAAATCAAAGGTAAATTCAATAACGTCCATTCGAACACAACCCAAATAATTCAAAAAGATAGTAAGAATATTGATGTGATAAATGAAATAAAAATGAGAAGTATTGATCTCTTATAAAAACATCAATAAACAAAATTTCTAAAATTTGATTGTTTGGCGTTTTCGGACGTAATATATTCCATTAAAATAATTCATAATTATATGGAAATAAAATTTGGAGTATTTATTTCCCTACATTCTTTTGTAACATAGGCATGAGAAAATTTTAAGTTTTGTTCTCCACTTATTTTATTTTCTTTATGTTTTCTCATTGTTTTTATTTCTTTGTAAGACTTCATTCCATCACAACCTAATTCATTTAAATTTTGTTTGCCTCCCTCCTAAATGGAAAAGGTTATGGCTAGAGCATGTTTTAGACTTCATTTGTAAACATCTTGTTACTTAGCCATAAATATTCCTATTAGACTTCATTTGTAAACATCTTGTTACTTAGCCATAAATATTCCTATGGTACATGAACACAATATTTTTGATTATATTTATTTGCTTCTTACTCTTAGAATGAGTTTGGAACCAAGATTCTATGCAAGAAAGGAAAAATCAAAGGTAAATTCAATAACGTCCATTCGAACACAACCCAAATAATTCAAAAAGATAGTAAGAATATTGATGTGATAAATGAAATAAAAATGAGAAGTATTGATCTCTTATAAAAACATCAATAAACAAAATTTCTAAAATTTGATTGTTTGGCATTTTCGGACGTAATATATTCCATTAAAATAATTCATAATTATATGGAAATAAAATTTGTAGTATTTATTTTCCCTACATTCTTTTGTAACATAGGCATGAGAAAATTTTAAGTTTTGTTCTCCACTTATTTTATTTTCTTTATGTTTTCTCATTGTTTTTATTTCTTTGTAAGACTTCATTCCATCACAACCTAATTCATTTAAATTTTGTTTGCCTCCCTCCTAAATGGAAAAGGTTATGGCTAGAGCATGTTTTAGACTTCATTTGTAAACATCTTGTTACTTAGCCATAAATATTCCTATTAGACTTCATTTGACAACATGATGTTACTTAGCCATAAATATTCCTATGGTACATGAACACAATATTTTTGATTATATTTATTTGCTTCTTACTCTTAGAATGAGTTTGGAACCAAGATTCTATGCAAGAAAGGAAAAATCAAAGTTAAATTTAATAACGTCCATTCGAACACAACCCAAATAATTCAAAAAGATAGTAAGAATATTGATGTGATAAATGAAATAAAAATGAGAAGTATTGATCTCTTATAAAAACATCAATAAACAAAATTTCTAAAATTTGATTGTTTGGCCTTTCCGGACGTAATATATTCCATTAAAATAATTCATAATTATATGGAAATAAAATTTGGAGTATTTATTTCCCTACATTCTTTTGTAACATAGGCATGAGAAAATTTTAAGTTTTGTTCTCCACTTATTTTATTTTCTTTATGTTTTCTCATTGTTTTTATTTCTTTGTAAGACTTCATTCCATCACAACCTAATTCATTTAAATTTTGTTTGCCTCCCTCCTAAATGGAAAAGGTTATGGCTAGAGCATGTTTTAGACTTCATTTGTAAACATCTTGTTACTTAGCCAGAAATATTCCTATTAGACTTCATTTGTAAACATGTTGTTACTTAGCCAGAAATATTCCTATGGTACATGAACACAATATTTTTGATTATATTTATTTGCTTCTTACTCTTAGAATGAGTTTGGAACCAAGATTCTATGCAAGAAAGGAAAAATCAAAGGTAAATTCAATAACGTCCATTCGAACACAACCCAAATAATTCAAAAAGATAGTAAGAATATTGATGTGATAAATGAAATAAAAATGAGAAGTATTGATCTCTTATAAAAACATCAATAAACAAAATTTCTAAAATTTGATTGTTTGGCATTTTCGGACGTAATATATTCCATTAAAATAATTCATAATTATATGGAAATAAAATTTGGAGTATTTATTTCCCCTACATTCTTTTGTAACATAGGCATGAGAAAATTTTAAGTTTTGTTCTCCACTTATTTTATTTTCTTTATGTTTTCTCATTGTTTTTATTTCTTTGTAAGACTTCATTCCATCACAACCTAATTCATTTAAATTTTGTTTGCCTCCCTCCTAAATGGAAAAGGTTATGGCTAGAGCATGTTTTAGACTTCATTTGTAAACATCTTGTTACTTAGCGAGAAATATTCCTATTAGACTTCATTTGTAAACATCTTGTTACTTAGCCAGAAATATTTCTATGGTACATGAAAAAAATATTTTTGATTATATTTATTTGCTTCTTACTCTTAGAATGAGTTTGGAACCAAGATTCTATGCAAGAAAGGAAAAATCAAAGGTAAATTCAATAACGTCCATTCGAACACAACCCAAATAATTCAAAAAGATAGTAAGAATATTGATGTGATAAATGAAATAAAAATGAGAAGTATTGATCTCTTATAAAAACATCAATAAACAAAATTTCTAAAATTTGATTGTTTGGCATTTTCGGACGTAATATATTCCATTAAAATAATTCATAATTATATGGAAATAAAATTTGGAGTATTTATTTCCCCTACATTCTTTTGTAACATAGGCATGAGAAAATTTTAAGTTTTGTTCTCCACTTATTTTATTTTCTTTATGTTTTCTCATTGTTTTTATTTCTTTGTAAGACTTCATTCCATCACAACCTAATTCATTTAAATTTTGTTTGCCTCCCTCCTAAATGGAAAAGGTTATGGCTAGAGCATGTTTTAGACTTCATTTGTAAACATCTTGTTACTTAGCCAGAAATATTCCTATTAGACTTCATTTGAAAACATGTTGTTACTTAGCCAAAATTATTTCTATGGTACATGAACACAATATTTTTGATTATATTTATTTGCTTCTTACACTTAGAATGAGTTTGGAACCAAGATTCTATGCAAGAAAGGAAAAATTAAAGTTAAATTCAATAACGTCCATGCGAACACAACCCAAATAATTCAAAAAGATAGTAAGAATATTGATGTGATAAATGAAATAAAAATGAGAAGTATTGATCTCTTATAAAAACATCAATAAACAAAATTTCTAAAATTTGATTGTTTGGCATTTTCGGACATAATATATTCCATTACAATAATTCATAATTATATGGAAATAAAATTTGGAGTATTTATTTCCCCTACATTCTTTTGTAACATAGGCATGAGAAACTTTTAGGTTTTGTTCTCCACTTATTTTATTTTCTTTATGTTTTCTCATTGTTTTTATTTCTTTGTAAGACTTCATTCCATCACAACCTAATTTATTTAAATTATGTTTGCCTCCCTCCTAAATGGAAAAGGTTATGGCTAGAGCATGTTTTAGACTTCATTTGTAAACATCTTGTTACTTAGCCAGAAATATTCCTATTAGACTTCATTTGTAAACATCTTGTTACTTAGCCAGAAATATTCCTATGGTACATGAACACAATATTTTTGATTATATTTATTTGCTTCTTACTCTTAGAATGAGTTTGGAACCAAGATTCTATGCAAGAAAGGAAAAATCAAAGGTAAATTCAATAACGTCCATTCGAACACAACCCAAATAATTCAAAAAGATAGTAAGAATATTGATGTGATAAATGAAATAAAAATGAGAAGTATTGATCTCTTATAAAAACATCAATAAACAAAATTTCTAAAATTTTATTGTTTGGCATTTTCGGACGTAATATATTCCATTAAAATAATTCATAATTATAAGGAAATAAAATTTGGAGTATTTATTTCCCCTACATTCTTTTGTAACATAGGCATGAGAAAATTTTAAGTTTTGTTCTCCACTTATTTTATTTTCTTTTTCTTTTCTCATTGTTTTTATTTCTTTGTAAGACTTCATTCCATCACAACCTAATTCATTTAAATTTTGTTTGCCTCCCTCCTAAATGGAAAAGGTTATGGCTAGAGCATGTTTTAGACTTCATTTGTACACATCTTGTTACTTAGCTAGAAATATTCCTATTAGACTTCATTTGTAAACATCTTGTTACTTAGCCAGAAATATTTCTATGGTACATGAGCACAATATTCCCGATTATATTTATTTGCTTCTTACTCTTAGAATGAGTTTGGAACCAAGATTCTATGCAAGAAAGGAAAAATCAAAGTTAAATTCAATAACGTCCATTCGAACACAACCCAAATAATTCAAAAAGATAGTAAGAATATTGATGTGATAAAAGAAATAAAAATGAGAAGTATTGATCTCTTATAAAAACATCAATAAACAAAATTTCTAAAATTTGATTGTTTGGCGTTTTCGGACATAATATATTCCATTAAAATAATTCATAATTATATGGAAATAAAATTTGGAGTATTTATTTCCCCTATATTCTTTTGTAACATAGGCATGAGAAAATTTTAAGTTTTGTTCTCCACTTATTTTATTTTCTTTATGTTTTCTCATTGTTTTTATTTCTTTGTAAGACTTCATTCCATCACAACCTAATTCATTTAAATTTTGTTTGCCTCCCTCCTAAATGGAAAAGGTTATGACTAGAGCATGTTTTAGACTTCATCTGTAAACATCTTGTTACTTAGCAAGAAATATTCCTATTAGACTTCATTTGAAAACATGTTGTTACTTAGCTAGAAATATTCCTACGGTAAATGAAAAAAATATTTTTGATTATATTTATTTGCTTCTTACTCTTAGAATGAGTTTGGAACCAAGATTCTATGCAAGAAAGGAAAAATTAAAGTTAAATTCAATAACGTCCATGCGTACACAACCCAAATAATTCAAAACGATAGTAAGAATATTGATGTGATAAATGAAATAAAAATGAGAAGTATTTATCTCATATAAAAACATCAATAAACAAAATTTCTAAAATTTGATTGTTTGGCGTTTTCGGGCGTAATATTTTCCATTAAAATAATTCATAATTATATGGAAATAAAATTTGGAGTATTTATTTCCCCTACATTCTTTTGTAACATAGGCATGAGAAAATTTTAAGTTTTGTTCTCCACTTATTTTATTTTCTTTATGTTTTCTCATTGTTTTTATTTCTTTGTAAGACTTCATTCCATCACAACCTAATTCATTTAAATTTTGTTTGCCTCCCTCCTAAATGGAAAAGGTTATGGCTAGAGCATGTTTTAGACTTCATTTGTAAACATCTTGTTACTTAGCCAGAAATATTCCTATGGTACATGAACACAATATTTTTGATTATATTTATTTGCTTCTTACTCTTAGAATGAGTTTGGAACCAAGATTCTATGCAAGAAAGGAAAAATCAAAGTTAAATTCAATAACGTCCATTCGAACACAACCCAAATAATTCAAAAAGATAGTAAGAATATTGATGTGATAAATGAAATAAAAATGAGAAGTATTGATCTCTTATAAAAACATCAATAAACAAAATTTCTAAAATTTGATTGTTTGGCGTTTTCGGACGTAATATATTCCATTAAAATAATTCATAATTATATGGAAATAAAATTTGGAGTATTTATTTCCCCTACATTCTTTTGTAACATAGGCATGAGAAAATTTTAAGTTTTGTTCTCCACTTATTTTATTTTCTTTATGTTTTCTCATTGTTTTTATTTCTTTGTAAGACTTCATTCCATCACAACCTAATTCATTTAAATTTTGTTTGCCTCCCTCCTAAATGGAAAAGGTTATGGCTAGAGCATGTTTTAGACTTCATTTGTAAACATCTTGTTACTTAGCCAGAAATATTCCTATTAGACTTCATTTGTAAACATCTTGTTACTTAGCCAGAAATATTTCTATGGTACATGAAAAAAATATTTTTGATTATATTTATTTGCTTCTTACTCTTAGAATGAGTTTGGAACCAAGATTCTATGCAAGAAAGGAAAAATCAAAGGTAAATTCAATAACGTCCATTCGAACACAACCCAAATAATTCAAAAAGATAGTAAGAATATTGATGTGATAAATGAAATAAAAATGAGAAGTATTGATCTCTTATAAAAACATCAATAAACAAAATTTCTAAAATTTGATTGTTTGGCATTTTCGGACGTAATATATTCCATTAAAATAATTCATAATTATATGGAAATAAAATTTGGAGTATTTATTTCCCCTACATTCTTTTGTAACATAGGCATGAGAAAATTTTAAGTTTTGTTCTCCACTTATTTTATTTTCTTTATGTTTTCTCATTGTTTTTATTTCTTTGTAAGACTTCATTCCATCACAACCTAATTCATTTAAATTTTGTTTGCCTCCCTCCTAAATGGAAAAGGTTATGGCTAGAGCATGTTTTAGACTTCATTTGTAAACATCTTGTTACTTAGCCAGAAATATTCCTATTAGACTTCATTTGAAAACATGTTGTTACTTAGCCAAAATTATTTCTATGGTACATGAACACAATATTTTTGATTATATTTATTTGCTTCTTACACTTAGAATGAGTTTGGAACCAAGATTCTATGCAAGAAAGGAAAAATCAAAGTTAAATTTAATAACGTCCATTCGAACACAACCCAAATAATTCAAAAAGATAGTAAGAATATTGATGTGATAAATGAAATAAAAATGAGAAGTATTGATCTCTTATAAAAACATCAATAAACAAAATTTCTAAAATTTGATTGTTTGGCATTTTCGGACGTAATATATTCCATTAAAATAATTCATAATTATATGGAAATAAAATTTGGAGTATTTATTTCCCCTACATTCTTTTGTAACATAGGCATGAGAAAATTTTAAGTTTTGTTCTCCACTTATTTTATTTTCTTTATGTTTTCTCATTGTTTTTATTTCTTTGCAAGACTTCATTCCATCACAACCTAATTCATTTAAATTTTGTTTGCCTCCCTCCTAAATGGAAAAGGTTATGGCTAGAGCATGTTTTTGACTTCATTTGTAAACATCTTGTTACTTAGCCAGAAATATTCCTATTAGACTTCATTTGTAAACATGTTGTTACTTAGCCAGAAATATTCCTATGGTACATGAACACAATATTTTTGATTATATTTATTTGCTTCTTACACTTAGAATGAGTTTGGAACCAAGATTCTATGCAAGAAAGGAAAAATTAAAGTTAAATTCAATAACGTCCATGCGTACACAACCCAAATAATTCAAAAAGATAGTAAGAATATTGATGTGATAAATGAAATAAAAATGAGAAGTATTTATCTCATATAAAAACATCAATAAACAAAATTTCTAAAATTTGATTGTTTGGCATTTTCGGACGTAATATATTCCATTAAAATAATTCATAATTATATGGAAATAAAATTTGGAGTATTTATTTCCCCTACATTCTTTTGTAACATAGGCATGAGAAAATTTTAAGTTTTGTTCTCCACTTATTTTATTTTCTTTATGTTTTCTCATTGTTTTTATTTCTTTGTAAGACTTCATTCCATCACAACCTAATTCATTTAAATTTTGTTTGCCTCCCTCCTAAATGGAAAAGGTTATGGCTAGAGCATGTTTTAGACTTCATTTGTAAACATCTTGTTACTTAGCCAGAAATATTCCTATTAGACTTCATTTGAAAACATGTTGTTACTTAGCCAAAAGTATTTCTATGGTACATGAACACAATATTTTTGATTATATTTATTTGCTTCTTACTCTTAGAATGAGTTTGGAACCAAGATTCTATGCAAGAAAGGAAAAATCAAAGGTAAATTCAATAACGTCCATTCGAACACAACCCAAATAATTCAAAAAGATAGTAAGAATATTGATGTGATAAATGAAATAAAAATGAGAAGTATTGATCTCTTATAAAAACATCAATAAACAAAATTTCTAAAATTTGATTGTTTGGCATTTTCGGACGTAATATATTCCATTAAAATAATTCATAATTATATGGAAATAAAATTTGGAGTATTTTTTTCCTATCCATTCTTTTGTAACATAGGCATGAGAAAATTTTAAGTTTTGTTCTCCACTTATTTTATTTTCTTTATGTTTTCTCATTGTTTTTATTTCTTTGTAAGACTTCATTCCATCACAACCTAATTCATTTAAATTTTGTTTGCCTCCCTCCTAAATGGAAAAGGTTATGGCTAGAGCATGTTTTAGACTTCATTTGTAAACATCTTGTTACTTAGCCAGAAATATTCCTATTACACTTCATTTGTAAACATGTTGTTACTTAGCCAGAAATATTCCTATGGTACATGAACACAATATTTTTGATTATATTTATTTGCTTCTTACTCTTAGAATGAGTTTGGAACCAAGATTCTATGCAAGAAAGGAAAAATCAAAGGTAAATTCAATAACGTCCATTCGAACACAACCCAAATAATTCAAAAAGATAGTAAGAATATTGATGTGATAAATGAAATAAAAATGAGAAGTATTGATCTCTTATAAAAACATCAATAAACAAAATTTCTAAAATTTGATTGTTTGGCGTTTTCGGACGTAATATATTCCATTAAAATAATTCATAATTATATGGAAATAAAATTTGGAGTATTTATTTCCCCTACATTCTTTTGTAACATAGGCATGAGAAAATTTTAAGTTTTGTTCTCCACTTATTTTATTTTCTTTATGTTTTCTCATTGTTTTTATTTCTTTGTAAGACTTCATTCCATCACAACCTAATTCATTTAAATTTTGTTTGCCTCCCTCCTAAATGGAAAAGGTTATGGCTAGAGCATGTTTTAGACTTCATTTGTAAACATCTTGTTACTTAGCCAGAAATATTCCTATTAGACTTCATTTGTAAACATCTTGTTACTTAGCCAGAAATATTTTATGGTACATGAGCACAATATTCCAGATTATATTTATTTGCTTCTTACTCTTAGAATGAGTTTGGAACCAAGATTCTATGCAAGAAAGGAAAAATCAAAGTTAAATTTAATAACGTCCATTCGAACACAACCCAAATAATTCAAAAAGATAGTAAGAATATTGATGTGATAAAAGAAATAAAAATGAGAAGTATTGATCTCTTATAAAAACATCAATAAACAAAATTTCTAAAAATTGATTGTTTGGCGTTTTCGGACGTAATATATTCCATTACAATAATTCATAATTATATGGAAATAAAATTTGGAGTATTTATTTCCCCTACATTCTTTTGTAACATAGGCATGAGAAAATTTTAAGTTTTGTTCTCCACTTATTTTATTTTCTTTATGTTTTCTCATTGTTTTTATTTCTTTGTAAGACTTCATTCCATCACAACCTAATTCATTTAAATTTTGTTTGCCTCCCTCCTAAATGGAAAAGGTTATGGCTAGAGCATGTTTTAGACTTCATTTGTAAACATCTTGTTACTTAGCCAGAAATATTCCAATGAGACTTCATTTGTAAACATGTTGTTACTTAGCCAGAAATATTCCTATGGTACATGAACACAATATTTTTGATTATATTTATTTGCTTCTTACTCTTAGAATGAGTTTGGAACCAAGATTCTATGCAAGAAAGGAAAAATCAAAGGTAAATTCAATAACGTCCATTCGAACACAACCCAAATAATTCAAAAAGATAGTAAGAATATTGATGTGATAAATGAAATAAAAATGAGAAGTATTGATCTCTTATAAAAACATCAATAAACAAAATTTCTAAAATTTGATTGTTTGGCGTTTTCGGACGTAATATATTCCATTAAAATAATTCATAATTATATGGAAATAAAATTTGGAGTATTTATTTCCCCTACATTCTTTTGTAACATAGGCATGAGAAAATTTTAAGTTTTGTTCTCCACTTATTTTATTTTCTTTATGTTTTCTCATTGTTTTTATTTCTTTGTAAGACTTCATTCCATCACAACCTAATTCATTTAAATTTTGTTTGCCTCCCTCCTAAATGGAAAAGGTTATGGCTAGAGCATGTTTTAGACTTCATTTGTAAACATCTTGTTACTTAGCCAGAAATATTCCTATTAGACTTCATTTGTAAACATGTTGTTACTTAGGCAAAATTATTTCTATGGTACATGAACACAATATTTTTGATTATATTTATTTGCTTCTTACTCTTAGAATGAGTTTGGAACCAAGATTCTATGCAAGAAAGGAAAAATCAAAGGTAAATTCAATAACGTCCATTCGAACACAACCCAAATAATTCAAAAAGATAGTAAGAATATTGATGTGATAAATGAAATAAAAATGAGAAGTATTGATCTCTTATAAAAACATCAATAAACAAAATTTCTAAAATTTGATTGTTTGGCGTTTTCGGACGTAATATATTCCATTAAAATAATTCATAATTATATGGAAATAAAATTTGGAGTATTTATTTCCCTACATTCTTTTGTAACATAGGCATGAGAAAATTTTAAGTTTTGTTCTCCACTTATTTTATTTTCTTTATGTTTTCTCATTGTTTTTATTTCTTTGTAAGACTTCATTCCATCACAACCTAATTCATTTAAATTTTGTTTGCCTCCCTCCTAAATGGAAAAGGTTATGGCTAGAGCATGTTTTAGACTTCATTTGTAAACATCTTGTTACTTAGCCATAAATATTCCTATTAGACTTCATTTGAAAACATATTGTTACTTAGCCAGAAATATTACAATGGTACAAGAACACAATATTTTTGATTATATTTATTTGCTTCTTACTCTTAGAATGAGTTTGGAACCAAGATTCTATGCAAGAAAGGAAAAATCAAAGGTAAATTCAATAACGTCCATTCGAACACAACCCAAATAATTCAAAAAGATAGTAAGAATATTGATGTGATAAATGAAATAAAAATGAGAAGTATTGATCTCTTATAAAAACATCAATAAACAAAATTTCTAAAATTTGATTGTTTGGCGTTTTCGGACGTAATATATTCCATTAAAATAATTCATAATTATATGGAAATAAAATTTGGAGTATTTATTTCCTCTACATTCTTTTGTAACATAGGCATGAGAAAAATTTTAAGTTTTGTTCTCCACTTATTTTATTTTCTTTATGTTTTCTCATTGTTTTTATTTCTTTGTAAGACTTCATTCCATCACAACCTAATTCATTTAAATTTTGTTTGCCTCCCTCCTAAATGGAAAAGGTTATGGCTAGAGCATGTTTTAGAGTTCATTTGTAAACATCTTGTTACTTAGCCAGAAATATTCCTATTAGACTTCATTTGAAAACATGTTGTTACTTAGCCAGAAATATTCCTATGGTACATGAACACAATATTTTTGATTATATTTATTTGCTTCTTACTCTTAGAATGAGTTTGGAACCAAGATTCTATGCAAGAAAGGAAAAATCAAAGGTAAATTCAATAACGTCCATTCGAACACAACCCAAATAATTCAAAAAGATAGTAAGAATATTGATGTGATAAATGAAATAAAAATGAGAAGTATTGATCTCTTATAAAAACATCAATAAACAAAATTTCTAAAATTTGATTGTTTGGCATTTTCGGACGTAATATATTCCATTAAAATAATTCATAATTATATGGAAATAAAATTTGGAGTATTTATTTCCCCTACATTCTTTTGTAACATAGGCATGAGAAAATTTTAAGTTTTGTTCTCCACTTATTTTATTTTCTTTATGTTTTCTCATTGTTTTTATTTCTTTGTAAGACTTCATTCCATCACAACCTAATTCATTTAAATTTTGTTTGCCTCCCTCCTAAATGGAAAAGGTTATGGCTAGAGCATGTTTTAGACTTCATTTGTAAACATCTTGTTACTTAGCTAGAAATATTCCTATTAGACTTCATTTGTAAACATGTTGTTACTTAGCCAGAAATATTCCTATGGTACATGAACACAATATTTTTGATTATATTTATTTGCTTCTTACTCTTAGAATGAGTTTGGAACCAAGATTCTATGCAAGAAAGGAAAAATCAAAGTTAAATTCAATAACGTCCATTCGAACACAACCCAAATAATTCAAAAAGATAGTAAGAATATTGATGTGATAAATGAAATAAAAATGAGAAGTATTGATCTCTTATAAAAACATCAATAAACAAAATTTCTAAAATTTGATTGTTTGGCATTTTCGGACGTAATATATTCCATTAAAATAATTCATAATTATATGGAAATAAAATTTGGAGTATTTATTTCCCTTACATTCTTTTGTAACATAGGCATGAGAAAATTTTAAGTTTTGTTCTCCACTTATTTTATTTTCTTTATGTTTTCTCATTGTTTTTATTTCTTTGTAAGACTTCATTCCATCACAACCTAATTCATTTAAATTTTGTTTGCCTCCCTCCTAAATGGAAAAGGTTATGGCTAGAGCATGTTTTAGACTTCATTTGTAAACATCTTGTTACTTAGCCAGAAATATTCCTATTAGACTTCATTTGTAAACATGTTGTTACTTAGCCAAAATTATTTCTATGGTACATGAACACAATATTTTTGATTATATTTATTTGCTTCTTACTCTTAGAATGAGTTTGGAACCAAGATTCTATGCAAGAAAGGAAAAATCAAAGGTAAATTCAATAACGTCCATTCGAACACAACCCAAATAATTCAAAAAGATAGTAAGAATATTGATGTGATAAATGAAATAAAAATGAGAAGTATTGATCTCTTATAAAAACATCAATAAACAAAATTTCTAAAATTTGATTGTTTGGCATTTTCGGACGTAATATATTCCATTAAAATAATTCATAATTATATGGAAATAAAATTTGGAGTATTTATTTCCCCTACATTCTTTTGTAACATAGGCATGAGAAAATTTTAAGTTTTGTTCTCCACTTATTTTATTTTCTTTATGTTTTCTCATTGTTTTTATTTCTTTGTAAGACTTCATTCCATCACAACCTAATTCATTTAAATTTTGTTTGCCTCCCTCCTAAATGGAAAAGGTTATGGCTAGAGCATGTTTTAGACTTCATTTGTAAACATCTTGTTACTTAGCCAGAAATATTCCTATTAGACTTCATTTGAAAACATGTTGTTACTTAGCCAGAAATATTCCTATGGTACATGAACACAATATTTTTGATTATATTTATTTGCTTCTTACTCTTAGAATGAGTTTGGAACCAAGATTCTATGCAAGAAAGGAAAAATCAAAGGTAAATTCAATAACGTCCATTCGAACACAACCCAAATAATTCAAAAAGATAGTAAGAATATTGATGTGATAAATGAAATAAAAATGAGAAGTATTGATCTCTTATAAAAACATCAATAAACAAAATTTCTAAAATTTGATTGTTTGGCGTTTTCGGACGTAATATATTCCATTAAAATAATTCATAATTATATGGAAATAAAATTTGGAGTATTTATTTCCCCTACATTCTTTTGTAACATAGGCATGAGAAACATTTTAAGTTTTGTTCTCCACTTATTTTATTTTCTTTATGTTTTCTCATTGTTTTTATTTCTTTGTAAGACTTCATTCCATCACAACCTAATTCATTTAAATTTTGTTTGCCTCCCTTCTAAATGGAAAAGGTTATGGATAGAGCATGTTTTAGACTTCATTTGAAAACATCTTGTTACTTAGCTAGAAATATTCCTATTAGACTTCATTTGAAAACATGTTGTTACTTAGCCAGAAATATTCCTATGGTACATGAACACAATATTTTTGATTATATTTATTTGCTTCTTACTCTTAGAATGAGTTTGGAACCAAGATTCTATGCAAGAAAGGAAAAATCAAAGGTAAATTCAATAACGTCCATTCGAACACAACCCAAATAATTCAAAAAGATAGTAAGAATATTGATGTGATAAATGAAATAAAAATGAGAAGTATTGATCTCTTATAAAAACATCAATAAACAAAATTTCTAAAATTTGATTGTTTGGCGTTTTCGGACGTAATATATTCCATTAAAATAATTCATAATTATATGGAAATAAAATTTGGAGTATTTATTTCCCCTACATTCTTTTGTAACATAGGCATGAGAAAATTTTAAGTTTTGTTCTCCACTTATTTTATTTTCTTTATGTTTTCTCATTGTTTTTATTTCTTTGTAAGACTTCATTCCATCACAACCTAATTCATTTAAATTTTGTTTGCCTCCCTCCTAAATGGAAAAGGTTATGGCTAGAGCATGTTTTAGACTTCATTTGTAAACATCTTGTTACTTAGGCAGAAATATTCCTATTAGAATTCATTTGAAAACATGTTGTTACTTAGCCAGAAATATTCCTATGGTACATGAACACAATATTTTTGATTATATTTATTTGCTTCTTACTCTTAGAATGAGTTTGGAACCAAGATTCTATGCAAGAAAGGAAAAATCAAAGGTAAATTCAATAACGTCCATTCGAACACAACCCAAATAATTCAAAAAGATAGTAAGAATATTGATGTGATAAATGAAATAAAAATGAGAAGTATTGATCTCTTATAAAAACATCAATAAACAAAATTTCTAAAATTTGATTGTTTGGCATTTTCGGACGTAATATATTCCATTAAAATAATTCATAATTATATGGAAATAAAATTTGGAGTATTTATTTCCCCTACATTCTTTTGTAACATAGGCATGAGAAAATTTTAAGTTTTGTTCTCCACTTATTTTATTTTCTTTATGTTTTCTCATTGTTTTTATTTCTTTGTAAGACTTCATTCCATCACAACCTAATTCATTTAAATTTTGTTTGCCTCCCTCCTAAATGGAAAAGGTTATGGCTAGAGCATGTTTTAGACTTCATTTGTAAACACCTTGTTACTTAGCCGTAAATATTCCTATTAGACTTCATTTGTAAACATGTTGTTACTTAGGCAAAATTATTTCTATGGTACATGAACACAATATTTTTGATTATATTTATTTGCTTCTTACTCTTAGAATGAGTTTGGAACCAAGATTCTATGCAAGAAAGGAAAAATCAAAGGTAAATTCAATAACGTCCATTCGAACACAACCCAAATAATTCAAAAAGATAGTAAGAATATTGATGTGATAAATGAAATAAAAATGAGAAGTATTGATCTCTTATAAAAACATCAATAAACAAAATTTCTAAAATTTGATTGTTTGGCGTTTTCGGACGTAATATATTCCATTAAAATAATTCATAATTATATGGAAATAAAATTTGGAGTATTTATTTCCCTACATTCTTTTGTAACATAGGCATGAGAAAATTTTAAGTTTTGTTCTCCACTTATTTTATTTTCTTTATGTTTTCTCATTGTTTTTATTTCTTTGTAAGACTTCATTCCATCACAACCTAATTCATTTAAATTTTGTTTGCCTCCCTCCTAAATGGAAAAGGTTATGGCTAGAGCATGTTTTAGACTTCATTTGTAAACATCTTGTTACTTAGCCAGAAATATTCCTATTAGACTTCATTTGAAAACATGTTGTTACTTAGCCAGAAATATTCCTTTGTTACACGAACACAATATTTTTGATTATATTTATTTGCTTCTTACTCTTAGAATGAGTTTGGAACCAAGATTCTATGCAAGAAAGGAAAAATCAAAGTTAAATTCAATAACGTCCATTCGAACACAACCCAAATAATTCAAAAAGATAGTAAGAATATTGATGTGATAAGAGAAATAAAAATGAGAAGTATTGATCTATTATAAAAACATCAATAAAAAAAATTTCTAAAATTTGATTGTTTGGCGTTTTCGGACCTAATATATTCCATTAAAATAATTCATAATTATATGAAAATAAAATTTGGAGTATTTATTTCCCCTACATTCTTTTGTAACATAGGCATGAGAAAAATTTTAAGTTTTGTTCTCCACTTATTTTATTTTCTTTATGTTTTCTCATTGTTTTTATTTCTTTGTAAGACTTCATTCCATCACAACCTAATTCATTTAAATTTTGTTTGCCTCCCTCCTAAATGGAAAAGGTTATGGCTAGAGCATGTTTTAGACTTCATTTGTAAACATCTTGTTACTTAGCCAGAAATATTCCTATTAGACTTCATTTGAAAACATGTTGTTACTTAGCCAGAAATATTCCTATGGTACATGAACACAATATTTTTGATTATATTTATTTGCTTCTTACTCTTAGAATGAGTTTGGAACCAAGATTCTATGCAAGAAAGGAAAAATCAAAGGTAAATTCAATAACGTCCATTCGAACACAACCCAAATAATTCAAAAAGATAGTAAGAATATTGATGTGATAAATGAAATAAAAATGAGAAGTATTGATCTCTTATAAAAACATCAATAAACAAAATTTCTAAAATTTGATTGTTTGGCATTTTCGGACGTAATATATTCCATTAAAATAATTCATAATTATATGGAAATAAAATTTGGAGTATTTATTTCCCTACATTCTTTTGTAACATAGGCATGAGAAAATTTTAAGTTTTGTTCTCCACTTATTTTATTTTCTTTATGTTTTCTCATTGTTTTTATTTCTTTGTAAGACTTCATTCCATCACAACCTAATTCATTTAAATTTTGTTTGCCTCCCTCCTAAATGGAAAAGGTTATGGCTAGAGCATGTTTTAGACTTCATTTGTAAACATCTTGTTACTTAGCCAGAAATATTCCTATTAGACTTCATTTGTAAACATCTTGTTACTTAGCCAGAAATATTTCTATGGTACATGAGCACAATATTCCCGATTATATTTATTTGCTTCTTACTCTTAGAATGAGTTTGGAACCAAGATTCTATGCAAGAAAGGAAAAATCAAAGGTAAATTCAATAACGTCCATTCGAACACAACCCAAATAATTCAAAAAGATAGTAAGAATATTGATGTGATAAATGAAATAAAAATGAGAAGTATTGATCTCTTATAAAAACATCAATAAACAAAATTTCTAAAATTTGATTGTTTGGCGTTTTCGGACGTAATATATTCCATTAAAATAATTCATAATTATATGGAAATAAAATTTGGAGTATTTATTTCCCTACATTCTTTTGTAACATAGGCATGAGAAAATTTTAAGTTTTGTTCTCCACTTATTTTATTTTCTTTATGTTTTCTCATTGTTTTTATTTCTTTGTAAGACTTCATTCCATCACAACCTAATTCATTTAAATTTTGTTTGCCTCCTTCCTAAATGGAAAAGGTTATGGCTAGAGCATGTTTTAGACTTCATTCGTAAACATCTTGTTACTTAGCCAGAAATATTCCTATTAGACTTCATTTGTAAACATGTTGTTACTTAGCCAAAATTATTTCTATGGTACATGAACACAATATTTTTGATTATATTTATTTGCTTCTTACTCTTAGAATGAGTTTGGAACCAAGATTCTATGCAAGAAAGGAAAAATCAAAGGTAAATTCAATAACGTCCATTCGAACACAACCCAAATAATTCAAAAAGATAGTAAGAATATTGATGTGATAAATGAAATAAAAATGAGAAGTATTGATCTCTTATAAAAACATCAATAAACAAAATTTCTAAAATTTGATTGTTTGGCGTTTTCGGACGTAATATATTCCATTAAAATAATTCATAATTATATGGAAATAAAATTTGGAGTATTTATTTCCCCTACATTCTTTTGTAACATAGGCATGAGAAAATTTTAAGTTTTGTTCTCCACTTATTTTATTTTCTTTATGTTTTCTCATTGTTTTTATTTCTTTGTAAGACTTCATTCCATCACAACCTAATTCATTTAAATTTTGTTTGCCTCCCTCCTAAATGGAAAAGGTTATGGCTAGAGCATGTTTTAGACTTCATTTGTAAACATCTTGTTACTTAGCCAGAAATATTCCTATTAGACTTCATTTGAAAACATGTTGTTACTTAGCCAGAAATATTCCAATGGTACAAGAACACAATATTTTTGATTATATTTATTTGCTTCTTACTCTTAGAATGAGTTTGGAACCAAGATTCTATGCAAGAAAGGAAAAATCAAAGGTAAATTCAATAACGTCCATTCGAACACAACCCAAATAATTCAAAAAGATAGTAAGAATATTGATGTGATAAATGAAATAAAAATGAGAAGTATTGATCTCTTATAAAAACATCAATAAACAAAATTTCTAAAATTTGATTGTTTGGCGTTTTCGGACGTAATATATTCCATTAAAATAATTCATAATTATATGGAAATAAAATTTGGAGTATTTATTTCCCTTACATTCTTTTGGAACATAGGCATGAGAATCATTTTAAGTTTTGTTCTCCACTTATTTTATTTTCTTTATGTTTTCTCATTGTTTTTATTTCTTGGTAAGGCTTTATTCCATCACAACCTAATTCATTTAAATTTTGTTTGCCTCCCTCCTAAATGGAAAAGGTTATGGCTAGAGCATGTTTTAGACTTCATTTGTAAACATCTTGTTACTTAGCCAGAAATATTCCTATTAGACTTCATTTGAAAACATGTTGTTACTTAGCCAGAAATATTCCTATGGTACATGAACACAATATTTTTGATTATATTTATTTGCTTCTTACTCTTAGAATGAGTTTGGAACCAAGATTCTATGCAAGAAAGGAAAAATCAAAGTTAAATTCAATAACGTCCATTCGAACACAACCCAAATAATTCAAAAAGATAGTAAGAATATTGATGTGATAAATGAAATAAAAATGAGAAGTATTGATCTCTTATAAAAACATCAATAAACAAAATTTCTAAAATTTGATTGTTTGGCATTTTCGGACGTAATATATTCCATTAAAATAATTCATAATTATATGGAAATAAAATTTGGAGTATTTATTTCGCTACATTCTTTTGTAACATAGGCATGAGAAAATTTTAAGTTTTGTTCTCCACTTATTTTATTTTCTTTATGTTTTCTCATTGTTTTTATTTCTTTGTAAGACTTCATTCCATCACAACCTAATTCATTTAAATTTTGTTTGCCTCCCTCCTAAATGGAAAAGGTTATGGCTAGAGCATGTTTTAGACTTCATTTGTAAACATCTTGTTACTTAGCAAGAAATATTCCTATTAGACTTCATTTGTAAACATGTTGTTACTTAGCCAGAAATATTCCTATGGTACATGAACACAATATTTTTGATTATATTTATTTGCTTCTTACTCTTAGAATGAGTTTGGAACCAAGATTCTATGCAAGAAAGGAAAAATCAAAGGTAAATTCAATAACGTCCATTCGAACACAACCCAAATAATTCAAAAAGATAGTAAGAATATTGATGTGATAAATGAAATAAAAATGAGAAGTATTGATCTCTTATAAAAACATCAATAAACAAAATTTCTAAAATTTGATTGTTTGGCGTTTTCGGACGTAATATATTCCATTAAAATAATTCATAATTATATGGAAATAAAATTTGGAGTATTTATTTCCCTACATTCTTTTGTAACATAGGCATGAGAAAATTTTAAGTTTTGTTCTCCACTTATTTTATTTTCTTTATGTTTTCTCATTGTTTTTATTTCTTTGTAAGACTTCATTCCATCACAACCTAATTCATTTAAATTTTGTTTGCCTCCCTCCTAAATGGAAAAGGTTATGGCTAGAGCATGTTTTAGACTTCATTTGTAAACATCTTGTTACTTAGCCAGAAATATTCCTATTAGACTTCATTTGTAAACATGTTGTTACTTAGCCAAAATTATTTCTATGGTTCATGAACACAATATTTTTGATTATATTTATTTGCTTCTTACTCTTAGAATGAGTTTGGAACCAAGATTCTATGCAAGAAAGGAAAAATCAAAGGTAAATTCAATAACGTCCATTCGAACACAACCCAAATAATTCAAAAAGATAGTAAGAATATTGATGTGATAAATGAAATAAAAATGAGAAGTATTGATCTCTTATAAAAACATCAATAAACAAAATTTCTAAAATTTGATTGTTTGGCATTTTCGGACGTAATATATTCCATTAAAATAATTCATAATTATATGGAAATAAAATTTGGAGTATTTATTTGCCCTACATTCTTTTGTAACATAGGCATGAGAAAATTTTAAGTTTTGTTCTCCACTTATTTTATTTTCTTTATGTTTTCTCATTGTTTTTATTTCTTTGTAAGACTTCATTCCATCACAACCTAATTCATTTAAATTTTGTTTGCCTCCCTCCTAAATGGAAAAGGTTATGGCTAGAGCATGTTTTAGACTTCATTTGTAAACATCTTGTTACTTAGCGAGAAATATTCCTATTAGACTTCATTTGAAAACATGTTGTTACTTAGCCAGAAATATTCCAATGGTACAAGAACACAATATTTTTGATTATATTTATTTGCTTCTTACTCTTAGAATGAGTTTGGAACCAAGATTCTATGCAAGAAAGGAAAAATCAAAGGTAAATTCAATAACGTCCATTCGAACACAACCCAAATAATTCAAAAAGATAGTAAGAATATTGATGTGATAAATGAAATAAAAATGAGAAGTATTGATCTCTTATAAAAACATCAATAAACAAAATTTCTAAAATTTGATTGTTTGGCGTTTTCGGACGTAATATATTCCATTAAAATAATTCATAATTATATGGAAATAAAATTTGGAGTATTTATTTCCCTTACATTCTTTTGGAACATAGGCATGAGAAACATTTTAAGTTTTGTTCTCCACTTATTTTATTTTCTTTATGTTTTCTCATTGTTTTTATTTCTTTGTAAGGCTTCATTCCATCACAACCTAATTCATTTAAATTTTGTTTGCCTCCCTTCTAAATGGAAAAGGTTATGGATAGAGCATGTTTTAGACTTCATTTGAAAACATCTTGTTACTTAGCTAGAAATATTCCTATTAGACTTCATTTGAAAACATGTTGTTACTTAGCCAGAAATATTCCTATGGTACATGAACACAATATTTTTGATTATATTTATTTGCTTCTTACTCTTAGAATGAGTTTGGAACCAAGATTCTATGCAAGAAAGGAAAAATCAAAGGTAAATTCAATAACGTCCATTCGAACACAACCCAAATAATTCAAAAAGATAGTAAGAATATTGATGTGATAAATGAAATAAAAATGAGAAGTATTGATCTCTTATAAAAACATCAATAAACAAAATTTCTAAAATTTGATTGTTTGGCGTTTTCGGACGTAATATATTCCATTAAAATAATTCATAATTATATGGAAATAAAATTTGGAGTATTTATTTTTCCTACATTCTTTTGTAACATAGGCATGAGAAAATTTTAAGTTTTGTTCTCCACTTATTTTATTTTCTTTATGTTTTCTCATTGTTTTTATTTCTTTGTAAGACTTCATTCCATCACAACCTAATTCATTTAAATTTTGTTTGCCTCCCTCCTAAATGGAAAAGGTTATGGCTAGAGCATGTTTTAGACTTCATTTGTAAACATCTTGTTACTTAGCCAGAAATATTCCTATTAGACTTCATTTGAAAACATGTTGTTACTTAGACAGAAATATTCCTATGGTACATGAACACAATATTTTTGATTATATTTATTTGCTTCTTACTCTTAGAATGAGTTTGGAACCAAGATTCTATGCAAGAAAGGAAAAATCAAAGGTAAATTCAATAACGTCCATTCGAACACAACCCAAATAATTCAAAAAGATAGTAAGAATATTGATGTGATAAATGAAATAAAAATGAGAAGTATTGATCTCTTATAAAAACATCAATAAACAAAATTTCTAAAATTTGATTGTTTGGCATTTTCGGACGTAATATATTCCATTAAAATAATTCATAATTATATGGAAATAAAATTTGGAGTATTTATTTGCCCTACATTCTTTTGTAACATAGGCATGAGAAAATTTTAAGTTTTGTTCTCCACTTATTTTATTTTCTTTATGTTTTCTCATTGTTTTTATTTCTTTGTAAGACTTCATTCCATCACAACCTAATTCATTTAAATTTTGTTTGCCTCCCTCCTAAATGGAAAAGGTTATGGCTAGAGCATGTTTTAGACTTCATTTGTAAACATCTTGTTACTTAGCCATAAATATTCCTATTAGACTTCATTTGTAAACATGTTGTTACTTAGGCAAAATTATTTCTATGGTACATGAACACAATATTTTTGATTATATTTATTTGCTTCTTACTCTTAGAATGAGTTTGGAACCAAGATTCTATGCAAGAAAGGAAAAATCAAAGTTAAATTCAATACCGTCCATCCGAATACAACCCAAATAATTCAAAAAGATAGTAAGAATATTGATGTAATAAAAGAATTAAAAATGAGAAGTATTGATCTCTTATAAAAACATCAATAAACAAAATTTCTAAAATTTGATTGTTTGGCGTTTTCGGACCTAATATATTCCATTAAAATAATTCATAATTATATGGAAATAAAATTTGGAGTATTTATTTCCCCTACATTCTTTTGTAACATAGGCATGAGATAAATTTGAAGTTTTGTTCTCCACTTATTTTATTTTCTTTATGTTTTCTCATTGTTTTTATTTCTTTGTAAGACTTTATTCCATCACAACCTAATTCATTTGAATTTTGTTTGCCTGATGAGTGCTCAAAAAGCACTAAAATAACCATGATTTTATGCACATTAATTGATTAAAAATATATATATTTATATGTTTTATCATATATTTATATAAATTTGTCTTTTTCGGAATCACGGGTATTTTTATTGTTTTTCAGGTATTTTGGCTTAAAAACGCAATTTAAAGACTCAAAGAAGAATACTTGAAGCAATACATCACAAATAAATTAATAAATAAGTGGAAAAAGGTCAACAAACATGGAAAAATTGGACAAAATGGGTCGAAAAGGTCAAAAATGTCAAAAAGCAGAAAAACGCGCCGCCGCGCCGCCCAGCCGCCGCGCCCAGCACCCAGCTCCGCCCAAAACTGCGCGCGGGTTACTGTTCATGCGCGCAGCACTGCGCGCGGGTTACTGTTCACGCGCGCGCGCAGCGCCCAGCAGCCGCCCAGCCGCGCGCCCAACGCGTTTTTGACCCATTTTTCACGTGCAGCCGCCCCATGACGTCATGCTGACGTCATTGATGACCTCAGCAGGTCCAAAACACGTTTTTTATTTTTTTTAATATTTTTTTAACATTTTTTTAATCATTTTTTCTCTCCATCCTCACCTATAAATACCCCCCTTCCATTCACTTCAAAACACACCTCAAAACCTCACTTCTCTCTTCTTTCTTTCTCTCATTTCTTAGTTTTTGAGTTTTCTTTAGTTTCTTTCTTAGTTTCTAAGCTTTTCTTAGTTTTTCTCTTAGTTTTTAGTTCAATTGTCTTAGGTTTAGAGTTCTTCTCTTTTTGAGAGGAACTTGTAATGTTTTTGTAATAATTTAGATTTTTGATTCAATAAATGGAAGTGCAAATTCCGCTTGGAGGTTTTCTAGCAACGGGAATATCATCGAAGTTACGTAAGGATTTTATTTTCTTTACGCTTATTTTTATGCTTTATTCTTACATGTTATATTTAATTTGTCTGTGATTAAATTTAACTGTGCTAGCTGTTTATAATCATGATATAATAATAACGTTGTTATGCTTGCGAAATATTAAATAGGTGAAAATTTCTAAAATGAATTGATTTTATTTTTATTCAAGATTTTATATTAAGAATGTTAGAGAGAAATATATTATTTTTCATTACAAACTTAAATCTGAAAATTAGATTTTAAGGTTTAGTTATCCGGTCTGATTTAGAGTAGTGCTCTTTTATTTGTTGGTACAATCGCCCGGTAGTTAGAGTGAAGCTCTATTTCAAAAGTTTTTATAAGAATTATTATGTGGAAATGTATTGACAACATGTTTTCAATAGTGATTTTAAAACTTGAAAGTTAGTACTCGGATAACTAAATTCTTAAGTTTAATTTGGACACCTTGAATAAAGTTTAAACTGTCTAACCCCACCAAAGGTGGCATTTAAATGGTTCATTTTCAATCTCTTAGAAAAAGGAATTAATTTAATTAACCAAATTAGTTATCAACCCCACCCATAGGTGTTAATTGATTTGTTTAGTTAACAAAGAGTATCTAACCCCACCAAAGGTGGTATTCATACAAAAAGAGAGAATCAATAAAATATCAATTTATATCTTTAATAACCTAGATAATATGAGCAAGCATAATTAACTTAGTTATTATATCCATAAATACTCCACTAATATAAATGATAAAATTTGCATGAATATTTATTGAATCGTATTTATATTTATTTATCCATTTTGTATTTGTGTTTATTCTTTTTAGATTATATTTAATTAATCTGTATATATGTTTATTTTATGTTATTAGATTAGGAACACAAAAACCAAAACTATCGTGACAGGATGTTTAGGATTTAATTTCGTTTTTAAAAGTTTGAATAATAAATTAAAAACCACATACATTCCTTCCTTAGATCGACCTTGGGAGTATACTTATCATTTTCTACGAAATGATTCGTGCACTTGCGAGAGTTTTACAAATATTAAAACCAAAGTATTTGCGAGAATTAGGCGATGTCGGTTAGCCATCAAGTTTTGGCGGATTCTTGGGAAGGAATAGCGTTTTTAATTTATTTATCAAAATTTTAAATATTTTTGTGTTGTAAATAATTGTGATTTTTTAAAAAAAAAAAAAAATAAAAATAAAAAAAAAAAAAATTAAAAAATTTTAATCAAATTTCAAATTTCATAAGAAATAAAAAATAAATAAATAAATAAATAAATAAATAAAAAAATAAAAAAATAAAAAAAAAAATAAAAAAAAAAAATAAAAAAAAAAAAAATAAAAAAAATTATAGCATAAATAGTAAAATAATTTAGAAATTTGAAATTTGAAGTAAAAAGTTTTTACCGTTAATAAAAAAAAAAAAAAAAAAAAAAAAAAAAAAGAAATTTTTAAAAAAAAAAAAAAAATTGTACGGCGAATAATAAAATAATTTAGGAATTTAAAATTTGAATAAAAAAAATTACCGTTCATGAATAGTAAAAAAAAAAAAAAAAAAAAAAAAAAAAAAATAAAAATTAAAAATTTTAAGTTAATAAGAAATAAGATAGCATGAATAGTAAAATAAAATTACCGTTCGTAAAAAAAAAAAAAAAAAAAAAAAAAAAAAAAAAAAAAATAAAAAGCATGAAAAAAAAAAATCTAAAGGAGTTAAATACAGGAGACTAGTTCTTTGAAGCCTTTGTGCATTAGTCTTTCACAGGAACGTTGTTACATTTGGAGAATGGTTTTTAAGGAGCCATAGCACCACCATTCTTTCCTGGGAACACTCTTGGTTAATACTAATTATGTTATTTAAAAAAAAAAAAAAAAATAAAAAAAAAAAAAATAAAAAAAAAAATAAATAAAAAAAAAATAAATAAATAAATAAAAAAATTGTCTAGTGTTTTGTATTAAATGCCATGGAAATTTTCTAATTTCTTTATTTTTGTTGACAGGAGTTTTAAATTTACGTTTAAAAATAGTCTATGCGTGGTAGGAGATCCTTAGGAAACCCCCTAACACCATATGTAAATAATATTCATAAATTTAAACAAGTGTCAACAACACTGGATCCTACCCATCAACCTGATTTTGAGCCAAACATAGAACCACGTCTTAATCCTTTACTAGAACCAAAAGAAATGGAGGAAAACCAACATGTTAGGGAAACCACGATGAAGGAGTTTGCAAGACCGGTGATTGGCACTCAAGAATCGCCGCTATCCGATTGGGAGAGGTTGCTAGGAGTTATGACCTTAAAGATAGTCAGTTTTCTATGCTTCGTTTCTTCTATGGGCTACCTAATGAAGATTCTCTTTCCTTTATGAGAGATTTCTATGCTACGGTCCAAACATTCCCCTCGGTATTCTAAACGAGGATCACTTTACAATGAGATGTTTTCCGTACACCTTAAAGGATAAGGCTAAAGCTTGGTTGATGTCACTTACCCCTGGTTCTCTGATGACATGGGGTCAAATTTACAATAAATTCATGGGAAAATTCTATTCCCATCAAAAAACATCAGAGCTGAGAGGAAAGATTGCTACTTTCTCTCAGATGGAAGGAGAACCATTCCATGAAGCTTGGGATAGGTTCAAAATGTTTCTCACTCAATGTCCCCATCATAGCTTTCCCCTACAGTTGCAGAACCAATTCTTTTACGATGGACTTACACAACAATGTCAGTTCATTGTCGACAACGCTGCAGGAGGAGCAATAGGAGAAAAGACTGCATCAGAAACGTATAATCTCTTTGAGATGTTGGGTGCTAATTCCCAGCAGAAAAGCTCCAGAGTGAGAAAAGCTGGTGTCTGGGCGAGATTGACTCCAGTAATGAAGTTCAACAACAACTTGTTCAACTGACTAAGCAAGTTGCCCTTCTCGCTACACAAACCAACACAAATAATGAACAATTTGGTTTGTACAGCAACATGGGACAAGGTACTGAAGCCTGTCCATATCAAGGAGATACAACTGGACGTGAGCAGGTTAATGTGTTGGGAGCATATCAACAAAGACCAAGGTTTGATCCCAATTCAAATACCTATAATCCTGGGTGGAGAAGTCATCCAAATTTCTCTTGGAGGCAAAATAACCCTCCTTTCCCTCAAAGCTCAAACCAGGCAGGCCAGCAATTCCACCCACCTATTCCACGAAGCA
This sequence comes from Hippophae gyantsensis, assembly GCA_030763125.1. Taxonomy (NCBI): domain Eukaryota; kingdom Viridiplantae; phylum Streptophyta; class Magnoliopsida; order Rosales; family Elaeagnaceae; genus Hippophae; species Hippophae gyantsensis. The sequence goes on from CM061031.1 coordinate 44,084,550, forward strand.
TTCCAAATAAACCAACCCTGGAGGACAACTTGAATTCTTTTATTCAAGTTTGTAGGGACAATCAATCAAAAACCAATCAACGGTTGGACTGCTGTGGAAGCTTCTATCAAAAGGTGGAAGTTCAAGTTGAACAGTTAGTTGAACATTTGCAGAAAGGCAAAATTGAAACTTAAATGAATTCAATGAAGAGGAGACATTGAGTTTTTCATTCTGCAATCTCCAAGCAACGTCTTACTAGAAGACGATAAATTTTAGTCCTACATGGGAGGTCACCCATTATTGTATTTTCCTTTGTTTTAGTTTGCGTGTAATAAAAAAAAAAAATATATATATATATATTTCAAATGAAATAAATTTGTTTGTTTCAAAAATTGTGTCCCTTCGTTTAAATTAAAAAAAAAAAAAAAAAAAAAAAAAACAAAAAAAAATATTTAGGTTCCTTGCATTTTTTTTTAGAGATATCTTCTATTGTTTTAAGAGCAAAATGTTGATTCACAATAGGAGGAGGATCATTTTCAACTACAAACAACCATGGGAGATGCTGAAGATAGGCGGAAAAAGATGAAAGACTATACAATGCCAATCATTGGCAATGTAACTTCCGGTATCCAATTACAAGAGGCTGCAAGGAATTATGAATTGAAAAAGATTCATTATTCTTTGTTGCCTTCCTTTTACGGTATCCCTAATGAAGACCCTTTGCATTTCATTCGAGAATTCTATGCTATTGTCCAAACCTTTCCACTACATGCAATTAATGAAGATCAACTTAGGATGAGGTGTTTTCCTTACACTCTCAAAGATAAAGCTTGGTCATGGTTCATTACTCTACAGTCAGGTTCTCTTAAAACTTGGGAGGCAGTCTATGAAATTTTTATGGGTAGGTTCTATTCCCATCAAAAGACTGTTGATCTAAGAACAAAGATAGCAACATTTTCTCAAATGAATGAAGAGCCCTTTCATGAAGCTTGGGAACGATTCAAACTCCTATTCATTCAATGTCAAAATCATAGCTTTCCATTACAGCTACAAAACCAATTCTTTTATGATGGATTGACACTACAGAGTCAATACATGATTGATAATGCTGCTGGAGGTGCGATAGGAGAAAAGACCGCAGAGGAAACCTATAATCTCTATGAGCTATTGGGTTCTAATTCCCAACAAAGAGGTGGTAGAAGGAAAGCACAGGTCAATGAAGTCGGCTTTGATAATGAGATAACCTTGCAACTTGCTGAATTGACTAAACAAGTGAAATTCCTCACGTCTCACCAAATTTCAAATCAAGAGGTATGTGGAGTGTGTTGTTCAATTGGGCATGGTATTCATAATTGTTCAAATATTTGTGATTCTAGTGTCGATGCCATAGAGGAAGTCCAATATTTTCAAAAGTATCATCCAAACACCTATAATCACCCAACCTACAACCACCCTTACCCACCAAGCCAATCTTTTAAACCAACCTTAGAAGATAGCTTGAATGCTTTTATTCAAGTTAGTCGTGACAACCAACTGATGACTAATCAAAGGTTGAACACCATGGAGGCTTCGGTTAAAAGAATTGAATCTAAAGTTGGGCAACTGGCTGAACAAATGCAAAAGAAAGAACCGTGAAAGTTGCCTACCAACTGTAACAAGCAAAAGATGTTAGAACCCTTCGAAGTGGTAAGGTAGTCAATACCAGTTTACCTGAAATCTCTAAACTACCATGTAGTTCATATAACAAAGAAGGCGATATTCTAATCTCGCAAAAAGGAGAAACAAGTGTTAAACTTAACAAGCCTTCTGAAAAACTCATTGGAGGGTCATCTGACACTCCCAAAATTCAAAAGACAACAGAACCACACCAGATGCAAGTACCTTTTCCCCACCGGTTGAAAGAATCCAAACAAGATAAGCAATTCAATGATCTTTTTAATATGCTCTCTAAAGTAAATATCAATTTACCATTATTAGAAGTGATCATGAATGTGCCCTCATATGCCAAGTTTTTCAAAGAGTTGAACACTAAGAAAAGGAGGTATGAACTGAATGAACGAGTAGTAGTATCAGAAATTTCTAGCACTGTACTTCAGCACAAACTACCCCCTAAGTTGAAAGACCCTGGAAGTTTTATTATAAACATAACTATGGGGGATAGGAAGGTTGCTAAAGCAATGCTTGATTTAGGTGCTAGTATAAATTTGATGCCCTACTCTATATTCTTACAGCTCAATCTAGGGGATTTAAAACCCACAACTATGTCCCTGCAACTTGCAGATAGATCTCTTAAATACCCAGAGGGAATAGTTGAGGATGTTTTGGTACAGGTAGACAAACTGATAATACCTGTTGACTTTGTGGTTCTGGATATGCAAGAAAATCCGGCATTGGACAGAGAGCATACAATATTGCTTGGTAGACCATTTATGGCAACTACTAAAACTATTATTGATGTCCAAGATGGAAATTTGACAATGACAGTCTTAGGAGAGACTGTTCATTTCAAAGTTTTTGATTCTTCACCTTTCCCTTCTATTTCTGCCATCGATGAAATATTCGAAATTGATCCTTTGGATAATCTTGTCCAAAACACCTTTTTCCAAACCAGAATAGAAGACAAGCTTGAAACTGTTCTTACACTTGAAAAGGTTGAAGAAGATTTAGATGAAGAAATTAAGGGGTACCTTGAACAACTAGACAATAATGAAGTGATGACAAAATCTAGTGCACTTTTAAATCTACCCAGTTCTTCATCTATTAAAGAGGCCAATCCACCTGAACTTGAACTCAAAGACTTACACCGAGCACTTAAAATATGTGTTTTTGGGAGAAGGAGAAACATATCCAAAGTGATAATTTCTTCAACCTTGACCAAACCACAAGAAAAGGAACTCATCAAAGTGCTTAAACAGGTTTAAGAAATCTATAGGTTGGAGTATAGGAGATATAAGAGGCATTAGTCCAACAATGTATATGCACAAGATCAACTTGGAGGATGGTGCTAAACACATACGAGAGGCCCAAAGAAGACTAAACCCAAACATGCAAGAGGTAGTTAAAAAGGAAATCCTTAAATTGTTAGGAGAAGGGATTATCTATCCTATTGCGGATAGTAAGTGGGTTAGTCCGGTGCATGTGGTACCAAAGAAATGCGGGATAACAGCTTGTTAAAAATGATAAAAGTGAATTAGTACCCACTAGAATAATCCTTTGGATGGAGAATGTGTATAGATTTTAGGAAACTAAATTTATATACGAAAAAGGATCACTTTCCTCTTCCATTCATTGATCAAATGTTGGAAAGATTAGTCAAGTACCTAATTTTCTTGTTTTTGGATGGATGTCAGGATATTATCAAGTACCCATAGCACCGAGAAGATCAGAAAAGACCACCTTTACATGTCCTTTTGGGACATTTGCTTTTCGCAGAATGCCATTTGGGTTATGCAATGCTCTGCTACTTTCCAGAGATGCATGATATCCATTTTCTCGGACATGGTGGAGAAGTTCATTGAAATTTTCATGGACGATTTCTCTGTCTTTGGGAACTCATTTGATGATTGCTTACATAAATTGACTTTGGTTTTAGAAAGATGCATTGAATGCAATCTAACCCTTAGTTGGGAGAAAAGTCATTTTATGGTTCAACAAGGGATAGTTTTGGGACATATAATTTCAAACAAGGGTATTGAAGTTGATAAGGCAAAAGTTGAATTGATATCCAAACTACCTCCCCCTACATCTGTGAAGGGGATAAGAAGCTTCTTGGGACATGCAGGATTTTACAGACGATTTATTAAAGATTTCTCTAAAATAAGTCGTCCTTTATGTAACTTATTATCCAAAGATGCTGAATTTGACTTCAACAATGACTGCCTTATTTCCTTTAATACCTTGAAAGAGAAACTAACATCTACCCGTGTTATAATGGCACCAAACTGGTCTTTACCTTTTGAGATAATGTGTGACGCTTCTGATTATGCAATAGGAGCAGTCCTGGGACAAAGAGTGGATAAGCGTTTACATGTCATCTACTATGCTAGCAAAACACTCAATGATGCCCAAATGAATTACACCACCAGTGAAAAGGAATTCTTGGCTATAGTATTCTCTTTAGACAAATTTCGGTCTTATTTAGTAGGATCTAAAGTGATTGTACATTCGATCATGCTTGCTTTAAGATACCTATTAAGTAAACCAAATGCCAAGCCAAGATTAATCGTGGGTCTTACTCTTACAAGAATTTGACCTAGAAATCAAGGATAAGAAAGGCGTTGAAAACTTAGTAGCTGACCATTTGTCTATGTTGATTTGTGACTTCAATTCTGTTAAAGATGAGAGTAATGATGATATAGTTGAAACCTTTCCTGATGAACAGTTATTTTTCATAGGTCCGAACCCATGGTATCTTTGATATTGTAAACTATCTTGCCACTTGGTGTTTTGCGACCTAACACTTCATATCGGGACAAGAAAAGGTTTTTAAAACTATTAAGGACTATTTACGGGATGACCCTTATTTATATAAGATTGGTCAAGCTCAAGTCATCCGGACATGTGTACCTGAAGAAGAACATAAGAGCATTGTGACTTTTTCTCCTGAACTTCATTGTGGGGGTCAGTTTGGAGGTGAAAAGAGAGCCCGTACGGTATTTGAGTCTGGGTTCTTTTGGCCCACTCTTTTTAAAGATGCTCATATGTTTTGTGCACAATGTGATAGATGCCAAAGAACAGGAAACATAAGCAAAAGAGATGAAATGCCTTTGACATCTAATTTAGTTGTTGAACTCTTTGATGTATGGGGGATTGACTTCATGGGTCCTTTTCCCCCATCTAATGGTTTTCAATACATTTTGGTTCTTTGTGGATTATGTGGTCCAAGTGGGTAGAAGCTATCCCCACCAAAACCAATGATGCTAATGTTGTTGTGAAATTCTTGAAAGATTTCATATTCAGTAGGTTCGGAACGCCTAGAGCTATAATAAGTGATGGAGGTAGCCATTTTTGTAACAAACTCTTTGATGGAGTACTAAACAAGTACAACATCACACATAAAGTAGCTACTCCATATCATCCTCAAACTTTGGGTTTAGTGGAAGTGACCAATAGACAAATTAAGGGAATACTGGAACCGACGGTGCGTCCGTCAAGGAAGGATTGGGCATTTAAGCTAAATGATGCCTTATGGGCATACCGCACCGCTTACAAAACACCTATTGGGATGAGCCACTAGGTTAATCTTTGGGAAAGCGTGCCACCTTCCAGTTGAACTTGAACACAAAGCTTATTGGGCAATTAAAGAGTTAAACATGGATTTAGATAAAGCAGGTGAAAAACGATTACTCCAGCTTCATGAGTTGGAAGAAATTAGGAATGAAGCCTATGAGAATGCCAAATTATACAAGGAGCGTACTAAGCGCTATCATGACAAGAGGCTAGTTCCTAAAACTCTTCACCCTGGAATGAAAGTTCTTTTATTTAACTCTCGTTTGAGATTGTTTCGTGAAAGCCGAGATCAAGATGGGATGGACCATTCAAAATAGTTCAAGTATTTGAACATGGAGTAGTGGAACTATTGGACTCCAAGACACAAAAAACGTTCAAAGTCAATGGCCATCGTGTCAAGCCTTATTTAGAAGAACCAAACAACATTGCTGAAATGGATTGCATTTGGCTGAGTAACCCTTAGCACCAAAAAGATACGTCTTGCTAAGACGTTAAACTAAGCGCTGGATGGGAGGCAACCCATCATTTTAGGTAAAAATAATAAAAAAAAAAAAAAAAACAATAAAAAAAATATAAAAAAAAAAAAAAAAAAAAAAAAAAAAAATTTGTTTGTTATTTGTTTTATTTACTTAATTTTATTGTTTATTTCATTTTAATTACATGTGAATAATTGTTAAATTGTTAAAACTAAAAATATTTGTTGAGATGTTAGAAGTTTACCGCGATCTGTCTGTATACACTTTAATGATGAATATGATGGATGCACCTGCATTTTCCATTACTACTTGCACATTCTCAGGAAATAGGTAATCTTTCTTCTCTTCTCTCTTTATCTTTAATTTACAGTTGTTACATTGAGGACAATGTAAGTTCTAGGTTGGGGGTGGTGAAAAGTTACCATGCTTAATTAAAATAAAAATAAAAAAATAAAAAAAATATACTTTTTCATTTTTTGTGTGCTTGGTTTTATTTCTATTCTGTGTGATTTAGTAATTTTTGGAATAAAAATAAAATAAAAATAAAATAAAATAAAAAAAAAAAAGAGAAAGTTTCACAAAAGTTTATCATTTCTTTAAATCAAATTTAAGTAAATAGTTAAGTCTTTTGTACTGTTAGATTAATTTTTGAAAACATATCATGAAATATTTTGTAATTATTTTTGATAATTAGTTAGTTTTTGTCATAATTAGTATTTCTTGATAAGATGTAGAAATTATATTAAACCCAAAATCGGTGTTTATGAGTTTTTTTAGTGGAGACTACCTTTGTGAGATATAATTTGAGCCTAATTTCCTTTATTCAGAGTGAAATATATATTTTTTCTACTCCAAACACATTTCTTATTTCTTCAAATTTTTAGATGATCTCTATAGGTATTAGCATTGAATGTATGAATTTTTTTCATTTTAATAGAGTATCATATATTTTTGATTATTATTTTTGCTTAGATTAAATGATTTGAGTAGAAGTTGATAGTATATGCTTATATCTCATTTATGCATGACTACTACAAAAACAAAAAGACATATCTGGGGTTACCTAAACCAAGATCAAACAAAAAAAGCCAAAAAATTAACCCCTCCCCAAAATCCAAAATATGTACAATCTGTACATGGGTTGACTCTCTAAGAAATACACATATTGAAAAATATCTACAAAAAAAAAAAAAAAAAAAAAAAAAAAAAGAGAGAGATAAAAATAGTATCATCTACATACTATAACCCACATTGCCTACAAAGTTGTGAGTAAAGGCTAATTACAAAAGAAAGATATAAGAAGTAATTCCCCAAAAAGTCATTGCAATTTCTTCATTTGTAAAAGGCATATATCTTGAAATTCTTTCTTAATGAGTTTGATTTATGCATGAAAATAATTTTTATATATGATATCTTTATAATTTATACATTTGATTCCTTTCATGAGATCAATGTTAAAATAACACTTTGAGCCTTTATTCTTTATACATATGCGAACATATTAGTTCATTTCTATACATCAACTCTTTCGCATATAAATTAGTATGAGTGTTTGAACCCATAGGATTCAGTGTTTTGAGAGTATTGACTTGTGAGGAATAGAGTCGAAGCGAATTCTGATTCATGACACTGAAATTGGGTGAAATTAAATTGATACATTTTTGATATGAAATATGAAAATGATTTTCGACTAATTATTATAATAAATCATGATTGTTTAAAGAGATTAAAATAACTTATGCTTGAGATTTTAATTATGATCTTAAAGGAGATTAAAAAGTATGAGACATTTTTGTGAGATGTTGATAATTTGTGATTTTGTTGTAAATTTAATTTTTAAGTTGTTTGTTTTTATTGTTTCTTTTGTTTTTACATTTAGTACAATGTTTGTGGGTATCATTACTGCAAACCCTCACGAGACTCAAACTCGTCCACTAGCGCAACCTAGGGGTTTAAAGGCTTGTTGCATAGGCTAAATGCAACCGTGTCACTCCACGGAAGTGATTTAGGATAGTTTAATGTTTGGTTTTTATCGCTTCTCTTGCTAAGGGACTACCAAGAAGCTGGTTGTGGGTTGTGATGAGTGCTCAAAAAGCACTAAAATAACCATGATTTTATGCACATTAATTGATTAAAAATATATATATTTATATGTTTTATCATATATTTATATAAATTTGTCTTTTTCGGAATCACGGGTATTTTTATTGTTTTTCAGGTATTTTGGCTTAAAAACGTAATTTAAAGACTCAAAGAAGAATACTTGAAGCAATACATCACAAATAAATTAATAAATAAGTGGAAAAAGGTCAACAAACATGGAAAAATTGGACAAAATGGGTCGAAAAGGTCAAAAATGTCAAAAAGCAGAAAAACGGCAGCCGCTACGCCCACCGCCGCGCTCAGCACCAGCTCGGCCCAAAACTGCGCGCGGGTTACTGTTCATGCGCGCAGCACTGCGCGCGGGTTACTGTTCACGCGCGCGCGCAGCGCCCAGCAGCCGCCCAGCCGCGCGCCCAACGCGTTTTTGACCCATTTTTCACGTGCAGCCGCCCCCATGACGTCATGCTGACGTCATTGATGACCTCAGCAGGTCCAAAACACGTTTTTTTATTTTTTTAATATTTTTTTAACATTTTTTAATCATTTTTCTCTCCATCCTCACCTATAAATACCCCTTCCATTCACTTCAAAACACACCTCAAAACCTCACTTCTCTCTTCTTTCTTTCTCTCATTTCTTAGTTTTTGAGTTTTCTTTAGTTTCTTTCTTAGTTTCTAAGCTTTTCTTAGTTTTTCTCTTAGTTTTTAGTTCAATTGTCTTAGGTTTAGAGTTCTTCTCTTTTTGAGAGGAACTTGTAATGTTTTTGTAATAATTTAGATTTTTGATTCAATAAATGGAAGTGCAAATTCCGCTTGGAGGTTTTCTAGCAACGGGAATAGCATCGAAGTTCTGTAAGGATTTTATTTTCTTCTGATTATTTTTATGCTTTATTCTTACATGTTATATTTAATTTGTCTTTGATTAAATTTAACTGTGCTAGCTGTTTATAATCATGATATAATAATAACGTTGTTATGCTTGCGAAATATTAAATAGGTGAAAATTTCTAAAATGAATTGATTTTATTTTTATTCAAGATTTTATATTAAGGATGTTAGAGAGAAATATATTATTTTTCATTACAAACTTAAATCTGAAAGTTAGACTTTAAGGTTTAGTTATCCGGTCTAATTTAGAGTAGTGCTCTTTTATTTGTTGGTACAATCGCGTGTTGATTAGAGTGAAGCTCTATTTCAAAAGTTTTTATAAGAATTATTATGTGGAAATGTATTGACAACATGTTTTCAATAGTGATTTTAAAACTTGAAAGTTAGTACTCGGATAACTAAATTCTTAAGTTTAATTTGGACACCTTGAATAAAGTTTAAACTGTCTAACCCCACCAAAGGTGGCATTTAAATGGTTCATTTTCAATCTCTTAGAAAAAGGAATTAATTTAATTAACCAAATTAGTTATCAACCCCACCCATAGGTGTTAATTGATTTGTTTAGTTAACAAAGAGTATCTAACCCCACCAAAGGTGGTATTCATACAAAAAGAGAGAATCAATAAAATATCAATTTATATCTTTAATAACCTAGATAATATGAGCAAGCATAATTAACTTAGTTATTATATCCATAAATACTCCACTAATATAAATGATAAAATTTGCATGAATATTTATTGAATCTGTATTTATATTTATTTATTCAATTTGTATCTATGTTTATTCTTTTTAGATTATATTTAATTAATCTGTATATATGTTTATTTTATGTTATTAGATTAGGAACACAAAAACCAAAACTATCGTGACAGGATGTTTAGGATTTAATTTCGTTTTTAAAAGTTTGAATAATAAATTAAAAACCACATACATTCCTTCCTTAGATCGACCTTGGGAGTATACTTATCATTTTCTACGAAATGATTCGTGCACTTGCGAGAGTTTTACAAATATTAAAACCAAAGTAACGGGCAGGATCGGCGATGTCGGTTCTGCCCCCATCAGTAAGACTTCATTCCATCACAACCTAATTCATTTAAATTTTGTTTGCCTCCTTCCTAAATGGAAAAGGTTATGGCTAGAGCATGTTTTAGACTTCATTTGTAAACATCTTGTTACTTAACCAGAAATATTCCAATTAGACTTCATTTGTAAACATGTTGTTACTTAGCCAGAATTATTTCTATGGTACATGAGCACAATATTTCCGATTATATTTATTTGCTTCTTACTCTTAGAATGAGTTTGGAACCAAGATTCTATGCGAGAAAGGAAAAATCATAGTTAAATTCAATAACGTCCATTCGAACACAACCCAAATAATTCAAAAAGATAGTAAGAATATTGATGTGATAAAAGAATTAAAAATGAGAAGTATTGATCACTTATGAGAACATTAATAAACAAAATTTCTAAAGTTTGATTATTTGGCGTTTTCGGAGGTAATATATTCCATTTAAATATTTCGTGATTATAAGGAAATAAAATTTTGAGTATTTATTTCCCCTACTATCTTTTGTAACATAGGCATGAGAAAAATTTTAAGTTTTGTTCTCCAATTATTTTATTGTGTTTATGTTTTCTCATTGTTTTTATTTCTTTGTAAGACTTCATTCCATCACAACCTAATTCATTTAAATTTTGTTTGCCTCCCTCCTAAATAGAAAAAGGTTATGGCTAGAACATGTTATATACTTCATTCGTAAACATCTTGTTACTTAGCCAGAAATATTCCTATTAGACTTCATTTGAAAACATGTTGTTACTTAGCCAGAAATATTCCTATGGTACATGAACACAATATTTTTGATTATATTTATTTGCTTCTTACTCTTAGAATGAGTTTGGAACCAAGATTCTACGCAAGAAAGGAAAAATCAAAGTTAAATTCAATAACGTCCTTTCGAACACAACCCAAATAATTCAAAAAGATAGTAAGAATATTGATGTGATAAATGAAATAAAAATGAGAAGTATTGATCTCTTATAAAAACATCAATAAACAAAATTTCTAAAATTTGATTGTTTGGCATTTTCGGACGTAATATATTCCATTAAAATAATTCATAATTATATGGAAATAAAATTTGGAGTATTTATTTCCCCTACATTCTTTTGTAACATAGGCATGAGAAAATTTTAAGTTTTGTTCTCCAATTATGTTATTGTGTTTATGTTTTCTCATTGTTTTTATTTCTTTGTAAGACTTCATTCCATCACAACCTAATTCATTTAAATTTTGTTTGCCTCCCTCCTAAATGGAAAAGATTATGGCTAGAGCATGTTTTAGACTTCATTCGTAAACATCTTGTTACTTAGCAAGAAATATTCCTATTAGACTTCATTTGTAAACATGTTGTTACTTAGCCAGAAATATTCCTATGGTACTTGAACACAATATTTTTGATTATATTTATTTGCTACTTACTCTTAGAATGAGTTTGGAACCAAGATTCTATGCAAGAAAGGAAAAATCAAAGGTAAATTCAATAACATCCATTCGAACACAACCCAAATAATTCAAAAAGATAGTAAGAATATTGATGTGACAAATGAAATAAAAATGAGAAGTATTGATCTCTTATAAAAACATCAATAAACAAAATTTCTAAATTTGATTGTTTGGCGTTTTTAGACGTAATATATTCCATTAAAATAATTCATAATTATATGGAAATAAAATTTGGAGTATTTATTTCTCCTACATTCTTTTGTAACATAGGCATGAGAAAATTTTAAGGTTTGTTCTCCACTTATTTTATTTTCTTTATGTTTTCTCATTGTTTTTATTTCTTTGTAAGACTTCATTCCATCACAACCTAATTCATTTAAATTTTGTTTGCCTCCCTCCTAAATGGAAAAGGTTATGGCTAGAGCATGTTTTAGACTTCATTTGTAAACATCTTGTTACTTAGCCAGAAATATTCCTATTAGACTTCATTTGTAAACATGTTGTTACTTAGCCAAAATTATTTCTATGGTACATGAACACAATATTTTTGATTATATTTATTTGCTTCTTACTCTTAGAATGAGTTTGGAACCAAGATTCTATGCAAGAAAGGAAAAATTAAAGTTAAATTCAATAACGTCCATGCGAACATAACCCAAATAATTCAAAAAGATAGTAAGAATATTGATGTGATAAAAGAATTAAAAATGAGAAGTATTGATCACTTATGAGAACATTAATAAACAAAATTTCTAAAGTTTGATTATTTGGCGTTTTCGGAGGTAATATTTCCATTAAAATAATTCATAATTATATGGGAATAAAATTTGGAGTATTTATTTCCCCTACTTTCTTTTGTAACATAGGCATGAAAAACTTTTAAGTTTTGTTCTCCACTTATTTTATTTTCTTTATGTTTTCTCATTGTTTTTATTTCTTTGTAAGACTTCATTCCATCACAACCTAATTCATTTAAATTTTGTTTGCCTCCTTCCTAAATGGAAAAGGTTATGGCTAGAGCATGTTTTAGACTTCATTTGTAAACATCTTGTTACTTAGCCAGAAATATTCCTATTAGACTTCATTTGAAAACATGTTGTTACTTAGCCAGAAATATTCCAATGGTACAAGAACACAATATTTTTGATTATATTTATTTGCTTCTTACTCTTAGAATGAGTTTGGAACCAAGATTCTACGCAAGAAAGGAAAAATCAAAGTTAAATTCAATAACGTCCTTTCGAACACAACCCAAATAATTCAAAAGGATAGTAAGAATATTGATGTGATAAAAGAATTAAAAATGAGAAGTATTGATCACTTATGAGAACATTAATAAACAAAATTTCTAAAGTTTGATTATTTGGCGTTTTCGGAGGTAATATTTTCCATTTAAATATTTCGTGATTATAAGGAAATTAAATTTTGAGTATTTATTTCCCCTACATTCTTTTGTAACATAGGCATGAGAAAAATTTTAAGTTTTGCTCTCCAATTATTTTATTGTGTTTATGTTTTCTCAATGTTTTTATTTCTTTGTAAGACTTCATTCCATCACAACCTAATTCATTTAAATTTTGTTTGCCTCCCTCCTAAATAGAAAAAGGTTATGGCTAGAACATGTTATAGACTTCATTCGTAAACATCTTGTTACTTAGCTAGAAATATTCCTATTAGACTTCATTTGAAAACATGTTGTTACTTAGCCAGAAATATTCCTATGGTACATGAACACAATATTTTTGATTATATTTATTTGCTTCTTACTCTTAGAATGAGTTTGGAACCAAGATTCTACGCAAGAAAGGAAAAATCAAAGTTAAATTCAATAACGTCCTTTCGAACACAACCCAAATAATTCAAAAAGATAGTAAGAATATTGATGTGATAAATGAAATAAAAATGAGAAGTATTGATCTCTTATAAAAACATCAATAAACAAAATTTCTAAAATTTGATTGTTTGGCATTTTCAGACGTAATATATTCCATTAAAATAATTCATAATTATATGGAAATAAAATTTGGAGTATTTATTTCCCCTACATTCTTTTGTAACATAGGCATGAGAAAATTTTAAGTTTTGTTCTCCACTTATTTTCTATTCCCTTATGTTTTCTCATTGTTTTTATTTCTTTGTAAAGACTTCATTCCATCACAACCTAATTCATTTAAATTTTGTTTGCCTCCCTCCTAAATGGAAAAGATTATGGCTAGAGCATGTTTTAGACTTCATTCGTAAACATCTTGTTACTTAGCAAGAAATATTCCTATTAGACTTCATTTGTAAACATGTTGTTACTTAGCCAGAAATATTCCTATGGTACATGAACACAATATTTTTGATTATATTTATTTGCTTCTTACTCTTAGAATGAGTTTGGAACCAAGATTCTATGCAAGAAAGGAAAAATCAAAGGTAAATTCAATAACAACCATTCGAACACAACCCAAATAATTCAAAAAGATAGTAAGAATATTGATGTGACAAATGAAATAAAAATGAGAAGTATTGATCTCTTATAAAAACATCAATAAACAAAATTTCTAAAATTTGATTGTTTGGCATTTTTAGACGTAATATATTCCATTAAAATAATTCATAATTATATGGAAATAAAATTTGGAGTATTTATTTCTCCTACATTCTTTTGTAACATAGGCATGAGAAAATTTTAAGTTTCGCTCTCCACTTATTTTATTTTCTTTATGTTTTCTCATTATTTTTATTTCTTTGTAAGACTTCATTCCATCACAACCTAATTCATTTAAATTTTGTTTGCCTCCCTCCTAAATGGAAAAGGTTATGGCTAGATCATGTTTTAGACTTCATTTGTAAACATCTTGTTACTTAGCCAGAAATATTCCTATTAGACTTCATTTGTAAACATGTTGTTACTTAGCCAAAATTATTTCTATGGTTCATGAACACAATATTTTTGATTATATTTATTTGCTTCTTACTCTTAGAATGAGTTTGGAACCAAGATTCTATGCAAGAAAGGAAAAATTAAAGTTAAATTCAATAACGTCCATGCGAACATAACCCAAATAATTCAATAGGATAGTAAGAATATTGATGTGATAAAAGAATTAAAAATGAGAAGTATTGATCACTTATGAGAACATTAATAAACAAAATTTCTATAGTTTGATTATTTGGCATTTTCGGACGTAATATTTCCATTAAAATAATTCATAATTATATGGGAATAAAATTTGGAGTATTTATTTCCCCTACATTCTTTTGTAACATAGGCATGAGAAAAATTTTAAGTTTTGTTCTCCACTTATTTTATTTTCTTTATGTTTTCTCATTGTTTTTATTTCTTTGTAAGACTTCATTCCATCACAACCTAATTCATTTAAATTTTGTTTGCCTCCCTCCTAAATGGAAAAGGTTATGGATAGAGCATGTTTTAGACTTCATTTGTAAACATCTTGTTACTTAGCCAGAAATATTCCTATGGTACATGAGCACAATATTCCCGATTATATTTATTTGCTTCTTACTCTTAGAATGAGTTTGGAACCAAGATTCTATGCAAGAAAGGAAAAATCAAAGTTAAATTCAATAACGTCCATTCGAACACAACCCAAATAATTCAAAAAGATAGTAAGAATATTGATGTGATAAGAGAAATAAAAATGAGAAGTATTGATCTCTTATAAAAACATCAATAAACAAAATTTCTAAAATTTGATTGTTTGGTGTGTTCGGACGTAATATTTCCATTAAAATAATTCATAATTATATGGGAATAAAATTTGGAGTATTTATTTCCCCTACTTTCTTTTGTAACATAGGCATGAAAAACGTTTAAGTTTTGTTCTCCACTTATTTTATTTTCTTTATGTTTTCTCATTGTTTTTATTTCTTTGTAAGACTTCATTCCATCACAACCTAATTCATTTAAATTTTGTTTTCCTCCCTCCTAAATGGAAAAGGTTATGGCAAGAGCATGTTTTAGACTTCATTTGTAAACATCTTGTTACTTAGCCAGAAATATTCCTATGGTACATGAGCACAATATTTCCGATTATATTTATTTGTTTCTTACTCTTAGAAGGAGTTTGGAACCAAGATTCTATGCAAGAAAGGAAAAATCGAAGTTAAATTCAATAACGTCCATTCGAACACAACCAAAATAATTCAAAAATATAGTAAGAATATTGATGTGATAAAAGAAATAAAACTGAGAAGTATTGATCTCTTATAAAAACATCAATAAACAAATTTTCTAAAATTTGATTGTTTGGTGTTTTTGGACGTCATATTTCCATTAAAATAATTCATAATTATATGGTAATAAAATTTGGAGTATTTACTTCCCCTACATTCTTTTGTAACCTAGGCATGAGAAAATTTTAAGTTTTGTTCTCCACTTATTTTATTTTCTTTATATTTTCTCATTGTTTTTATTTCTTTGTAAGACTTCAATCCATCACAACCTAATTCATTTAAATTTTGTTTGCCTCCCTCCTAAATGGAAAAGGTTATAGATAGAGCATGTTTTAGAGTTCATTTGTAAACATCTTGTTACTTAGCCAGAAATATTCCTATGGTACATGACCACAATATTTCCGATTATATTTATTTGGTTCTTACTCTTATAATGAGTTTGGAACCAAGATTCTATGCAAGAAAGGAAAAATCAAAGTTAAATTCAATAACGTCCATTCGAACACAACCCAAATAATTCAAAAAGATAGTAAGAATATTGATGTTATAAAAGAAATAAAAATGAGAAGTATTGATCTCTTATAAAAACATCAATAAACAAAATTTCTAAAATTTGATTGTTTGGCGTTTTCGGATGTAATATATTCCATTAAAATAATTCATAATTATATGGAAAAAAAATTTGGAGTATTTATTTCCCCTACATTCTTTTGTAACATAGGCATGAAAAAATTTTAAGTTTTGTTCTCCACTTATTTTATTTTCTTTATGTTTTCTCATTGTTTTATTTCTTTGTAAGACTTCATTCCATCACAACATAATTCATTTAAATTTTGTTTGCCTCCCTCCTAAATGGAAAAGGTTATGGCTAGAGCATGTTTTGGACTTCATTTGTAAACATCTTGTTACTTAGCCCGAAATATTCCTATGGTACAAGAGCACAACAATCCCGATTATATTTATTTGTTTCTTACTCTTAGAAGGAGTTTGGAACCAAGATTCTATGCAAGAAAGGAAAAATCAAAGTTAAATTCAATAACGTCCATTCGAACACAACCCAAATAATTCAAAAAGATAGTAAGAATATTGATGTGATAAAAGAAATAAAAATGAGAAGTATTGATCTCTTATAAAACATCAATAAACAAAATTTCTAAAATTTGATTGTTTGGTGTTTTCGGACGTAATATTTCCATTAAAATAAATCATAATTATATGGGAATAAAATTTGGAGTATTTATTTCCCCTACTTTCTTTTGTAACATAGGCATGAAAAACTTTTAAGTTTTGTTCTCCACTTATTTTATTTTCTTTATGTTTTCTCATTGTTTTTATTTCTTTGTAAGACTTCATTCCATCACAACCTAATTCATTTAAATTTTTTTTGCCTCCCTCCTAAATGGAAAAAGTTATGGCTAGAGCATGTTTTAGACTTCATTTGTAAACATCTTGTTACTTAGCCAGAAATATTCCTATGGTACATGAGCACAATATTTCCGATTATATTTATTTCCTTCTTACTCTTATAATGAGTTCGGAACCAAGATTCTATGCAAGAAAGGAAAAATCAAAGTTAAATTCAATAACGTCCATTCGAACACAACCCAAATAATTCAAAAAGATAGTAAGAATATTGATGTGATAAAAGAAATAAAAATGAGAAGTATTGATCTCTTATAAAAACATCAATAAACAAAATTTTTAAATTTTTTGTTTAGCGTTTTCGGACGTAATATATTCCATTAAAATAATTCATAATTATATGGAAATAAAATTTGGAGTATTTATTTCCCCTACATTCTTTTGTAACATAAGCATGAAAACATTTTAAGTTTTGTTCTCCACTTATTTTATTTTCTTTATGTTTTCTCATTGTTTTTATTTCTTTGTAAGACTTCATTCCATCACAACCTAATTCATTTGAATTTTGTTTGCCTCCCTCCTAAATGGAAAAGGTTATGGCTAGAGCATGTTTTAGACTTCATTTGTAAACATCTTGTTACCTAGCCAGAAATATTCCTATGGTACATGAGCACAATATTTCCGATTATATTTATTTGCTTCTTACTCTTAGAATGAGTTTGGAACCAAGATTCTATGCGAGAAAGGAAAAATCATAGTTAAATTCAATAACGTCCATTCGAACACAACCCAAATAATTCAAAAAGATAGTAAGAATATTGATGTGATAAAAGAATTAAAAATGAGAAGTATTGATCACTTATAAGAACATTAATAAACAAAATTTCTAAAGTTTGATTGTTTGGTGTTTTCGGACGTAATATATTCCATTAAAATAATTCATAATTATATGGGAATAAAATTTAGAGTATTTATTTCCCCTATATTCTTTTGTAACATAGGCATGAGAAAATTTTAAGTTTTGTTCTCCACTTATTTTATTTTCTTTATGTTTTCTCATTGTTTTTATTTCTTTGTAAGACTTCATTCCATCACAACCTAATTCATTTAAATTTTGTTTGCCTCCCTCCTAAATGGAAAAGATTATGGCTAGAGCATGTTTTAGACTTCATTCGTAAACATCTTGTTACTTAGCCAGAAATATTCCTATTGTACATGAACACAATATATTTGATTGTATTTATTTGCTTCTTACTCTTAGAATGAGTTTGGAACCAAGACTCTATGCAAGAAAGGAAAAATCAAAGGTAAATTCAATAACGTCCATTCGAACACATCCCAAATAATTCAAAAAGATAGTAAGAATATTGATGTGATAAATGAAATAAAAATGAGAAGTATTGATCTCTTATAAAAACATCAATAAACAAAGTTTCTAAAATTTGATTGTTTGGCGTTTTCGGAGGTAATATATTCTATTAAAATAATTCATAATTATATGGAAATAAAATTTGGAGTATTTATTTCCACTACACTCTTTTGTAACATAGGCATGAGAAAACTTTTAAGTTATGTTCTCCACTTATTTTATTTTCTTTATGTTTTCTCATTGTTTTTATTTCTTTGTAAGACTCCAATCCATCACAACCTAATTCATTTAAATTTTGTTTGCCTCCCTCCTAAATGGAAAAGATTATGGCTAGAGCATGTTTTAGACTTCATTCGTAAACATCTTGTTACTTAGCCAGAAATATTCCTATTGTACATGAACACAATATATTTGATTGTATTTATTTGCTTCTTACTCTTATAATGAGTTTGGAACCAAGATTCTATGCGAGAAAGGAAAAATCAAAGTTAAATTCAATAACGTCCATTCGAACACAACCAAAATAATTCAAAAAGATAGTAAGAATATTGATGTGATAAAAGAAATAAAAATGAGAAGTATTGATCTCTTATAAAAACATCACTAAACAAAATTTCTAAAATTTGATTGTTTGGTGTTTTCGGACATATTATTTCCATTAAAATAATTCATAATTATAAGGAAATAAAATTTGGAGTATTTATTTCCCCTATATTCTTTTGTAACATAGGCATGAGAAAATTTTAAGTTTTGTTCTCCACTTATTTTATTTTCTTTATGTTTTCTCATTGTTTTTATTTCTTTGTAAGACTTCATTCCATCACAACCTAATTCATTTAAATTTTGTTTGCCTCCCTCCTAAATGGAAAAGATTATGGCTAGAGCATGTTTTAGACTTCATTCGTAAACATCTTGTTACTTAGCCAGAAATATTCCTATTGTACATGAACACAATATATTTGATTGTATTTATTTGCTTCTTACTCTTAGAATGAGTTTGGAACCAAGACTCTATGCAAGAAAGGAAAAATCAAAGGTAAATTCAATAACGTCCATTCGAACACATCCCAAATAATTCAAAAAGATAGTAAGAATATTGATGTGATAAATGAAATAAAAATGAGAAGTATTGATCTCTTATAAAAACATCAATAAACAAAGTTTCTAAAATTTGATTGTTTGGCGTTTTCGGAGGTAATATATTCCATTAAAATAATTCATAATTATATGGAAATAAAATTTGGAGTATTTATTTCCACTACACTCTTTTGTAACATAGGCATGAGAAAACTTTTAAGTTATGTTCTCCACTTATTTTATTTTCTTTATGTTTTCTCATTGTTTTTATTTCTTTGTAAGACTCCAATCCATCACAACCTAATTCATTTAAATTTTGTTTGCCTCCCTCCTAAATGGAAAAGATTATGGCTAGAGCATGTTTTAGACTTCATTCGTAAACATCTTGTTACTTAGCCAGAAATATTCCTATTGTACATGAACACAATATATTTGATTGTATTTATTTGCTTCTTACTCTTATAATGAGTTTGGAACCAAGATTCTATGCGAGAAAGGAAAAATCAAAGTTAAATTCAATAACGTCCATTCGAACACAACCAAAATAATTCAAAAAGATAGTAAGAATATTGATGTGATAAAAGAAATAAAAATGAGAAGTATTGATCTCTTATAAAAACATCACTAAACAAAATTTCTAAAATTTGATTGTTTGGTGTTTTCGGACATATTATTTCCATTAAAATAATTCATAATTATAAGGAAATAAAATTTGGAGTATTTACTTCCCCTACATTCTTTTGTAACGTAGGCATGAGAAAAGTTTAAGTTTTGTTCTACACTTATTTTATTTTCTTTATGTTTTCTCATTGTTTTTATTTCTTTGTAAGACTTCAATCCATCAAAACCTAATTCATTTAAATTTTGTTTGCCTCCCTCCTAAATGGAAAAGGTTATAGATATAGCATGTTTTAGACTTCATTTGGAAACATCTTGTTACTTAGCCAGAAATATTCCTATGGTACATGAGCACAATATTTCCGATTATATTTATTTGTTTCTTACTCTTATAATGAGTTTGGAACCAAGATTCTATGCAAGAAAGGAAAAATCAAAGTTAAATTCAATAACGTCCATTCGAACAGAACCCAAATAATTCAAAAAGATAGTAAGAATATTGATGTGATAAAAGAAATAAAAATGAGAAGTATTGATCTCTTATAAAAACATCAATAAACAAAATTTCTAAAATTTGATTGTTTGGTGTTTTCGGACGTAATATTTCCATTAAAATATTTCATAATTATATGGAAATAAAATTTGGAGTATTTATTTCACCTACTTTCTTTTGTAACATAGGCATGAAAAACTTTTAAGTTTTGTTCTCCACTTATTTTATTTTCTTTATGTTTTTTCTTTGTTTTTATTTCTTTGTAAGACTTCATTTCATCACAACCTAATTCATTTAAATTTTGTTTGCCTCCCTCCTAAATGGAAAAGGTTATGGCTAGAGCATCATTTGGACTTCATTTGTAAACATCTTGTTACTTAGCCAGAAATATTCCTATGGTACATGAGCACAACAATCCCGATTATATTTATTTGTTTCTTACTCTTAGAAGGAGTTTGGAACCAAGATTCTATGCAAGAAAGGAAAAATCAAAGTTAAATTCAATTATGTCCATTCGAACACAACCCCAATAATTAAAAAAGATAGTAAGAATATTGATGTGATAAAAGAAATAAAACTGAGAAGTATTGATCTCTTATAAAAACATCAATAAACAAAATTTCTAAAATTTGATTGTTTGGTGTTTTCAGACGTAATATTTCCAATAAAATATTTCATAATTATATGGAAATAAAATTTGGAGTATTTATTTCACCTACTTTCTTTTGTAACATAGGCATGAAAAACTTTTAAGTTTTGTTCTCCACTTATTTTATTTTCTTTATGTTTTCTCATTGTTTTTATTTCTTTGTAAGACTTAAATCCATAACAACCTAATTCATTTAAATGTTGTTTGCCTCCCTCCTAAATGGAAAAGGTTATGGATAGATCATGTTTTTGACTTCATTTGAAAACATGTTGTTACTTTGCCAGAAATATTCCTATGGTACATGAACACAATATTTTTGATTGTATTTATTTCCTTCTTACTCTTAGATTGAGTTTGGAACCAAGACTCTATGCAAGAAAGGAAAAATCAAAGGTAAATTCAATAACGTCCATCCGAACACAGCCCAAATAATTCAAAAAGATAGTAAGAATATTGATGTGATAAAAGAAATAAAAATGAGAAGTATTGATCTCTTATAAAAACATCAATAAACAAAATTTCTTAAATTTGATTGTTTGGTATTTTCGGACGTAATATTTCCATTAAAATAATTCATAATTATAAGGAAATAAAATTTGGAGTATTTACTTCCTCTACATTCTTTTGTAACGTAGGCATGAGAAAATTTTAAGTTTTGTTCTACACTTATTTTATTTTCTTTATGTTTTCTCATTGTTTTTATTTCTTTGTAAGACTTCATTCCATCACAACCTAATTCATTTAAATTTTGTTTGCCTCCCTCCTAAATGGAAAAAGTTATGGCTAGAGCATGTTTTAGACTTCATTTGTAAACATCTTGTTACATAGCCGGAAATATTCCTATTAGACTTCATTTGAAAACATGTTGTTACTTAGCCAGAAATATTCCTATGGTACATGAACACAATATTTTTGAATATATTTATTTGCTTCTTACTCTTAGAATGAGTTTGGAACCAAGATTCTATGCAAGAAAGGAAAAATCAAAGTTAAATTATATAACGTCCATTCAAACACAACCCAAATAATTCAAAAAGATAGTAAGAACATTTATGTGATAAAAGAAATAAAACTGAGAAGTATTTATCTCTTATAAAAACATCAATAAACAAAATTTCGAAAATTTGATTGTTTGGCATTTTCGGACGTAATATATTCCATTAAAATAATTCATAATTATATGGAAATAAAATTTGGAGTATTTATTTCCCCTGCATTCTTTTGTAACGTAAGCATGAGAAAATTTTAAGTTTTGTTCTCCACTTATTTTATTTTGTTTATGTTTTCTCATTGTTTTTATTTCTTTGTAAGACTTCATTCCATCACAACCTAATTCATTTAAATTTTGTTTGCCCCCCTCCTAAATGGAAAAGGTTATGGCTAGAGCATGTTTTAGCCTTCATTTGTAAACATCTTGTTACTTAGCCAGAAATATTCCTATTAGACTTCATTTGAAAACATGTTGTTACTTAGCCAGAAATATTCCTATGGTATATGAGCACAATATTTTTGATTATATTTATGTGCTTCTTACTACTAGAATGAGTTTGTAACCAAGATTCTATGCGAGAAAGGAAAAACCAAATTTAAATTCAATACCGTCCATGCGAACACAACCCAAATAATTCAAAAAGATAGTAAGAATATTGATGTGATAAAAGAATTAAAAATGAGAAATATTGATCTCTTATAAGAACATTAATACACAAAATTTCTAAAGTTTGATTGTTTGGCATTTTCGGACGTAATATATTCCATTTAAATATTTAGTGATTATAAGGAAATAAAATTTGGAGTATTTATTTTCCCTACATTCTTTTGAACCATAGGCATGATAAAATTTTAAGTTTTGTTCTGCACTTATTTTCTTTTCCTTATGTTTTATCGTTATTTTTATTCCTTTGTAAGGCTTCATTGCATCACAACCTAATTCGTTTGAATTTTGTTTGCCTCCCTCCTAAATGGAAAATGTTATGGCTAGAGCATGTTTTAGACTTCATTTGTAAACATCTTCTTACTAAGCCAGAAATATTTCTATGGTACATGAGCATAATATTCTCGATTATATTTATTTGCTTCTTACTCTTAGAATGAGTTTGGATCCAAGATTCCATGCGGGAAAGGAAAAAACAAAGTTATATTCAATACCGTCCATGCGAACACAACCAAAATAATTCAAAAAGATAGTAAGAATATTGATGTGATCAAAGAATTAAAAATGAGAAGTATTGATCTCTTTTAAGAACATTAATAAGAAAAATTTCTAAAGTTTGATAGTTTGGCATTTTCGGACGTAATATATTCCATTTAAATATTTAGTGATTATAAGGAAATAAAAATTGGAGTATTTATTTCCCCTACTATCTTTTGTAACATAGGCATGAGAAAATTTTTAAGTTTTGTTCTCCACTTATTATCTTTTCCTTATGGTTTCTCATTATTTTTATTCCTTTGTAAGGCTTCATTCCATCACAACCTTATTCATTTGAATTTTGTTTGCCTCCCTCCTAAATGGAAAATGTTATGGCTAGAGCATGTTTTAGACTTGATTTCTAAACATCTTGTTACTAAGCCAGAAATATTCCTATGGTACATGAACACAATATTTTCGATTATATTTATTTGCTTCTTACTCTTAGAATGAGTTTGGAACCAAGATTCTATGCAAGAAAGGAAAAATCAAAGTTAAATTCAATACCGTCCATCCGAATACAACCCAAATAATTCAAAAAGATAGTAAGAATATTGATGTAATAAAAGAATTAAAAATGAGAAGTATTGATCTCTTATAAGATCATTAATAAACAAAATTTCTAAAGTTTGATTGTTTGGCATTTTCGGACATACCATATTCCATTTAAATATTTCATGATTATAAGGAAATAAAATTTGGAGTATTTATTTCCCCTACATTCTTTTGCAACAAGATATGAGAAACGTTTTAAGTTTTGTCATCCACTTATTTTATTTTCCTTATGTTTTCTCATTATTTTTATTCTTTATAAGACTTCATTCCATCAAAACCTAATTCATTTGAATTTTGTTTGCCTCCCTCCTAAATGGAAAATTTTATGGCTAGAGCATGTTTTATACTTCATTTGTAAACATCTTGATAGTTAGCTAGAAATATTCCTATGGTACATGAGCAGAAAATTCTCGATTATATTTATTTGCTTCTTACTCTTAGAATGAGTTTGGATCCAAGATTCCATGCGGGAAAGGAAAAAACAAAGTTATATTCAATACCGTCCATGCGAACACAACCAAAATAATTCAAAAAGATAGTAAGAATATTGATGTGATCAAAGAATTAAAAATGGGAAATATTGATCTCTTATAAGAACATTAATAAACAAAATTTCTAAAGTTTGATTGTTTGGCATTTTCGGACGTAATATATTCCATTTCAATATTTAGTGATTATAAGTAAATAAAATTTGGAGTATTTAATTCCCCTACTATATTTTGTAACATACGCATGAGAAAAATTTTAAGTTTTGTTCTACACTTATTATCTTTTCCTTATGTTTTCTCATTATTTTTATTCCTTTGTAAGGCTTCATT
Source organism: Hippophae gyantsensis (assembly GCA_030763125.1). Classification (NCBI taxonomy): domain Eukaryota; kingdom Viridiplantae; phylum Streptophyta; class Magnoliopsida; order Rosales; family Elaeagnaceae; genus Hippophae; species Hippophae gyantsensis. The sequence goes on from CM061031.1 coordinate 44,109,053, forward strand.
CCATCACAACCTAATTCATTTGACTTTTGTTTGCCTCCCTCCTAAATGGAAAAGGTTATGGCTAGAGCATGTTTTATACTTCATTTGTAAACATCTTGATACTTAGCCAGAAATATTCCTATGGTACATGAGCAGAAAATTCTCGATTATATTTATTTGCTTCTGACTCTTAGAATGAGTTTGGAACCAAGATTCCATGCGAGAAAGGAAAAAACAAAGTTAAATTCAATACCGTCCATCTGAACACAACCCAAATAATTCAAAAAGATAGTAAGAATATTGATGTGATAAAAGAATTAAAAATGGGAAATATTGATCTCTTATAAGAACATTAATACACAAAATTTCTAAAGTTTGATAGTTGGGCATTTTCGGACATAATATATTCCATTAAAATATTCAGTGATTATAAGGAAATAAAATTTGGAGTATTTATTTCCCCTACTATCTTTTGTAACATAGGCATGAGAAAATTTTTAAGTTTTGTTCTCCACTTATTATCTTTTCCTTATGGTTTCTCATTATTTTTATTCCTTTGTAAGGCTTAATTCCATCACAACCTAATTCATTTGATTTTTGTTTGCCTCCCTCCTAAATGGAAAATGTTATGGCTAGAGCATGTTTTAGACTTCATTTGTAAACATCTTGTTACTAAGCCAGAAATATTCCTATGGTACATGAGCATAATATTCTCGATTATATATATTTGCTTCTTACTCTTAGAATGAGTTTGGAACTAAGATTTTATGAGAGAAAGGAAAAAACAAATTTAAATTCAATACCCTCCATCTGAACACAACCCAAATAATTCAAAAAGATAGTAAGAATATTGATGTGATAAAAGAATTAAAAATGAGAAGTATTGATCTCTTATAAGAACATTAATAAACAAAATTTCTAAAGTATGATTGTTTGGCATTTTCGTATATACCATATTCCATTTAAATATTTCATGATTATAAGGAAATAAAATTTGGAGTATTTATTTCTCCTACATTGTTTTGCAACAAGATATGAGAAATGTTTTATGTTTTGTTCTGCACTTATTTTCTTTTCCTTATGTTTTATCGTTATTTTTATTCTTTGTAAGACTTCATTCCATCACAACCTAATTCATTTGAATTTTGTTTGCCTCCCTCCTAAATGGAAAATTTTAAGGCTAGAGCATGTTTTATACTTCATTTGTAAATATCTTGATATTTAGCCAGAAATATTCCTATGGTACATGAGCAGAAAATTCTCGATTATATTTATTTGCTTCTTACTCTTAGAATGAGTTTAGAACCAAGATTCTATGCGAGAAAGGAAAAAAAAAGTTAAATTCAATACCGTCCATGCGAACACAACCAAAATAATTCAAAAAGATAGTAAGAATATTGATGTGATAAAAGAATTAAAAATGAGAAGTATTGATCTCTTATAAGAACATCGATAAACAAAATCTATAAAGTTTGATTGTTTGGCATTTTCGGACATAATATATTCCATTTAAATATCTAGTGATTATAAGGATTTAAAATTTGGAGTATTTATTTCCCCTTCTATATTTTGTAACATAGGCATGAGAAAAGTTTTAAGTTTTGTTCTCCACTTATTATCTTTTCCTTATGTTTTCTCATTATTTTAATTCCTTTGTAAGGCTTCATTCCATCACAACCTTATTCATTTGAATTTTGTTTGCCTCCCTCCTAAATGGAAAAGGTTATGGCTAGAGCATGTTTTAGACTTCATTTGTAAACATCTTCTTACATAGCCAGAAATATTACTATGGTACATGAAAACAATATTTTTTATTATATTTATATGCTTCTTACTCTTAGAATGAGTTTGTAACCAAGATTCTATGCATGAAAGGAAAAAACATATTTAAATTCAACACCGTCCATGCGAACACAACCAAAATAATTCAAAAAATTAGTAAGATTATTGATGTGATAAAAGAATTAAAAATGAGAAGTATTGATCTCTTTTAAGAACATTAAAAAACAAAATTTCTAATGTTTGATTGTTTGGCATTTTCGGACGTAATATATTCCATCTAGATATTTAGTGATTATAAAGAAATAAAATTTGGAGTATTTATTTTCCCTACATTCTTTTGAACCATAGGCATGATAAAATTTTAAGTTTTGTTCTGCACTTATTCTCTTTTCCTTATGGTTTATCGTTGTTTTTATTCCTTTGTAAGGCTTCATTGCATCACAACCTAATTCTTTTGAATTTTGTTTGCCTCCCTCCTAAATTGAAAAGTTTATGGCTAGAGCATCTTTTATACTTCATTTGTAAACATCTTGATACTTAGCCAGAAATATTCCTATGGTACATGAGCAGAAAATTCTCGATTATATTTATTTGCATCTTACTCTTAGAATGAGTTTGGAACCAAGTTTCCATGCAAGAAAGGAAAAAACAAAGTTAAATTCAATACCGTCCATGCGAACACAAGCATCATAATTCAAAAAGATAGTAAGAATATTGATGTGAATAAAGAATTAAAAATGAGAAGTATTGATCTCTTTTAAGAACATTAATAAGCAAAATTTCTAAATTTTGATAGTTTTTCAATTTCGTACGTAATATATTCCATTTAAATATTTAGTGATTATAAGGAAATAATATTTGGAGTATTTATTTCCCCTACTATCTTTTGTAACATACGCATGAGAAAAATTTTAAGTTTTGTTCTCCACTTATTATCTTTTCCTTATGTTTTATCATTATTTTTATTCCTTTTTAATGCTTCATTCCATCACAACCTAATTCATTTGAATTTTGTTTGCCTCCTTCCTAAATGGTAAAGGTTATGGCTAGAGCATGTTTTAGACTTCATTTGTAAACATCTTGTTACTAAGCCAGAAATATTCCTATGGTACATTAGCATAATATTCTCGATTATATTTATTTGCTTCTTACTCTTAGAATGAGTTTGGAACTAAGATTTTATGCGAGAAAGGAAAAAACAAATTTAAATTCAATACCGTCCTTCTGAACACAACCCAAATAATTCAAAAAGATAGTAAGAATATTGATGTGATAAAAGAATTAAAAATGAGAATTATTGATCTCTTATAAGAACATTAATAAACAAAGGTTCTAAAGTTTGATTGTTTGGCATTTTCGTATATACCATATTCCATTTAAATATTGAGTGATTATAAGAAAATAAAATTTGGAGTATTTATTTCCCCTACTATCATTTGTAACATAGGTATGAGAAACTTTTTAAGTTTTTTTCTCCACTTATTTTCTTTTCCTTATGGTTTCTCATTATTTTTATTCCTTTGTAAGGCTTCATTCCATCACAACCTAATTCATATGAATTTTGTTTGCCTCCTTCCTAAATGGTAAAGGTTATGGCTAGAGCATGTTTTAGACTTCATTTGTAAACATCTTGTTACTTAGCCAGAAATATTCCTATGGTATATGAGCACAACATTTCCGATTATATTTATATTCTTCTTAGTCTTAGAATGAGTTTGGAACCAAGATTCTATGCGAGAAAGGAAAAAAAAATTTTAATTCAATACCGTCCATGCGAACACAACCAAAATAATTCAAAAAGATAGTAAGAATATTGATGGGATAAAAGAATTAAAAATGGGAAATATTGATCTCTTATAAGAACTTTAATAAACAAAATTTCTAAAGTTTGATAGTTTGGCATTTCCGGACGTTATATATTCCATTTTAATATTTAGTGATTATAAGGAAATAAAATTTGGAGTATATATTTACCCTACTCTCTTTTGTAACATAGGCATGAGAAAATTTTTAAGTTTTGTTCTCCACTTATTATCTTTTCCTTATGGTTTCTCATTATTTTTATTCCTTTGTAAGGCTTCATTCCATGGAAAACTAATTCATATGAATTTTTTCGCCTCCCTCCTAAATGAAAAAGTTTATGGCTAGAGCATGTTTTAGACTTCATATGTAAACATCTTCTTACTTAGCCAGAAATATTCCTATGGTACATGAACACAATATTTTCGATTATATTTATATGCTTCTTACTCTTAGAATGAGTTTGGAACCAAGATTCTATGCGAGAAAGGAAAAAAAAAGTTTAATTCAATACCGTCCATGCGAACACAACCAAAATAATTCAAAAAGATAGTAAGAATATTGATGTGATAAAAGAATTAAAAATGAGAAATATTGATCTCTTATAAGAACATTAAAAATAAAATTTTCTAAAGTTTGATTGTTTGGCATTTTCGGACGTAATATATTCCATTTAAATATTTAGTGATTATAAGGAAATAAAATTTGGAGTATTTATTTCCCCTACTATCTTTTGTAACATAGGCATGTGAAAACTTTTAAGTTTTGTTCTCCACTTATTTTCTTTTCCTTATGGTTTCTCATTATTTTTATTCCTTTGTAAGGCTTCATTGCATCACAACCTAATTCGTTTGAATTTTGTTTGCCTCCCTCCTAAATGGAAAATGTTATGGCTAGAGCATGTTTTAGACTTCATTTGTAAACATCTTCTTACTAAGCCAGAAATATTTCTATGGTACATGAGCATAATATTCTCGATTATATTTATTTGCTTCTTACTCTTAGAATGAGTTTGAAACCAAGATTTTATGCGAGAAAGGAAAAAACAAATTTAAATTCAATACCGTCCATCTGAACACAACCCAAATAATTCAAAAAGACAGTAAGAATATTGATGTGATAAAAGAATTAAAAATGAGAAATATTGATCTCTTATAAGAACATTAATAAACAAAATTTCTAAAGTTTGATTGTTTGACATTTTCGGAAGTAATATATTCCATTTAAATATTTAGTTATTATAAAGAAATAAAATTTGGAGTATTTATTTCCCGTACTATCTTTTGTAACATAGGCATGAGAAAATTTTTAAGTTTTGTTCTCCACTTATTATCTTTTCGCTATGGTTTCTCAAAATTATTTTTCCTTTGTAAGGCTTCATTGCATCACAACCTAATTCATTTGAATTTTGTTTGCCTCCCTCCTAAATGGAAAAGTTTATGGCTATAGCATGATTTATACTTCTTTTGTAAACATCTTCTTACTTAGCCAGAAATATTTCTATGGTACATGAACACAATATTTTCGATTATATTTATATGCTTCTTACTCTTAGAATGAGTTTGGAACCAAGCTTCTATGCGAGAAAGGAAAAAAAATTTAAATTCAATACCATCCATGCGAACAAAACCAAAATAATTCAAAAAGATAGTAAGAATATTGATGTGATAAAAGAATTTAAAATGGGAAGTATTGATCTCTTTTAAGAACATTAATAAACAAAAATTCTAAAGTTTGATTGTTTGGCATTTTCGGACGTAATATATTCCCTTTATATATTTAGTGATTATAAAGAAATAAAATTTGGAGTATTTATTTTCCCTACTATCTTTTGTAACATAGGCATGATAAAATTTTTAAGTTTTGTTCTGCACTTATTATCTTTTCCTTATGTTTTATCGTTATTTTTATTCCTTTGTAAGGCTTCATTGCATCACAACCTAATTCATTTGAATTTTGTTTGCCTCCCTCCTAAATGGAAACGTTTATGGCTAGAGCATGTTTTATACTTCATTTGTAAACATCTTCTTACTTAGCCAGAAATATTTCTATGGTACATGAACACAATATTTTCGATTATATTTATATGCTTCTTACTCTTAGAATGAGTTTGGAACCAAGATTCTATGCGAAAAAGGAAAAAACAAAGTTAAATTCAATACCGTCCATGCGAACAAAACCAAAATAATTCAAAAAGATAGTAAGAATATTGATGTGATAAAAGAATTAAAAATGGGAAATATTGATCTCTTATAAGAACATTAATACACAAAATTTCTAAAGTTTGATTGTTTGGCATTTTCGGACGTAATATATTCCATTTAAATATTTAGTGATTATAAGGAAATAAAATTTGGAGTATTTATTTTCCCTACATTCTTTTGAACCATAGGCATGATAAAATTTTAAGTTTTGTTCTGCACTTATTTTCTTTTCCTTATGTTTTATCGTTATTTTTATTCCTTTGTAAGGCTTCATTCCATCACAACCTAATTCGTTTGAATTTTGTTTTCCTCCCTCCTAAATGGAAAAGTTTATGGCTAGAGCATGTTTTATACTTCATTTGTAAACATCTTGATACTTAGCCAGAAATATTCCTATGGTACATGAGCAGAAAATTCTCGATTATATTTATTTGCTTCTGACTCTTAGAATGAGTTTGGAACCAAGATTCCATGCGAGAAAGGAAAAAACAAAGTTAAATTCAATACCGTCCATCTGAACACAACCCAAATAATTCAAAAAGATAGTAAGAATATTGATGTGATAAAAGAATTTAAAATGGGAAGTATTGATCTCTTTTAAGAACATTAATAAACAAAAATTCTAAAGTTTGATTGTTTGGCATTTTCGGACGTAATATATTCCCTTTATATATTTAGTGATTATAAAGAAATAAAATTTGGAGTATTTATTTTCCCTACTATCTTTTGTAACATAGGCATGAGAAAATTTTTAAGTTTTGTTCTCCACTTATTTTCTTTTCCTTATGGTTTCTCGTTATTTTTATTCCTTTCTAAGGCTTCATTGCATCACAACCTAATTAGTTTGAATTTTGTTTGCCTCCCTCCTAAATGGAAAATGTTATGGCTAGAGCATGTTTTAAACTTCATTTGTAAACATCTTCTTACTTAGCCAGAAATATTTCTATGGTACATGAACACAATATTTTCAATTATATTTATATGCTTCTTACTCTTAGAATGAGTTTGGAACCAAGATTCTATGCGAGAAAGGAAAAAAAATTTAAATTCAATACCGTCCATGCGAACAAAACCAAAATAATTCAAAAAGATAGTAAGAATATTGATGTGATAAAAGAATTTAAAATGGGAAGTATTGATCTCTTTTAAGAACATTAATAAACAAAAATTCTAAAGTTTGATTGTTTGGCATTTTCGGACGTAATATATTCCATTTAAATATTTAGTGATTATAAGGAAATAAAATTTGGAGTATTTATTTCCCCTACTATCTTTTGTAACATAGGCATGAGAAAATTTTTAAGTTTTGTTCTCCACTTATTATCTTTTCCTTATGGTTTCTCATTATTTTTATTCCTTTGTAAGGCTTCATTCCATCACAACCTAATTTGTTTGAATTTTGTTTGCCTCCCTCCTAAATGGAAAAGGTTATGGCTAGAGCATGTTTTAGACTTCATTTGTAAACATCTTCTTACTTAGCCAGAAATATTCCTATGGTACATGAACACAATATTTTCGATTATATTTATATGCTTCTTACTCTTAGAATGAGTTTGGAACCAAGATTCTATGCGAGAAAGGAAAAAAAATTTAAATTCAATACCGTCCATGCGAACAAAACCAAAATAATTCAAAAAGATAGTAAGAATATTGATGTGATAAAAGAATTTAAAATGGGAAGTATTGATCTCTTTTAAGAACATTAATAAACAAAAATTCTAAAGTTTGATTGTTTGGCATTTTCGGACGTAATATATTCCCTTTATATATTTAGTGATTATAAAGAAATAAAATTTGGAGTATTTATTTTCCCTACTATCTTTTGTAACATAGGCATGAGAAAATTTTTAAGTTTTGTTCTGCACTTATTTTCTTTTCCTTATGTTTTATCGTTATTTTTATACCTTTGTAAGGCTTCATTCCATCACAACCTAATTCGTTTGAATTTTGTTTGCCTCCCTCCTAAATGGAAAATGCTATGCCAAGAGCATATTTTATACTTCATTTGTAAACATCTTGATACTTAGCCCGAAATATTCCTATGGTACATGAGCATAATATTCTCGATTTTATTTATTTGCTTCTTACTCTTAGAATGAGTTTGAAACCAAGATTTTATGCGAGAAAGGAAAAAACAAATTTAAATTCAATACCGTCCATCTGAACACAACCCAAATAATTCAAAAAGATAGTAAGAATATTGATGTGATAAAAGAATTAAAAATGAGAAATATTGATCTCTTTTAAGAACATTAATAAACAAAATTTCTAAAGTTTGATTGTTTGGCATTTTCGGACGTAATATATTCCATTTAAATATTTAGTGATTATAAGGAAATAAAATGTGGAGTATTTATTTTCCCTACTATCTTTTGTAACATAGGCATGAGAAAATTTTTAAGTTTTGTTCTCCACTTATTATCTTTTCCTTATGGTTTCTCATTATTTTTATTCCTTTGTAAGGCTTCATTCCATCACAACCTAATTAGTTTGAATTTTGTTTGCCTCCCTCCTAAATGGAAAATGTTATGGCTAGAGCATGTTTTAGACTTCATTTGTAAACATCTTCTTACTAAGCCAGAAATATTCCTATGGTACATGAGCATAATATTCTCGATTATATTTATTTGCTTCTTACTCTTAGAATGAGTTTGAAACCAAGATTTTTTGCGAGAAAGGCAAAAACAAAGTTAAATTCAATACCGTCCATGCGAACACAACCAAAATAATTCAAAAGGATAGTAAGAATATTGATGTGATAAAAGAATAAAAAATGAGAAGTATTGATCTCTTTTAAGAAAATTAATAAACAAAATTTCTAAAGTTTGATTGTTTGGCATTTTCGGACGTAATATATTCCATTTAAATATTTAGTGATTATAAGGAAAAAAAATTTGGAGTATTTATTTTCCCTACATTCTTTTGAACCATAGGCATGATAAAATTATAAGTTTTGTTCTGCACTTATTTTCTCTTCCTTATGTTTTATCGTTATTTTTATTCCTTTGTAAGGCTTCATTGCATCACAACCTAATTAGTTTGAATTTTGTTTGCCTCCCTCCTAAATGGAAAAGTTTATGGCTAGAGCATGTTTTATACTTCATTTGTAAACATCTTGATACTTAGCCAGAAATATTCCTATGGTACATGAGCAGAAAATTCTCGATTATATTTATTTGCTTCTTACTCTTAGAATGAGTTTGAAACCAAGATTTTTTGCGAGAAAGGCAAAAACAAAGTTAAATTCAATACCGTCCATGCGAAAACAACCAAAATAATTCAAAAAGATAGTAAGAATATTGATGTGATAAAAGAATTAAAAATGAGAAATATTGATCTCTTATAAGAACATTAATACACAAAATTTCTAAAGTTTGATTGTTTGGCATTTTCGGACGTAATATATTCCATTTAAATATTTAGTGATTATAAAGAAATAAAATTTGGAGTATTTATTTCCCCTACTATCTTTTGTAACATAGGCATGAGAAAATTTTTAAGTTTTGTTCTCCACTTATTTTCTTTTCCTTATGGTTTCTCATTATTTTTATTCCTTTGTAAGGCTTCATTGCATCACAACCTAATTCGTTTGAATTTTGTTTGCCTCCCTCCTAAATGGAAAATGTTATGGCTAGAGCATGTTTTAGACTTCATTTGTAAACATCTTCTTACTAAGCCAGAAATATTTCTATGGTACATGAGCATAATATTCTCGATTATATTTATTTGCTTCTTACTCTTAGAATGAGTTTGAAACCAAGATTTTATGCGAGAAAGGAAAAAACAAAGTTAAATTCAATACCGTCCATCTGAACACAACCCAAATAATTCAAAAAGATAGTAAGAATATTGATGTGATAAAAGAATTAAAAATGAGAAATATTGATCTCTTATAAGAACATTAATACACAAAATTTCTAAAGTTTGATTGTTTGGCATTTTCGGACGTAATATATTCCATTTAAATATTTAGTGATTATAAGGAAATAAAATTTGGAGTATTTATTTTCCCTACATTCTTTTGAACCATAGGCATGATAAAATTTTAAGTTTTGTTCTGCACTTATTTTCTTTTCCTTATGTTTTATCGTTATTTTTATTCCTTTGTAAGGCTTCATTGCATCACAACCTAATTAGTTTGAATTTTGTTTGCCTCCCTCCTAAATGGAAAAGTTTATGGCTAGAGCATGTTTTATACTTCATTTGTAAACATCTTGATACTTAGCCAGAAATATTCCTATGGTACATGAGCAGAAAATTCTCGATTATATTTATTTGCTTCTTACTCTTAGAATGAGTTTGGAACCAAGATTCCATGCGAGAAAGGAAAAAACAAAGTTAAATTCAATACCGTCCATGCGAACACAACCAAAATACTTCAAAAAGATAGTAAGAATATTGATGTGATAAAAGAATAAAAAATGAGAAGTATTGATCTCTTTTAAGAACATTAATAAACAAAATTTCTAAAGTTTGATTGTTTGGCATTTTCGGACGTAATATATTCCATTTAAATATTTAGTGATTATAAAGAAATAAAATTGGGAGTATTTATTTTCCCTACATTCTTTTGAACCATAGGCATGATAAAATTTTAAGTTTTGTTCTGCACTTATTTTCTCTTCCTTATGTTTTATCGTTATTTTTATTCCTTTGTAAGGCTTCATTGCATCACAACCTAATTCGTTTGAATTTTGTTTGCCTCCCTCCTAAATGGAAAAGTTTATGGCTAGAGCATGTTTTATACTTCATTTGTAAACATCTTGATACTTAGCCAGAAATATTCCTATGGTACATGAGCAGAAAATTCTCGATTATATTTATTTGCTTCTTACTCTTAGAATGAGTTTGAAACCAAGATTTTTTGCGAGAAAGGCAAAAACAAAGTTAAATTCAATACCGTCCATGCGAACACAACCAAAATAATTCAAAAAGATAGTAAGAATATTGATGTGATAAAAGAATTAAAAATGAGAAATATTGATCTCTTATAAGAACATTAATACACAAAATTTCTAAAGTTTGATTGTTTGGCATTTTCGGAAGTAATATATTCCATTTAAATATTTAGTGATTATAAAGAAATAAAATTTGGAGTATTTATTTCCCATACTATCTTTTGTAACATAGGCATGAGAAAATTTTTAAGTTTTGTTCTCCACTTATTTTCTTTTCCTTATGGTTTCTCATTATTTTTATTCCTTTGTAAGGCTTCATTGCATCACAACCTAATTCGTTTGAATTTTGTTTGCCTCCCTCCTAAATGGAAAATGTTATGGCTAGAGCATGTTTTAGACTTGATTTGTAAACATCTTCTTACTAAGCCAGAAATATTTCTATGGTACATGAGCATAATATTCTCGATTATATTTATTTGCTTCTTACTCTTAGAATGAGTTTGGAACCAAGATTCCATGCGAGAAAGGAAAAAACAAAGTTAAATTCAATACCGTCCATGCGAACACAACCAAAATACTTCAAAAAGATAGTAAGAATATTGATGTGATAAAAGAATAAAAAATGAGAAGTATTGATCTCTTTTAAGAACATTAATAAACAAAATTTCTAAAGTTTGATTGTTTGGCATTTTCGGACGTAATATATTCCATTTAAATATTTAGTGATTATAAAGAAAAAAAATTTGGAGTATTTATTTTCCCTACATTCTTTTGAACCATAGGCATGATAAAATTTTAAGTTTTGTTCTGCACTTATTTTCTTTTCCTTATGTTTTATCGTTATTTTTATTCCTTTGTAAGGCTTCATTGCATCACAACCTAATTAGTTTGAATTTTGTTTGCCTCCCTCCTAAATGGAAAAGTTTATGGCTAGAGCATGTTTTATACTTCATTTGTAAACATCTTGATACTTAGCCAGAAATATTCCTATGGTACATGAGCAGAAAATTCTCGATTATATTTATTTGCTTCTTACTCTTAGAATGAGTTTGGAACCAAGATTCCATACGAGAAAGGAAAAAACAAAGTTAAATTCAATACCGTCCATGCGAACACAACCAAAATGGTTCAAAAAGATAATAAGAATATTGATGTGATAAAAGAATAAAAAATGAGAAGTATTGATCTCTTTTAAGAAAATTAATAAACAAAATTTCTAAAGTTTGATTGTTTGGCATTTTCGGACGTAATATATTCCATTTAAATATTTAGTGATTATAAGGAAAAACAATTTGGAGTATTTATTTTCCCTACATTCTTTTGAACCATAGGCATGATAAAATTTTAAGTTTTGTTCTGCACTTATTTTCTCTTCCTTATGTTTTATCGTTATTTTTATTCCTTTGTAAGGCTTCATTGCATCACAACCTAATTAGTTTGAATTTTGTTTGCCTCCCTCCTAAATGGAAAAGTTTATGGCTAGAGCATGTTTTATACTTCATTTGTAAACATCTTGATACTTAGCCAGAAATATTCCTATGGTACATGAGCAGAAAATTCTCGATTATATTTATTTGCTTCTTACTCTTAGAATGAGTTTGAAACCAAGATTTTTTGCGAGAAAGGAAAAAACAAAGTTAAATTCAATACCGTCCATGCGAAAACAACCAAAATAATTCAAAAAGATAGTAAGAATATTGATGTGATAAAAGAATTAAAAATGAGAAATATTGATCTCTTATAAGAACATTAATACACAAAATTTCTAAAGTTTGATTGTTTGGCATTTTCGGAAGTAATATATTCCATTTAAATATTTAGTGATTATAAAGAAATAAAATTTGGAGTATTTATTTCCCATACTATCTTTTGTAACATAGGCATGAGAAAATTTTTAAGTTTTGTTCTCCACTTATTTTCTTTTCCTTATGGTTTCTCATTATTTTTATTCCTTTGTAAGGCTTCATTGCATCACAACCTAATTCGTTTGAATTTTGTTTGCCTCCCTCCTAAATGGAAAATGTTATGGCTAGAGCATGTTTTAGACTTCATTTGTAAACATCTTCTTACTAAGCCAGAAATATTTCTATGGTACATGAGCATAATATTCTCGATTATATTTATTTGCTTCTTACTCTTAGAATGAGTTTGAAACCAAGATTTTATGCGAGAAAGGAAAAAACAAAGTTAAATTCAATA